>JAVJIF010001349.1:0-342198 GCA_038442645.1 Agave tequilana | reverse complement strand
GTTCATATCTTTGTTCTTGACATTGATTATTCTATTATGTTTTATTTCAGTTATGATGTTGTTATTGCTTGTGTTGTTTATACATGACACCTTTTCCATTATACACACACTTATTAGGTCGCTTCTGACGACTGATTAGTCTACAGTTTTGCATTATTATTATCACATTTTTTCACCGATTTATGAATAAAATGTCAGTCTAAACTGTGTTTTGGTCTCTCTTGCAGATAATCAAGATAAGGAGGGCAAAAGGGTAATAAGAGCTTAATTAAACCCATTTTCGGGTAATTAAATTCGCAATTCTTGGGGTCAAGTAAGGAAACTTCTAGAAGATGCATTGAATCTAGACCTTTGCGCACGTCAGACGTATATCTGGGCAAAAATATCAAATGTGAATATACCGAGATGGTCCTAGAAGCGACGGGAAGTTCCTCTCCAAAACTAGTTTTGTCGCGAAAATGCGATAAATGCCGCGTTTACGCGATAATTTGGTGGGGCCACGTGTCGATCTTCGACGCGTGGCCCCGTCTCGTCTTCTAGAACCCTCTTATGCTTATAAATAGGGCATGGGTTGGCCAAAACGCAAGCAGATTTGATTTTAGGCTAGATTTTCTATCTTTTAGTGTAGTGTAGTGTAGGTATTCTTCTTCTTTTCTCTTATTTTTCATTTCTTTTTAGATCTTGTATTAGGGCAGAGAGATTCAGAGAGAGATAGAGAGATATTGATGTAATAGATGGTGACAGTTTATGTAAAGGTGTTTTCTTTCTTCTCCAATGTAATCTTCTCCATCTTCTACATGATGTTTGGCTAATCTTTCCTTCTCATGATAATCTAGTTACTAACCACTAATCATCTAACCACTTACTTGATAATTCACATGATTTAATAACCTCTACAAGGCCTTGCTCTTGCAAGAGCCATTGATGGCTCATGATGATGGATTCTAACATTCTAACATATCTAACACCTAACCCACTAACTTGCAATGTCTTCTTTATTTCATACTCACCTCTAACTGGTTTTGATGATTTAATAGTAGCTTGCAACTTGTTATGTGGTATGGATGTATTGTTTGAATGTAGAAGAACAATCTTATGGGTCATGCTCTGTATCGTCTCTTAAAGCCAAGGATTAGTGATGGTTAAGGATCCATATGAGACAACTATCACTAAGAGGTTAGCATGGTTAGTGGATCAATTAGTAGTTAGTAGCAATGAGTTTTCTTTTATCTTGTTTTAAAAACCAAATCCAATTTCTTTTATCATTTTTTCATTGTTGTTTGTACCATCCTCTTAGTTCAACTTTGTTTCATTTTCCTCTTGTTTTCAAAACATTTCTATTTTATTTTCACATCGCCGCTTTCATCGCCTTCTCACCTATCACCTCTGGCTTTCTTTTCTTTTCTTTTACTTTTTCTCATTCTTTTTCATTATTTAAACAAAGAAGAACTGTTAATAACCACGTGAATAAAAATTGTTAATGCTTCTATCGCCTTCGTCCCTATGGATTTGACCCGTTGAGCCAATGCTATAACGGAAGTATTGAGAGAACATTAGAACATATGAGCTTTTATTGATTTCATAAAACACACATTTTCGAGTGTTAGTTCCGCTACGATCAAATTTTTGGTGCCGTTGCCGGGGACGGGAATGGTTTTGATTTCACGTTTTTGTTAACAGTTTCTTCTCTGTTTTGGTGTGTAGGTCAATCTTTACAAAAACTTAGCATTGCAGAAGTATAGTCTTACTTGCATATCCCTGTTCTAGAAAGCAGGGACCCTGCTTCCTAAATTGTGCCGCGAAAACCCAAGAAAAGCCACGCAAATGCCGCATTTGTGTGGCATTTGAACTTTGTCTTTTGCAGGAAATTTGCAAGTGCATATATTGTTGTATTCTTCTGCTTATTATCTGCTTTGATTGCCTGACACATTGCAATAAATTAAAGAACTAAAATACGGTATTTGGACGCTTTTAAAACGGTTTAGATATTTGCATTTAGGCACGTGTCAATTCAATTCCAATATAGTATATTTTGCTCTATTGTTGTGATTTGGATTGAGGTGTACATATGGCATTGCATATAGCATAGGACAAA
The DNA here is from genome assembly GCA_038442645.1 of Agave tequilana. NCBI lineage: Eukaryota > Viridiplantae > Streptophyta > Magnoliopsida > Asparagales > Asparagaceae > Agave > Agave tequilana. The sequence continues at coordinate 340,103 of JAVJIF010001349.1, read as the reverse complement.
CACATGGGTGAATTATTCACTTTGTGTTATCTTCTTGTTCACACTTGCATGAATTGAAATTAAGGGCAAAACTCATTCAAGATAAGATGAGGATTTTTATCACTCTTCCTTAGCCTAAAATCACCCCCCACTCACACAACCAAAGCCCTAATAAAAATTGATAGACGTTGGCCCCTAAGGACATCTCGGACTCATTAAGAGATTGACCGAGGGTGAAACTTGTTTTGAATCTTACTCTTGTGAAATCGGTGTCTAAGGTTGGGGATTAAGAGGTTACGCCTCGAAGATATCGTGGTTTGGCGTAATTAAGGCCCGTTGCTTACGTACGGATACCTCTCACCGTATTTTACCCCTACCTGGCGATTAGCTTGTGGTCAGATTCAAGCAACAACCACCTCCGGATAATCAACCAGTTAGTAGTCGTCTACGTCTAGGTCAACCTTAATATAGGCTTGGTTTTGATTTTTTTTTCTTTTCTTTTTGTTGTTGTTTAGTTTTTCTTTTCGTTTGTGATTATTTGTGAAATGGAATTCAACAATAACAATTCTTTCAATCCGAATATCAATCCATATTTCACACCAACTCTATTTGATTCAGATAATTTCAACCCAGCCTTTTATAATATAAACCAACCAAATACACCGGGTTGGACTTATCCGAATCAATACAACCCATACCCCCAATCTTATGCCTATAATTTTCAAAATAATTTTAACTCTTCACAGAGTCAATGGGGATTCACCCCCCCGAGTTAAATTTTCAACCTCCTTGTCCACCATATCCACCTTTTTTCACAATTTTCACAATATTCATTTTTCGATTTCGCTTCCTATACTCCTTTTCTAGAACCACAAATTGAAGAAAAATTCGAGTTAAAAAGAGTATAGAATCCAACTTACAAGAGGTCGAGAGATAATTTCAGAAAATGATGGCCTCTCCAATCTCACAATATTTTCAAGAGTCTTACTCAGTTCCACCTCCTCATAATAAACAACCATCTGCCGTGAAAATGAGTAAGGAACTCTTGCGTGAGTCCAAGCTTCAAAATCAAAATATGTTGGACTCACAAACTTTCCAAAATCAAGATTCCTATACTCCCATTCTGGAACACCACTTGAAGAAAAATCAAGTCTAGAAAGAGTATAGAAATCTTGCAGGAGTCTGCGTTACAATTTCAAAAATCTTTTCTCAGTCTATTGATAGGTTGGAAAAACAATTAAGTCAATTGGTCAACATTATAGAAATGAGGAAACTCTCTCTTATCAACCTTTGACCAATCCAAATATATCTAGCTCTATCAATTTGACCTATGACTCTTGTTGTTTTAGAAATTAAGATTCCTACACTCCCATTCTAGAGCATCCACTTGAAAAAATATCACATCTAGAAAAGTATATAGAAGTCTTGTAAGAGTCTGCACTATAATTTTAAAACTCTTCTACCCAGTCTATGAATAGGTTGGAAGCATAATTGAGTCAATTGGTTAGCATTTATAGGAATAAGAAAACTCTATCTTATCAACCTTTGACCAATTCAGCTATCCCTAACTCTATTGATTTGACCCAGGACTCTTGTCATTTTGGACACCAAGATTCAATTTCTGCACACCCATCTGAACTTGTCCAAACTTCAAATGTTAAAAATCTCATTGACATTTTGACAAGTTATCCTTTTCCTAAAATTGAACTTGAGCATGAATATGATCCTGAACTTCAACTTGGTAATTCAATTTCACTTTCTGATTTAATATTGACTGAGGTGCTTTTACCTGATTTCAGGTCTTTTTTCGAGTTAGTATTAGATCCAGTGCCAGTCCATTGTGAAATTGAATCACCAATCTTTTATGATCATCATATTGAACTTGACCAATTTCATACTTTTGAAAGTCCCATTGATAAATTAGCAAGTTCTCATTTTTATAGAATTGAACTCAATGTGGAATGTGACCTAGATTCTCAGATTGTGATCCAGTTTAAATTCCTGAATCAATATTGACTCCTGTTTTGTTACCCAACTTGAGTAATATTTTAGAGTCAGTAGTTTTAGTTCTTACACCTGTCATTCTTGAACTTGAATCACCAACCTTAGGAAGTCACATTCCATCATGGGAAATGAATGTGGAATTGAGTTTCAACTTCTTGATTTGACCCACTTCCTGAACTATCTCGACTCCTGAACCTTTACTTGACTTAAGACTTTTTCCTAAGTCGGTAATAGTTCCTGTACTTCTTGGGTCCAAATCAATCATTCCATTCTGAGACAAGGGTCTTGATAAATTTGACTCTGAAATTATTTTGAAAATTTAGAAATTAGATGGGGTAAATTTTTTAATAAAAATCATTCATATATACATAATAATGGGTTGTATTTTAGAGGTCTCTGGTGGGTTCTTCCGGACTCCACGCAAATTAAATTGGGCCGCATTTCATGGACCAATCTGACCACCACCGGAACCCCCTTGAGGTAATTTTTCTTCCCTCTCTATTTGTTTCATGCATATATATATTCACGATGCATTGAAGACAATGCATGAGATAAGTGTGGGGAGAGTTTACTAACTTATAGTTTTTAGATTTTCTTTATTTTTCTTTTGTATAGGTATTTTTTCCTTCTTTTTAGGAAAAAAACTTTTTGAAGCAAGAGACAATGTTTTGATCTATTTATAAGAAAATTAAGATGATCTTAGAAATTAAGAAAACCTTAATTATGACATCTTAAACCTGTTGAAATAATAGATCTTGTTTAAAATTATAGGGTAAGTAAGATAAATTGGAGTTATCTTGAATTTTTTGCCTTAGATAGTATGCACTTCACACAAACACAATTTTTGGGATGGAAACAAAGACCTAAATTTCATAAAGCAAAAATAAATAAAAAATATATATATTATATACGAAGAAAAAAAATCACTTATTAAGCTGAATAATTATGCCTCAAGAAGCATGATTATTCACACCTAACGGTGGTCAAAAGAACAAATAATCCCCCTCATTTTGTGGCCTTGTTTACTCGAGTCCTTAAACCCGAGAGATGTTTTCTCATCGGTACCCTAAGACCGTCTGGTCTGAGAGTCATCAGTTAAAGGCTCACTATCTGGGTAAACTAGAAAGCCTAAGTAAACTAAGGGAAGAAAAAAAAAAGAAAAATAAAAAAATATAAATAAAATAAATGGCTTGATGGTTAGAGTTGAAATCCTAGAAATCTTCACTATCACAAAGTGCATATTATCTAGGTTTTATGAAGGATAAAATATTCAATCCAACTTTCAATTCTTACCTTAATTGAAGACAAGATCTTACATACAGACTAAGTTTAATGAAGAATAATTTTTGGTGGACTTATGATCTTAGATCGCTTATATTTTTGCAAAATATTTCGTAAACTTGTCTTCTTTCAAAATGCATTTTCAAAGTGTATTTTCAAAATACTAACATTTGTCTTCTTTCTTTATGAATTTTTTGTGGGTGCAATCCGCTAAAAACTCTCAGGAGACAAAACTCCTCCTCTAGGGGTAACCTAGAGGTTTAACGGCTTGTTGCACATGCTCAGTGCAATCGCGTCACCTGCGAAAGTGATGTAATAACATTTGTAGTATAGTTTTTCTTTTTCCTTCTTTGCTCAGGACGAGCAAAAGATAAGTGTGGGGGTGTGATTAGTCTGCAGTTCTGCATTATTATATCACATTTTCTCACCAATTTATGAAAAATATCGGTCTAAACCGTGTTCTGATCTCTCTTGCAGATAATCAAGACAATGAGGGTAAAAGGGTAATAAGAGTTTAATTAAACCCATTTTCGGGTAATTAAATCCGCAATTCTTGGAGGTCAAGTAAGGAACTTTTAGAAGATGCATTGAATCTAGACCTTTGCGCACGTCAGACGTATATCCGGGCAAAAATGCTAAAATGTGAAAATACCAAGATTGTCCTAAAAGTGACAGGAAGTTCCTCGCCAAAACCAGGGACCTAAATCCCTGATTTTGCCACGAAAACGTGACAAATACCGCGTTTTTGCAGCAATTTGGTGGGGCCACGCGTCGATCTTCGACGCGTGGTGCCGTCTCGTTTTCTAGAACCCCCTTATGCCTACAAATAGGGCATGAGTTGGCCAAAACGCAAGCAGATTTGATTTTAGGCTAGGTTTTCTATCTTTTAGTGTAGTGTAGTGCAGGTGTTCTTCTTCTTTTTCTCTTGTATTTTCATTTCTTTTTAGATCTTGTATTAGAGCAGAGAGATTCAGATAGAGATAGAGAGATATTGATATAATAGATGGTGACATTCTATGTAAAGGTGTCTCCTTTCTTCTCTGATGTATCTCGAGCTTGACTAATCTTTTCTTCTCATGGAAATCTAACTACTAACCACTAACCATCTAACCACTTATTTATAATCCACATGAATCTAATAGCCTCTGCAAGGTCTTGCTCTTGTAAGAGCCATTGATGACTCATGATGATGGATTCTAACATTCTAACATATCTAAATACCTAACGCACTAACTTGCTAGCTTGCAATGTCTTCTTTATTTCATGCTCACCTCTAACTGGTTTTGATGATTTAATAGTACCTTGCAATTTGTTATATGGTATAGATTTATTGTTTGAATGTAGAAGAATAATCTTATGGGCCATGCTCTGTATCGTCTCTTGAAGCCAAGGATTAGTGATGGTCAAGGATCCATGTGAGGCAACTATCACTAAGAGGTTAGCATGGTTAATGGATCAATTAGTAGTTAGTAGCCATCAGTTTTCTTTTATCTTGTTTTAAAAATCAAATCCAAAATCTTTTATCATTTTCCTATTGTTGTTTTCACCATCCTCTTAGTTCACCTTTGTTTCATTTTCTTCTTATTTTCAAAATTATTTCTATTTTATTTTCACATCGTCACCTTTCATCGCCTTCTCACCTATCACCTCTGGCTTTCTTTTCCTTTTCTTTTACTTTTTCTCATTCTTTTTCATTCCTTAAACAAAGAAGAACTGTTAACAACCGACGTGAATAAAAACTGTTAATGCTTCTATCGCCTCCCATCCCTGTGGATTCGATCCGTTGAGCCAATGCTATAATAGAAGTATCGAGGGAACATTAGCACATACGAGCTTTTCATTGATTTTATAAAACACACATTTTCGAGTGCTAGTTCCGTTACGATCAACGATCCTGGATTCGCATGTCCAGGGATTATTTTTGGACACCTTCTTATATTGTTCAGGTGTTCGTGTGATCGTACGCGTTACGAGGAGCTGGAGTCTCTCTTTTCTTGATTATAAGTATTCTTTCTCTTTTATTCATGTTATTTCCCGATTCTATCTTTATCGCATCCAGTTGCCATTTTCTTTTCTTTATTCATCTGCTATCATTATATTAGATATTTATATGTCATATTGCAGTGGTATTGATATATCATAGTAGATTTTATACCTTATTCAGGTTACTTTAGGCATACTGTGTATGCGTGAGGTATTTTCCTCGCGTATATACGTCGCCGACTCTCGTCGCGACCCTGTTTCAACATATTTTGAGAAGCGGGGCGGACAGGGTTTTCTTATTATCAGAGCCAGGTTCGACATAAAAAGAGAACCTAGATCTTACCAGTAACTTGAAACAAGTTATAGTTATATTGTAATATAACATATACTATCACATGATGATACTGAGTCCATTTAAGAAGCAATCGTCCTTCCCTTCTAAATTCATCTCTTGAATCTCTTGATGTCTCAGATTTCAACGTTCCTTCCGTAGCGATCTATATTTTTCTTGTTGATTCCTATCTTTCATCTCTATTCTATTCTCCTGATTTTGACTCTTGAACCTGGCCTTTGGACCTGATCGAAAAAAATCAGAGCGCGCAATGGAAGCGTGGTGAGCTAATAACGCATCGAGGAGCGACGTGAAAGGCAAGAAGACAATATCAACATCAGTTATTCTTTTATTTTCTCAAATTATTTAATATCTATTTCTTAACTTTAATCTTCTATTCATTTTCCCGCTTTATTGAAATTTCGAGGACGAAATTTTTGTTAAGGTGGGTAGAATATAATATCCCCTACTTAATAATATCATATTATTATTTTTAAATATTTACCTGATTCTACCTATTATCTTATTATTATTAATTAACTTGATTTAGTATCATTATTAGTATTATTATTATTTATGATTTGTAAACTCTTATTGCTTATATTTAGCTATTTTCAATTATTATTAATGAGTACTATTATTATTTTCATTTCAAGCCCAAAAGCTTAACCCATTCTCCTTTTCCTTTTGTTTTCTTTTCCTTTTTTATGCTAAGCCCTCATGAGCCAAGCCTACTTCCTTATTTTCATTCATTTTTTCTTCTTTTCTATTTTTCTTTAAGCCCAAAAACTGAGCCCGCAAGCCCACTCTCTAGTTTTCTTATTCTTCATATTACTTATAAAGCCCAAATAATCTATAACCCATTACATTGAGATCCTTACCCATTAACCCAAAATCCTAATCCTAATCAAAATCCTATCTTATCAAATTTTTTTCATTAATCTTAACTAATCCTAATTTAAATCCTAACAAAAATCATATCTAAATCGAATCCCCTTGAGATTTTTTCTAGCAATCTTTAATTCTTATCTAAACTACTAATTAAGCAATCTAACCTAACTAGAATTCAGGTTTCTATATTCTCTAATAACCTATATAAAGACCTAAACCCTTTCTTTCTCTTCTACCTCAAGAGAAAACCCTAATCTAACTCTCCCCACTTTCATCTTTTCTTTCTTCTCAAGCGGATTGGAAACGAAAAGGGGGTTTCGAGATACAAGGATTGAGGAGAAAGTAAGCAGGAACAACTCAAGTAAGTAAATCTAGATTGTAAATTTAATTTCAGTTTTTTAGGAAAAAAATATAATAATAAATTAAATTAGAACCACAAAAATAAATTATTAATTTCAATCAATCTGCTAAAACTCACCGCAAAACAATTATTAGCTCCTAAAAACTTATCTAATAAAATTTTTGTATGATCATTGTTTTTATACTCCACAAAACCTTTATTTTAGCAAATTAAATCCAAGAAAGTAACCTGTTTTCTATAATTTAATATGATGCAAATAGTTTATGCAATACCATGTCAATATTAGGGCTATCTACGAATTTTTGTATACATCAAAATTAATTCAAAATCCAACTAAAATACATGTGAGATTACGTACCTAAATTATACACCCTTTTAAAATTTTTACAATTTAGAAATTGAAATTTCAAAAAAAAACAAAGAAAGAAAAAAAAAGAAAAGAAAAAAAAACAACAACAGTCGCCTCTGCACAGACGCCAGGTCTGTGCACGGCTGGGCCGGCCTGGCTAGGCCACACCGGGCCTGGCCTAGCCCTCGCCGCCCGGGGCTGGGCCAGTCCTGGCCTTGGTCTGTCCTGGCTCGGGCTTGGTTGCCCGGGCTGGCCCGCTTGGCTGCGGGCCCTGTGCAGCAAACTCCCATTGAAAAAATAAATTTTGGCTGAGGCCCACGGGCTGTTCCAGCCTAGCTCTGTATGGGCTGCCCCTTCTGGATCCATACCCGCACAACAAAATCCGACCCAACAGAAAAATTCAGACTTATTAACCTGCAGAAAATAATTAAAATAATTAGTTAAAAATATCAAAAAAATAGAGAAAAATACAAATAACAGTGTACAATATTTCTACTTTCTATGATAAAATTTTCAGAGGAATGACAACATAAATTGAATCAAATTACTCCCTCTAAAGTTAGTTTCCCTTAATAGTAAATCTAAACCCGTTAAGAAATTTAATGTTAAAAAGTCTTTAAAACCCAACAAAAGAGAATATAAAATTAGTCAAATTAAACCTATTAATTTCATGTATCCAGAGGATCATGCTTCCAACCTTAAGCTCATTAATTAAGATTAAATAAATAAAAGATCCTAACAATTTCTATTGAAATAATTTATGTAGATTTACAGGGATTCTAGGATTTGCAGTGCTTTGCATTGTGATCTAATTCAGGTGAGTGCTTTTTTCCCCTTCAGTTAACAAGAATTCTTGTGATGAAGGATTTTATCTAGTTATTTAATTATATTATAAAGGTGATTTAAATGATTAAGCTATTTTTTTTAGTATTTAGAAATTTTATATTTTCATGAATTACCTCCATGTATTATTTGTAGTATCTTTATGTATTCCTGTATGCAATTAAGTTCATTTGCTCTTAATAATAAACGTTCAAGATCACTACATGACATCAGTTAGGACTTTGCCACTAAGACTCACCTAGATGACATTTGTGACCATTTATCTGATGACCATCATGTTCATGTTATCTAACTACTGAAAAAAATATTGTTAGATGGTAACAACCTCGTCCGGTTTACCAAGTTCACCGACATATATATATATATCCTGTTATACATGTATCACAATTTCACTTTTGAAGTTGTTACTGTTATCATTACCGAGTTATCCCAATAAATTTAGGTAACATGTACATTAATAATTTGACAACTAAATTAAATAACTTATACTGGAATTGAAAAAATTGATAGGGGAGATAGCATCTGTATCTTGGGTAGACCTAGGATTTAGTTGAGCAGCCGACAGAGGGTTCCACTGCAGGGTTCCCGTGGGGTGACTGACACCCCGTCATGTTCCTGTTATACATGTTCCTGACTACCTTACAGTAGGTCCTGATTCAGTGCCAGGGGTCTGAGCCGTGGTCCCGGGTATGCACTGAACCCACCTAAAACACAGATAATGTCTCCAACCTGTCAGTTTCAATAACTGAGGACCTCGATTGGTACGTGTGGTAGGCGTTATATGGAATGTGTCTATTACATGTGGCAATTGGTGTTCGCTGACATAATTAATAATGATAAACTGTTAATGTATTATGACTGGCCGTGATCACCCGGCTGTACGTATATATAACTATGATCGACATATGATTGTACACTTGACCAGATTGTATACCAGACTAGTGATTTATGCTAGGTTACACATCTTGACATTAGTGGTCAGGATACCAGTTATATATCGTTCATATCTTTGTTCTTGACATTGATTATTCTGTTATGTTTTATTTCAGTTATGATGTTATTGCTTGTGTTGTTATACACGAACACCTTTCCCTTTACACACACACACTCATTAGGTCGCTTCTGATGACCCTGAATTCGCACGTTCAGGGATTATTTTTGGACACCTTCTTATATTGTTCAGGTGTTCCTGTGATCGTACACATTATGAGGAGCTGGAGTCTCTCTTTTCTTGATTATAGGTATTCTTTCTCTTTTATTCATGTTATTTCTCGATTCTATCTTTATTGCATCCAGTTGTCATTTTCTTTTTTTATTCATCTGCTATCATTGTGTTAGATATTTATATGTCATATTGTAGTGGTATTGATATATCATAATAAATTTTATAGCTTTTTCAAATTACTTTAGGCTTGGCGTGTATGCGTGTGGGGTATTTCCTCGTGTATATACGTCGCCGACTCTCGTCGCGACTCCGTTTCCACGTATTTCAGGAAGCGGGGTGTGGCAAAAAGTTTGAGAGATGCTCTTGAGCTAAAAGGGGATCCCACAAGCTATTCAAAAGGAGATAAACCAAGGATGACCTACTGCTGATCCACCGGCTCCACTAGGAAAACCTGATCCTCCACGGAAGGGCCCACTATATTTAATGTTCTGGGATCTAAACATGCAGGTCCAAAGTTGTCAGAAAGTTACTAGGCGAGTACGTAAAATGAAATCAAGTGGTGTGCACAGGCAATCACATGTGTACATGATCATAGTAAAGTGGCTCAGTCATGCAAGTACAAGTCAGTAAATAAAAAAAATCAGGAAATTTAATACATTAGCACAAACAATCATACATGTGTGAACCATTGCGTCAACCAAACGGCATGTACAAGCAATAGTGTAAGAGTAAGTCCAGATAATCATACATAGTAAAATAATGTGTCCAGCTCAAGTCACAAACATGGATTGCAGAACTATAATACAATAGCAAGTCATATGCATAAGTAATTTAACGTGCTGTATTTTGAGTTATACAATAATAATAGTTAGTACCGCTTGATATTTTAGTCATACCCTTTCTAGTGTCTCATATTACTGGCAGTTCACAGTAGAGCTCGTACTCTAGCAGAACTCATTCGAATATGATATACGAGTACCAATATCTGAACGAAGAAGTGACCAAATAACATACATTCCTAATATTATCATCGTTTGGTTATTAAACTGTATCGTGAACCGGGTAATGCGTCATGTCACAAGTCATATAAGCATAGACTAATCACAACAAGGCAGAGTAACATGAAGTCATTGTTAAATCCAGTAGTATGCAGTCAACTTATTATATTTTACTCATCCGACCTACAGTCTAGGTATATGTTCGGCGTCTCAGTACACATACATCCACATATGAGTAAGATGAGGTAAGTTATTAAAAGCTGATAGAAAATCAACGAATCATGTTTATAGTGGGCTCCGTGCATATCTGGGACAACAACCTTAAGAGCATCCAGTACTGAGCCTGAACTGGCAGCTAAGCCATAAATATCTTATTTGTATGCCCTGGAAGGAAGGAATGAAATTTGGAGCATGAGTGCTAGTACACCCCACCGAAATGCTTGGTAGTTCTAAGGTAGAATCGAAGTCTCAGTTGCACAACATCTGACCATTATAAACACGAACCCATATTGATTCCATAAGTTTCCCCAATCCAGTTGTAAGTTGTCCAATTATTAAGATTTATGCCCATGATTATCGATTTACGGGGATTAACGTGAATATAATAAAGGAGTATATGATCTCTAGATGTATAATATAATAGTGGTGTTAAGTCCCCGTAAAGGTGATAATCACGAATCAGGTAATTAACTGGTCAGGTGTCATGATACAGAGTAAAGTACAACAGTACAAGTAAGTACAGAATCAAACATCATGCAAGTAATAGGTTATGCAACATAGTATAAGAAAATAATACAAGAAAATATTTCAAACTCTTCACAACCATATTAATAATAATAATAAATTTAATTATAAAATAGTTAGGTGGGACTAAGCTATGTAACGGTCCCAGTGTTTAATTACCTCAATATCCACAATCAACAGCCTCAACATTTATTTATTCAGATATTTTATAAAAAAATTTGACAGCATATCCTTAGAAATATAGAGTCTATCTCAATACAATATAAATTAATTTCGGCTAACATCAGCCTACTTATCAATTCCAATTTTCATCTATAGCTCATCTCAAGATCAATCAAATAAACATATTTATAAGAGTGTTACCCTTGATATAATATTCTTACACAAAACTATTTATGAGTTCTACTCAATATACAAACATGCAATCATCCATATTTATCTCCATTTATCAAAGTGTATCACTATCCACTGCCACCAGCACTAACTCACAATTACTAATAAAATCAGAGTTTACAAAAAGAATCACATTCTACAATAAATACATGCATTATCTCAGGAGAATATCCTAGTAGCTCTAAGTCGGACCTTCGCCTTATCGTGACTTGAAAACATCAATCTGTGGTGGAGTGAGCTCAACAACTTAGTGAGTAAAATTAGTTAAATTAGAGTTTGCATTATAATACCATTGTAATTCAAGTATGATGCAGTTGAACAAATTTCAAAAATCAGTTTCAATTATCTTCATACTTATGGTTGATATTGTAGCTTAATGGATCATAGATTCTTTCTATTATCTGAGACTTGTTATATGCATTCTTCTTGGTACACACGACTAATTTCATTAACATACAATATTATGTATTATACAATACTTGACCTAATCGCCTATCTCTTATAATCACCTCTCCTATATTCAGTTTGTAACATGTTCATATTCACATATAACTCACGATCACAACGCAACTCTTGATGTGTGTAATCTTACTCACTAGATTAATTTACAGTTTGTTATTATTCCCCCAATATATATATGACATCACACACTACTCATGATAGTATCCAAATATAACTGTATGTTCATACATGAAGAAATACGAGACAATCACAACCATATACTGGATGTCACAACATTCTATTTATCAGATGTCATAAACAACTATATGCATATACTAGGTGCCATATATAATAACATCCTAATTTGAATATCATAAACAATCATATCTATATACCGGATATCATAAATAGCCACTCCATATACTAGATGTCATAAATAATCACACACATATACCGAATGATATAAATAATCACATCCATATACCGGATGACAGAAATAATCACACATAAACCGGATGACATAAATAACCATATCCATATACTGGATGTCACAAACATACATTCATGCATACTTTAATAAAAAAACAGCAATACTCCCCTTCGATCACCTCCGGTTCAACCCGATCAGTTTCTTTCCTCCGATACAATAAATAACAGCAATACTCTCCTTCGATCACCTCCGGTTCAACCCGTTCCCCTTCTCCGATACAATAAATAATAACAAAACTCCACTTCGATCACCTCCGGTTCAACCCAGTCCCTTCCTTCAATACAATAAATAACAACAATACTTTATCACCTCCGGTTCAACCCGTTCCCCTTCTCCGATACAATAAATAACAACAAAACTCCACTTCGATCACCTCCGGTTCAACCCAGTCCCTTCCTTCAATACAATAAATAACAACAATACTTCACATCAATCACCTCCGGTTCAATCCGGTCCCTTCCTCCAATATAATAAATGATATCATATACATACTTATGCACATTTCTTATCATAAAAGCATTCATATTCATATCGATATGTCACACAGTCAAGTTCATACGATTTCATTTCTTAACTCGTTAGTTTTAAAGAATTCTTATCATATCTAAGAGGTACCAAACACACACATAATGCATACAACTTAATGGTCTCAGTATTTTACCGGTCAAGTTCTGATTCGTAGTACCAGCATTCGATTTTCCTAAGCATAATACTAATTCACCTTTTATTATTTAGTTAACATCCGAGATTCATTATCAATTGCCTCTTTTATCACCAAGTAGACTGTCTATTGGGTATGACTTGTGTGAATCAGAAATTTCTCATCCCTTCTGATACAAGTTAATAGTTACACAATAATTCTGATATCACATGAATTATTAACACTTTTTATATTATAATTATATTTATTTCAATCAAGGACTGATTATAGTACTTTTATTTGGTACAGCCCAAAGTTAACCCCAGAGTCTACCAATACCGGTCTTAATACTACTGACTTCTATAAAGTATGTTTTATTGTTACTTATTTCTATCAACTAGTTTCAAACCACACAGAGACCTCCAGTGTCACGATAATTCAGTTATCATTAATATTGCCACCGGTTCTATAATTGTCAGTTCATACATATCGAATTCTATCATTGCTGATTATATAGTTAATAATTCACAATTTCTTTATTTCTATCAATTACTAGCCAAATCATCCTCTGCATTCGCAGATGAAATCAAACCACACATACATATACATACATACATATACATATATCACTTACCAGTACTGAATTACTAATCACATTGACACGACGCTCAATCTTTCATCTGTATCACAATTTTTCAATTTTTAGGAATTATCTAACTCTTTACTTATTAGATAATTGGTATCACTATAAAGATGTTACTTTCAAGTCTAATAGAGGATTCCGATGTTTTGATAAATCAATTATAAGGATACTCGAAGTCTTCAATGCATAGAGTAGGCATAACATAATACTAGTTCAATACTATCGATATTTATTTTGTTGATATCGAATTATCCATCTCTAATCGGTATACTTAATATTAGGTTGTCAGATTTACTCAATACCGACTCTAAATAGTTTTCACCAATTCAATACTCACTTGTTACTTATACACCATTATCGGTCACCCATTATTTGACTTTTATCAAACTTGATCTTATTTAATAGTTTTTCATTAATAATCATTGATCGCTAAAAAGTACAATATCTACTTACAAGTTCAAATTCAAAGGTATTATTTTTTCACATCTCATCAAGTTTAATAAATTTTATTTATTTGTTCATCCATTGCTTTCAATTGCTACTGATTAACAACTTAATCGATATATATAATATGTAAGCCATCCGATGACCTTTGATGCCTCAAGTGTGCAAGTTGATACACAAAATCACGTTATAAGCATATATATCATGAAACACAACAAATACGAAAACAGTATCCACAAGATCAATACTCAACATATTACATAATATTTTAATATCCCGTGTACATAGTTTAATAAGGAGTTTTTGATATTCTAATTATTTATCAAGCATGCCTGATAATGCTAGGAATTATTTTCTGTTGCTCTAATTCAGTTCATTACCAATTACTTTGATCGGTTCCATCATTATCCGTTCACGTTCACAATCGCTAATTAACCAAATAGTCCTAATTCTATTTGAGTTATCAATATCAACAAAATTTTCAATATTTTAATTAATATGCTATTTCTATCATAACTACATCAATTACATGTATCCCATTTAACAGAGTTTTTTATATCAAAGTTATGTCAAGTTGCTCGAAAAAAATTCTAATTTCATTTGCTTAGTTCAATTCTAATATCAACTTCAGATTCCGCTTATACCAGTATCAATATAACTGATTCTATAATTATCCAATCAAGGTTAATGTGCCTCAAGTAATCTTTTATGTTAACTGATTTCTAATTATCTCTTATTAATAATAAACAGTCATGATCTGTAATCGATCTCCAGTTGTCACTGCTTAGTCCACTCACCGGGTATACCGATGTTAACCAACCTCCATCTGATTATTTTTATCCATAACTATTAATTTTATAACAGATTGTATATCACTTGCATATAATATCAATCTTCACTTAACTAACATCATTATTATATTAATAGTCAATACACATGCAATCATAGTGTTTAATAAAATCAGAGGTAGATTTTACCCACCTCTTGGTCTTGCTAATTCCACAAACACCTGATACCATATAACTGATATTGTAGACTTGTAGCTCTCGTTTTCATGAACCCAGTGGCTCCAGAATCATTTGAATTGGAGTCTGGACGGCCAAGCTAATGCCCGAATACCCACGAGATATGAAAAGGGTTAGGTACGTAATATCAGAAAATATTTAGGGGGTTAATGACTATTTTCCGCATACAAAAAATATAATTATTTAAATTACGAAGGGCTTAACTGAAATTTACCTTATTTAATTAAGTGGGTTGGGTTTATAACGATGCGGGTCGGGATTAACTCTAAACCCAAAACCCACTTCTTCTTCCTCTACTTCTTCCACAGAGCAACAACATAAAAAGGCTGTTGTGCCCTGCCCTTGCGAACGCCTGCCAGCGTCGCCCTCGCGCCTCCGGCGCCTTACCACCGGCCACCAAGCAAAGGAGGGAGAAAGGGGAGAGAGAGCAAGGAGAAAATGAGAGATGAGAGAGGAAGTGGCTCCGCTCCCACGCTGCCGCCGACGCCATGGCTGGCACTGCTCCGGCATCATCGCTGTGCCATGACGGCCTGGCGCTGGTCCAACTCGAGAGAGAGAAAGAGAGAGAGAGAAAGAGAGATTAGAGAGGAAGGGGCTCCGCGTCCCACACCATGGCCGGCACCGTGGCCGGCACTGCTCCGACGTCACCGCTGTGCCATGGTCGGCCTGGCGCTGGTCCAACCCGAGAGAGAGAGAGAGAGAGAGAGAGAGAGAGAGAGTGAGCGAGCTAGGGGGAGAGATTTTTATCTCTCTCTCCCCACCTACTCCCCTACTTACTCCCCCACCCCATTCTTCCCATACCTCATCAATCAAATTTATTTTATTTTATATTATTCTTTTTCTTTTTCTTCATCTCTCCAAATCATGTAATATAAATACAATTAAATAAATATCAATACCTGGTATTTATACAAGTATTTCATGCAGTATATACATTCATGTATTTTCACATATATTTTTCCATACTCCGTTATTCACTATAATTTAATAAATAATATCATAAGAATATCCGGTAATATACCGATTATTGACCTCTTTATCAGTATAATCCAAATTTTAGAAATATATATAATAAACCAGATTTAAAATATTCAAGTGCTACACACTTATATTAATGTACAAACATACATAGTATCAATGTTTTCTCATATCAATTAATCCGGTATGATTTATAAAAATTTAAATCCATTCTGAATTTTCACGAATGAATTACTGAAATTTATTTAACACAGAAACAAATAGTTTAATAATCATAAGAATTCATGAAAAATATTATTAACCAAATGATAATATATTAACTAAGAGTTTAATAACCCGGTGTTAAAAGCTAGGTCGCGTATGGCAAACCTAAGCCATAGGCGAACCTAGGCTCGCAGCGTATAGCACTAGGCACATGATGGAGCTATCGCTCGCAGCGAACCTAACGGGTAGGCGAAGCTGACGCTCATGGTGAAGCTAGCGTATAAACACTTAGCCAACGCTCACGGCGAAGCTAGATGCTCAGGGTATAGCTAGCTTGTGAACGCTTAGCCAACACTCACGGTGAAGCTACGTTCATAGCGGAGCTAGCGATAAAGCGCTGAGCGCTAAGCTCGCCTACCCGACGGAGCTAGTAAAACACGAAGGCTAAGCCCAGAGGCTAAGTGAAACCCGGAGGCTAAGCCTGAAGGCTAAAGAGAAGCCCGAAGGATAGAGTAAAGCCCGAAGGCTAGAACCCTGACGCTAAACAAAGTGAAGGTACTCGCCTATACTAATACAAACATTCGTCTACACAAATACAAGCACTCATCTACACAATTACAAATATTTGCCCACACAATTATAAAACACTCGCATAAACCAATAGCAAGCACATGCATGAAGCACTCACCTATCGATGAACCAGGGCGCAGTGGCAAACTCCGGTGGTGGAGGATCTCCGACGAAGCTAGCGTGTAAAGTGCGAGGAGGAAAGAAACACCTAAAGAGAATAGAGAGAGTGAACAGGAGAGAGAGAGATGAGAGAGAGAGAGAGAGAGAGAGAGAGTGAGAGAGAGAGTGAGAGAAGACAGAGAGAGTGAACAGAGAAATAGAGAGAAAGAGAGAGAAGAACAGTGAAAGAGAGGGGGGCTATGGGCTTAGGATGGTGGTGGCGCGCAGGGAGGATACCGAGGAGAAGGTGGAGGGAGTATAAGGGTTCGACTGTGCAAGGAGCTGTTCGAGGAGAAGAGGGAACAAGGGGGGCTGCTAGGGTTCTCAGCCTGAGAAGAGGAGGGAGGAGGAGCCGGGGGCCTATTAGTAGGGGTGCCATCAGATCGGATACGGATCGGATATTATCTTTACTATATCCGTATCTGCACCAACGTTCGAATACGGATACGAATATTGATGGATGTAAAAAAATAATATCCGTATTCGTCAAAATCGGATATGGATCGGATATTAGCGGATCGGATGCAGATACTAATCGGATATGTAAAAATAGACACGGTTAAGGATAAACTAAACGGATATATTTATATTACTTTTTATCTCATTTGTAACAAATTAAATGTGATACATACTATGAATATTATTGCGTATATATCAATACTTCTATCGTATCCATTATCATTAGGCTTCTATAGCAATGGATTACACGACCTCCGCTACTAAATGCCGATTCGGATGCCACGACTGATGTCGAAATACTCAAAATATCTCATGCTACGCTTGCAAGAATCGAATACTCTCCACTATTTTTTTTCACCGACTCAAAATATCAAAATCTAATGTCTTATTCCATTGAAGCATGGTCTCTTTCATACGAATATCATTATCAAGCAACCAACATTTGGATATCAGATCGGATACAAATAGGATATTGCTTTTACCATATCCGTACCCGATCTAACTTTCGGATACGAATACGAATAAGAATATTGACGGATGTGAAAAATTGATATCCGTATCCGGATTAGAGGCAAATTCGAATGCGGATTTCTGCGGATAATCCTCATCTAGTGGCACCCCTACCTATTAGGGGTGCTGGGATGCATGGAGGACAGGGAAGGTGGCCGGCTGGTGGCGTTGGCCAGCCAAGAGGAAAAAGAGGGTGGTGATGGTGGCTGGTTGGCTTGGCTAGAGGAGGAAAGAGGCATGTTGGGGCTGGCGGGGGAGTAGGTAGCTGGAGGGGGTGACCAAGGAACAGATCGACGACCAAGAGGAGGGTAAGGTGAGGAGAGATGGAGAGAGTGAGAGGGAGAGAAGAGCAGGGGGAGAGAGGGTAAGAGGGTTTATAAATGGAGAGGGAAAGGGGTATGTGAGAGTTGGGGGGTGTGGGTGAGAGAGAAGGAAGGCGGTGGTGATTGGGTTTGGTGGGTGGCTGCATGGGGAGAAGGGGGAAGTGGCCAACAGTGCATGGGGAGGGTTGGAAGAAAAGAGAAGAAAAAAGGAAATGAAAAAAATAAAGGAAAATAGGTGTAGGCTGTCTAAAAATCACTAAAAGACAAGCCATTAAAAAGTAGAGTTTCATGTTCTAGACGCGAAGACTCAACACCCGCGTCTCAACATCAAGGCGCGTGGGCTCGACACACCCGCGTCTCAACATCAAGGCGCGTGGGCTCGACACCCGCGTCTCAACATCAAGGCGCGTGGGCTCGACACCCGCGTCTCGGTTATAACCGCCCTGGTTATGGGGCCAGCAGTCGCCGCCCACATAGCGGGGAGGTCAGCCCCTCGTTGTGGAGCGTTTTTAGGGGGCACGTTCACCCTGGAACCCCTATAAATCCCCGTCGCTATTGAAGAAGGGGTCAGATTTTCTTTAGTTAGACGACAACAAGACAGAGACAGGAGAAAGAGAGCTAAACTCTTCAACAAGCTCGCTGCGTACGAGTTGCCCTTTGCCTACCTTCTCTTTGAGAGTTTTGGTAGACAGAGCTGTGTTACTCCTTCTACCAGCCAAAGAGAAGATCCCTGACGATCCCGACGGTCATCCGATCAACGGAGAACAAGATTCACTCTCCACCGCCACACGAAGAACCCAACACTAAACAAAGGGAGGATTCAAGACTCAATATCCTCCCTCCCTTGTAATCGGAGTATTAATCCGTTGTAAACTTTCAATTGATTCAAGAAACTTAACGCGAGATTTTTTCTCTGCGAACAAGAGATGGTGACTCCGCTGGGGACTTCATTTGTCACTGATGAGCAAATCGTGGCACAGGATGACGTCCTTCGTGAGGGAAAGATGGTCGAATCGCTCGTTGTCGAGTTCGACCAGGCAAAGTACGAAGAGTTTCTCTCTTCCGGTTCCAAGAGCCCCAGGACCCGCGTCTGCCGCAGGGTCTCGACGGGGAATGCCCCCGAAGCCCGATCTGAAGCTCTCTCGGGCGCTGCTGTTGCCAACTGTGCCAAGCAAGATACACGCGCCAACACCTCTCAGAGGGCCCGCGTGATCTCAGGCACAACTGCTGCTGCGATCAACCGCGCAGCACTGAACACATGAAAAACACCTAGAGGGGGGGTGAATAGGTGTAATTGCTAATCTAATGATCTTTTTGAACTAAGTATGATGAATGATGCAACGATCTCTCAAAAACAAGACTAAGAGCCGAATACCCCTTGCGAGGTTCTGAACTCCTTCCTCCCAATTTCCCTAGATATGGGTTAGAGGTGCGCAATGCAACCTTGTTGTATTGAGATATGATCGATCAAGGCAAAGTATGATGATGAGAAATGAGATGCACACAATATATCACAAGAATTACAAGCTTGAATTAAAAGCACAAGGAAGATACAAGATCACAAGCAAGTAATATGGAGCAATAAAGTGTTAGAGGAATTTAAAGCAAGAATTGGACGCAAAGGCAATCGCAAACACAAATATTTGTTTCGAGGTTCGAGCCACCGCTCTACTCCCCGCCTTCACCTCCGTGAAGGGTTTCCACTATCCACCGAGGACGCCTTTACAATTTGGTCTACCGAAGACTGAGCACCGAGCTCCACCGAGTACAAAGGACCTCTACCGAAGAGGTTGCTCCACAAGGAAAGGATTACAAGAACAAAGTGATCACAACAAGATCACTACACTTTTTCTCAAACTCTTTTACAAACACTCTCACTTCTATTACAACTTCACTATAGAATGAGTATAGGATTTTTGGCTCTATGAAGTGTGGTGAGAAAACTTCAGTTGTAGAGTGATATAGACAATCAAACACAACTGAAAAACAAACTTTAAAAGAATTGGAATGAAGGCTTTAAACTCTTTTCTTTTCTCTTTTGAAAACAACACAAACTTGAGGATTTTTCTAGGTACTATGCAAGAGAGACTTCTCCTCTATTTATAGGGTTAAAATAGGTTAAAAACAATTTCTTTACACCTAATTTGACCTGCAAAAGCTCCCCAACAACTCTCTAAAAATCTGTTAAAGCAGAAAAAAGAAACAGATTTTCAGAATTGCCCAAAGAGGAAAGAGCCGTTGGATTGTTGCAGGCCTGGCGGTCGACCGGTCCGGTCGACCGCCAGCCCAGCTGCAAAGAGCCGTTGGCTCTCGGTCGACCGGTCCGGTCGACCGTCCCAAAAGAGGAAACACAGTTTCCTTCTTCCGGTCGACCGGTCAGGTCGACTCAGAAAACCAGAGAGCAGTGTGCTCTTGGTCGGTCGACCGGTGCGGTCGACCGACGGACGTGCACAGACGTGCACGTCCAGGCTATGGCGCCGGTCGACCGGGCCGGTCGGCCTGTCAGCCTGAAATGGGAAAAACTGCAGGATTTTGAACTTGAAAAAATTTGAAAAATTGTTTAAGGTTTAAACAAACTAGAGTGACATGTTAGTAGGAGTATGTATACATGATCTAGACAAGATATTTATTTTATAAAACTTAAGTTCATGTAAATCTCTACTAAGGCATGAAACCAAATTTTGAAAATGAAAACAAGACCAAATTTCATCAAAACCAAATTTTGTGTGTGTGTGTATCCTAGAGCCAAATAACCAAGACTCAAACTTTAACATTCTATTCTTACAATGATTCTAAGGACTTCAAGATCTTCAATAGGCTTCTTCATATGATCTTCAACACTTGTTCCTTGAGCCCAATTGGAGTTGACTTGAGTCCAAATCCTTGTATTTGTGAGAGAAGACTTCTAGAATGAATAGAAACCTGAAACACACTTAAACAACAAATATTATTAGTACAAATAACTAATATGTTTTGTAATCATCAAAATACACTAATCATGGGTGATTGTAACCTTGGGCCAACAATCTCCCCTTTTTGATGATGACAAAACATATAAGTTATTTAAACAAATATGGAAGAAGAGTTTGGAAAACTCCCCCTCAAATAATGATATGTATAAAAAATTGACTATTGAAAACTCAATACATAAGGCATTTAACAAGCACAATAGTTTTTGTCCAAAAACTCAAATAAACAAACTTCCTTTTTCTCCATGAAATGAAACTCAAATAGTATCAAACTTAAACTTTTAAATCAACAAACTTATTCTCCCCCTTTATGTCATACATCAAAAAGGGTTAAAACAAAACAATTGAAAATTTCATTTTAAGAGTCCATAATACAAACATTTAACTCACCACAAATAAATGAGAATCTAGCATAGTCTAAAGGTTTAGTAAAAATATCGGCAAGTTGAAAATCGGTAGAAACATAGTCAATATCAATATCACCTTTCTCATAATGATCTCTAAGAAAGTGATATCTAATGTCAATGTGTTTGGTTTTACTATGTTGATTTGCATTCTTTGTCATGTGAATAGTACTAGTATTATCACAAAAATATTTTAACATGATCAAAGTATAAATCATAGTCGAGGAGAGTATGTTTCATCCAAAGAACTTGTGCACAACAAGCTCCGGCTGCAACATACTCCGCCTCGGCGGTTGATAGGGCTACCGAATTTTGCTTTTTGGAAGACCAAGATACAAGACAATTACCCAAGAATTGACATGTTCCACTTGTGCTCTTCCTATCTACCCTACAACCCGCATAGTCGGCATCCGAAAAACTAGTCATTGAAAATTGGCCAGTTTTCGGATACCACAAACCCATTTCAATGGTGCCCTTAAGGTATCTAATTATGCGTTTAACCGCAATTATGTGAGACTCTTTAGGACAAGATTGAAAACGTACACAAAGACAAACGGAAAACATGATATCCGGCCTACTAGCCGTCAAATAAAGCAAGCTACCAATCATGCTACGATATAATTTAATGTCTACACTTTTACCTTGTTCATCTTTGTCAACCTTAGTAGTTGTAGCCATGGGAGTTTTGCTTACTTTAGATCCTTCAAGTCCGAATCTCTTGATTAGTTCTTTTGTGTACTTGGCTTGATTGATGAAGATCCCATCCTTCCTTTGCTTGATTTGGAGTCCAAGGAAATAGTTGAGCTCCCCCATCATAGACATTTCAAATTCATCCTTCATGCATGACTCAAAAGCTTTGCAAAGAGATTCATTAGTAGAACCAAAAATAATATCATCCACATAAATTTGCACAATAAGAATATCCTTTTCTACATGTTTTGTAAACAAAGTTGTGTCAATTTTACCTTTCTTAAAACCATTTGAAATCAAAAATGAAGAAGGTCTTTCATACCAAGCCCTAGGGGCTTGTTTTAAACCATAAAGAGCTTTATCTAATTTAAAAACAAAATCCGGATGTGTAGGATCAACAAACCCGGGGGGTTGTTCAACATACACCTCCTCTTCAATAAATCCATTTAGAAAAGCACTTTTAACATCCATTTGAAATAATTTGAAATCTTTATATGAGGCAAATGCTAGTGTCATCCGTATGGCTTCAAGCCGTGCTACGGGTGCAAAGGTTTCTTCAAAATCGATCCCTTCGATTTGAGTGTAACCTTGGGCAACTAACCTAGCCTTGTTTCTAACTACATTACCCGATTCATCCAACTTGTTCTTAAAGATCCACTTAGTACCAATTGTTGGTCTATCGTGGGGCCTAGGAACAAGGTGCCAAACTTGGTTGCGCTCAAATTGATTGAGCTCCTCTTGCATGGCTAGCAACCAATATGAATCGGCCTCGGCTTCGAGGACATTTTTGGGTTCAATATGAGAAATGAATGCATAGTTACCACAATAGTCATGAAGTCTAGAGCGAGTAGTTACCCCTTTTGATACTTCACCTATGACGAGGTCCTTGGGATGATGTGGATTGTATCTCCAATCCTTTGGTAGTGGTTGAGTAGGCTCCACCTCATGTGTTTGATTTTCATTTCCTTGTGCCTCTTCCACCTTAGCTTCGCTTCCTTCATCATCCTTTGGTTTGTCTCCCATAGTAGAAGCATCCTCCAAGGTCACTTTCTCTAAACCTTCATCCAATGCATCTATTTCTACAACATTCTTAATAAACTTGTTAGATTCCTCAAACTTAACATGAATAGACTCTTCAATAGTCAATGATGATCTAATGAAAACTCTATAAGCCTTACTAGTGTTTGAGTAACCTACAAAAATAGCCTCATAAGATCTAGCATCAAACTTTCCTAAATTATCTTTTGTATTTAAAACAAAACATTTGCATCCAAAAACTTTGAAATAAGAAACATTTGGTTTTCTAGAAAAGTACATTTCAAAAGAAGTTTTAGTAGTATTTTTACATAAGAAAACACGATTTGATATATAGCATGATGTATTAACGGCCTCGGCCCACAAATAATGTGGTAGACCATATTCACTTAGCATTGTCCTAGCCATCTCTTGTAATGTTCTATTTTTCCGTTCAACTACTCCATTTTGTTGTGGAGTTCTAGGACAAGATAGTTCATGCTTTATTCCATGTTCATCACAAAAAGTGGTAAAGGGTTGGTTAATGAATTCACCTCCTCTATCACTTCTTATTCTCAAAATCGAAACATCTTTTTCTTTTTCAACTCTTTTCTTAAAAGTTTGGAAATACGAAAATGCTTGATTTTTGTGTTCAAGAAAGAAAACCCAAGTAAACCTTGAAAAGTCATCAACCAAAACATAAGCAAATCTATTCCCACTTAGACTTTTGGTTTGTGTAGGGCCAAAAGGATCCATATGGATTAACTCCAAAGGACGTGATGTCATGATATCCTTAATTGACTTGAAAGAAGACTTAGTTTGTTTCCCAAATTGACATGCGTCACAAACTCGGTCCTTTTCAAAATTCAAGTAAGGAATACCTTTCACCATTTCCTTTGTGTTTAACCTAGAAATGTGATCAAAAGAAATATGGCCTAATCTCCTATGCCACAACCAAGAGTCATCATCGAGGGCTTTCAAACAAGTAATATTACAAGACATATTTAACATATCAATCATATAAACATTACTTTCACGAAAATCGGAAAATACACAAACATTAGAAGTTCTATCAATTACTTTACAAGCAACATTATCAAAAACAACATCAAAACCTTTATCACAAAGTTGACTAACACTCAAGAGATTATGCTTGAGGCCATCAACTAAAACTACATTTTCAATTAAAGGAGAGGTGCCAAGTTTTACATTACCAATACCGATGATTTTACCCTTGGCGTCATCTCCGAAGGTGACGGTGCCACCTTCATGATATCTTGATAGGGTTGCAAAGTTGTTGATGTCCCAAGTCATGTGCCTTGAACAACCGCTATCAAGATACCACAATCCTCTACGTCGTTGGGCTTTGGAAAGTACCTACATCATTTAACATAATTGTTGATTTTGGTACCCAAACTTTCTTGGGTCCTTTAAAGTTAGTACCTCGAACCCAAATATTATGATGTGATGCATTTAGTCTATCATAGCAAAAATTGGCTAAGTGTCCTTTCCGCCCACAATGTGAACATGAGAACACTCTACCATACATGAATGCATGATGTGTACGTGTAGTGTGAGCATGTTTTGGGGTTTGCCATGTTGTTTAGGTTGTGTAGCATGAACATGAACATGAGCATGAGCATTTTTCTTTGGGGCTTGTTTCTTAGGAAACATAGCCTCAATTTTCTTCTTGTTAAACTCACAATTTTTCAAAACAACACTTAATGAGTCTAATCTTTCCTTAAGCATAGAAACTTCATTAGAATCAATTAGTGGGGCCTTACCTTTGCAAGAAATCTTATATTTTTCAAAATCATTTTTAGTAGTGGCCAAGGTGGAAACCAAATCATCCTTTTCTTTTGTAAGAGTAAAAACTTGATGACTTAAAGATTCATTTCTTTTTTCATTTTTAAATACTTTTTCTTTACGAAATCATAATTTTGTGACAACTCAACAAAAGCCTCTTCTAATTCATCCATAGAAAGCTCATTATCATGGGAAGGGGAAGAGGTTACCTTGCTTGTGCCTTCATTAGCCATGAAGCACATGTTGGCGGTGTCTATTTCTTCCTCGGATTCGGTCTCCGAATCTCAAGTTGCCTTCATAGCCTTCTTCTTGTAGGGCTTCTTTGATGTGGAGGGCTTAGCTTTGTCCGGACACTCCGCAACAATGTGTCCGGGCTTTTGGCAATTGAAACAAGTGATCCTTCTTTCTTCTTTGCCTCCTTGCCATCTTCTTCTACCTTGGTACTTCGCCTTGTTGTACATCCTCCGGACATTCTTAACAAGGAGTGAGAGCTCCTCATCATCTTCTTCTTCATCGTCTTCATCGGAGTGTGTAGCTTGACTCTTGAAGGCGATAGTCTTCTTTTTGGAAGGAGCCATATCCTCCCTTGCTTTCCTTTCCATCTCATGGGTTTTGAGGTTCCCAATGAGACCTATAAGCTCCATCTCTTCATTGTCATTGAGTTCCTTCAAGGTTGTTGCTTTAACTTCCCATGAAGTAGGAAGAGCTCGGGTGATCTTCCTTACTCTTTGATCATTGTTGATATCTTCACCTAAAGAAGAGAGTCCATTAGTAATCTTGGTAAATCTTGTAACCATATCATCTATGGTTTCATTTTCTTGCATGCTAAATGTTTCATATTGGGACCGAAGAAGGTCAATCTTAGCCTTCTTTACTTGTGAGGTCCCCTCATGTGTGACTATCAAGTGTGACCAAATCTCATATGCGGATTTGCAATGGATAACCCTAGAAATGTCATCATCATTAAGGGCTTGTAGAAGTGCATAGTGAGCTTTGGCATTGGCATCGAATTCCTTAGTCTCTATTTCGGACCAAGTGGATTCGTCACCGGGGGGTACACTAAAGGACTTAGTCACGGCTTTTGCAACTCGGCTACCTAGAGATTACAAAAAACACGGTCATCTTAACTTTCCATATGGGAAAGTTAAGTCCATCAAACTTAGGAGGGGTCTTAATTCCATCGGCCATTTTTACTATATGAATATGAATGAAATGATTAGCAAATTAGGATCTTCTCAAAGGTTGTTAAACCAAATCCTAGAGTCCAAGCTCTGATACCAATTGAAAAACACCTAGAGGGGGGGTGAATAGGTGTAATTGCTAATCTAATGATCTTTTTGAACTAAGTATGATGAATGATGCAACGATCTCTCAAAAACAAGACTAAGAGCCGAATACCCCTTGCGAGGTTCTGAACTCCTTCCTCCCAATTCCCCTAGATATGGGTTAGAGGTGCGCAATGCAACCTTGTTGTATTGAGATATGATCGATCAAGGCAAAGTATGATGATGAGAAATGAGATGCACACAATATATCACAAGAATTACAAGCTTGAATTAAAAGCACAAGGAAGATACAAGATCACAAGCAAGTAATATGGAGCAATAAAGTGTTAGAGGAATTTAAAGCAAGAATTGGACGCAAAGGCAATCACAAACACAAATTTGTTTCGAGGTTCGAGCCACCGCTCTACTCCCCGCCTTCACCTCCGTGAAGGGTTTCCACTATCCACCGAGGACGCCTTTACAATTTGGTCTACCGAAGACCGAGCACCGAGCTCCACCGAGTACAAAGGACCTCTACCGAAGAGGTTGCTCCACAAGGAAAGGATTACAAGAACAAAGTGATCACAACAAGATCACTACACTTTTTCTCAAACTCTTTTACAAACACTCTCACTTCTATTACAACTTCACTATAGAATGAGTATAGGATTTTTGGCTCTATGAAGTGTGGTGAGAAAACTTCAGTTGTAGAGTGATATAGACAATCAAACACAACTGAAAAACAAACTTTAAAAGAATTGGAATGAAGGCTTTAAACTCTTTTCTTTCTCTTTTGAAAACAACACAAACTTGAGGATTTTTCTAGGTACTATGCAAGAGAGACTTCTCCTCTATTTATAGGGTTGAAAATAGGTTAAAAACAATTTCTTTACACCTAATTTGACCTGCAAAAGCTCCCCAACAACTCTCTAAAAATCTGTTAAAGCAGAAAAAAGAAACAGATTTTCAGAATTGCCCAAAGAGGAAAGAGCCGTTGGATTGTTGCAGGCCTGGCGGTCGACCGGTCCGGTCGACCGCCAGCCCAGCTGCAAAGAGCCGTTGGCTCTCGGTCGACCGGTCCGGTCGACCGTCCCAAAAGAGGAAACACAGTTTCCTTCTTCCGGTCGACCGGTCCGGTCGACTCAGAAAACCAGAGAGCAGTGTGCTCTTGGTCGGTCGACCGGTGCGGTCGACCGACGGACGTGCACAGACGTGCACGTCCAGGCTATGGCGCCGGTCGACCGGGCCGGTCGGCCGGTCAGCCTGAAATGGGAAAAACTACAGGATTTTGAACTTGGAAAAATTTGAAAAATTGTTTTAGGTTTAAACAAACTAGAGTGACATGTTAGTAGGAGTATTTATACATGATCTAGACAAGATATTTATTTTATAAAACTTAAGTTCATGTAAATCTCTACTAAGGCATGAAACCAAATTTTGAAAATGAAAACAAGACCAAATTTCATCAAAACCAAATTTTGTGTGTGTGTGTATCCTAGAGCCAAATAACCAAGACTCAAACTTTAACATTCTATTCTTACAATGATTCTAAGGACTTCAAGATCTTCAATAGGCTTCTTCATATGATCTTTAACACTTGTTCCTTGAGCCCAATTGGAGTTGACTTGAGTCCAAATCCTTGTATTTGTGAGAGAAGACTTCTAGAATGAATAGAAACCTGAAACACACTTAAACAACAAATATTATTAGTACAAATAACTAATATGTTTTGTAATCATCAAAATACACTAATCATGGGTGATTGTAACCTTGGGCCAACATCTCAGGAGACCCGCGTGGTCCAAATCTCTGGTGTCCAGCATCAGGTCGTCGTTGGTCTCTCTCCACCTCCACGACGCAACTGAAATGCCGAGCGTCGTCAGAGGAGACGTGCGCGTCAGCTACAAGTTGGAACCTCTGGTTGTCCGACTGAGGCTGGACGCGACGTACAACCTGGCGCCTTGCCCGCGCCACGTCCAGCACGAGAAGTCCGCGTTTGGCGGCCCAAACGCGAGACTCCTCAAGCTAGGTCCTCTGAAGACCAACTCACCAAACGCCAAGGTGAAGCCTCTGCGCCTCGTCAAGCGCGAGAGGCACGCGCCCATAAGCGTGGGGCCCAGCAGCCCATCCTCTCTCAAACGTCTCTGCCCCGACGCGCCGAGCCGCAGCGCGGCAATCGCGTCTCGTCACAACAGAGACGCCTGACGCGCGTCTTACAGCCGCGGCGCGAAAATCGCGTCCCTAAAGCCTGCGTCCAGGCTATACAGCACATGGATGCCTCCTGTCTTCGACGTTGTGAGGCTAGTCTCTTCGATCCCCCTCCCGTGGATTTGAGGGATTACTTGACGAAGAAAAGAAGTGCCAATCAGGTCACTTCATCATGTTGCTGCCAACGGCTCATCCGTATGCTTTCTGAGTGCCGTTGTGGTTCAGGT
This sequence comes from Agave tequilana, assembly GCA_038442645.1. Taxonomy (NCBI): domain Eukaryota; kingdom Viridiplantae; phylum Streptophyta; class Magnoliopsida; order Asparagales; family Asparagaceae; genus Agave; species Agave tequilana. Next base: position 311,312 of record JAVJIF010001349.1, on the reverse strand, counting down.
GTGCACCAGCAGTCTTTAGTTAGACAGCTGACCCTAATTCTCCCGTCAGCCAAAAGAAGGCGCTCCCACAGAAGGAGAACCTTCTCTGACATTGAGTACCCGGAGCTCACTACGAATATGACGTGCAGGAGCAAGGGAAAACAACCTGCAGTCAGCTCTGATGAGTCTGACTCTGAACCGGAAGGAGTGTACCGACACACTCGCACCCGGACCGGGGCCATTCTCCCGATTGATTATAATGCCTTAGCCCATGGCATTAAAGTGAATGATTCTCACTCCGCCGTAGTGGAATCACGGGCTTCAAACTCTTCCGTTGAGAAGGAGGCCTCCGCCTACATGACAGGCATTCCTGAGGAAACGGCTAGACGTTTAGAACAAATCTAGAAGGCACAAATGGATATGATTCTTTCTCAGCAGGAATCTATCGACTCCCTCAAGTAGATGCTTGCACAGTTGCTCGAAGACAGGAGGAAGTCTCCTCCTAAAAAGACGAAGGGCAAAGGGAGAAAGGGAGAAAGCTCATCTTCCGAACCTTCTGAGGAGAGACAGCATCTACTTCTAGTTCGTCCAAATCCTCGTCGCAAGTAAAGGGCGACCAAGACCAGGGAAAGGCTCATGCTAAAAGAATGAGTCAATTGGAGCAACGCCTCGAGGCCCTTACCAACCGTAAAGGCCTCCAAGAAGCTGGGGTGGTCCGGCCCTATCCTGCTGAATGGGACTTGGTTCCATACCCGTCCAAGTTCAAGGCTCCAACCCTTCAAGCATTCGATGGGAAAGGGTCACCCAACCAACACATCTACTACTTTAAATCCCAAACCGGGAATGTAGTAGATAACGACGCCATCCTGGCTCGTCTGTTCATCGGCACCCTGAAAGGGCTGGCCTTTGAATGGTTCATGAAGCTCCCAGAAGGTTCTATCAAGAACTGGGGCGATTTGGAGAAGCTTTTCTTAACGCGCTTCTTCGAGGATGACTCGGAAGTCACGATGCCCACCCTTTTGGCTACTAAACAGCGAAAGGGAGAGTCCGTCAAGTCTTTCGTGGAAAGATTTCGGAACGTGGCACTCTGATGTCCGAGCGGCATGACCCAGACCACACTGGTGGAAACATGCTGCCACAATCTCCAAACCTCACTCCTTGCTCAAATAGGAGTTGCTGAAAGCCGCACCTGGAAGCAATTAGTCCAACAAGGTGAACAGGCTGAGGAGATTGTCGCCCGCGTCAGAGCGGAGGAAGGTAAGCCCAGGCCGGAAAGGTCGACAAGGCGTGCGCCAGACACATCCCTCCAAACAAAGCGGAAGGATAACTTGGCAGCAGAGACCAAACCTCCTGCTAAACCTCAACTGGTCAAGGGAGGTGGCTCTTCAAGCCAACCACGGACCAACAAGCAATATTCCTTCAAGGAGGAACATGTCGATTCACTCTTTAAACTACTCAACAAGAGTAACCGACTGAAGCTCCCTGAAGGTAGGCGCCCCGAGGAGGTCGGCAAGACCGACAATCCCACCTATTGATTGTACCACAGGATGCTCGGGCACCCTACCAAAAGCTGCTACGTCTTCAAGGACATCCTTCAAGCTCTGATTGACGCGGAGGTGTTAAAGCTCCGACCAGAGCAGAAGAAGGTGACGGCCAATGTGACATCAGTTCTCCAGTTCGGAAGACAACCTCCGACACCCTCTGGAGTAGTCCCTATCCCAAGAGGAGAGCTGAGAGTGGTCAACACAGACCCTCACCAGCAGCAAGAGAAAGGCTTGGTACCTGTCCCCACACCTCAAGGGGAAATCATGTGGGTCCACCCTGACCTTGTCAATGAACGACAATGGACTACTGTGACCAACAGGAAATCCAAAGGCAAGGCAAAGGCTTCATCCTCAATGTGGTGTGTGCCTCCTCTCAAGAAGCCGAGACTGATGTTCCCTCGTTAACCGATTCCGAGCAGGAAACAATAGTCTTGGCCGCGGAGCCTAACCAACCGATGACGGGAACCCGCTCAGGACAGCCCTACTTGAAGCCGTATGGCGAAACGGCGGCAACCCCTCCACAACCAACTGCAGAGCCAACCAAGCCCTCCACAAGACAACCCGTGGAGAAACAGAAGGAGACTCGATTTTCTCGAGCCCTTCAGAAGGGCATCACGGAAGGATCTACGGCGCCTTACCGCTTTGATGTCCTGGCTCAATTGGCCAACATCCCGGCGCGGATTACCTTGTATGAACTTCTTAGACTATCAAAATCGACTAGAGAAGCTCTGCAAGAAGCTCTGGCAAATGCTGAGGTCTTCATGACCCAGGTACCAAAGGAGGAAGATGTAGAGAATTGTCTCCACACCTCCCAGAATGCCCCCTGCATCACCTTCACGGCAGAGGATATGCAGGTTAAAGGGAAGCATGATCGACCCCTGTACTTCGCAGGGTATATTGGATCATCCGAAGTGAATCGCATCCAGGTAGATCCCGGGTCTGCATTGAGCATCATGCCTCGCAGAGTCATGCAGCATCTTGGGATTCCCACTCACCGTTTGAGCCCTACCCAGACGACCATTTATGGGTTCAATGCCAAAGTACCCGTCCGATGGGAAGGTTAAGCTCAAATGCCAGATCGGAGATCTGAAGACGGAAGTGACATGTTACGTCATCGACGCTGACACTTCCTACAATCTATTGCTAGGACGACCTTAGATTCACCGCAACTCCATCGTTCCCTCCACTCTCCATCAAGTCATGAAATACATTGACGAGGCTGGAAAGGTGCAGACATTGATTGCCGAAAGGCATCCATTCAAAGGGGTCGAGAATTATTTCACAGACTCCTTACTGTACCAAGATCCTGTGGAGACGGATGAAGTCCCACAACCAGAAGAACCAGACTCTGGCAATGAAGCCGACACCGAGCTGGAGGAAGATGAGTGTGCGTGGGAGCTAGATCCACCTGTAACGGGCATTAGTAAGCCCGATGTTGATAATACCCCCGCTGATGATGTAGGCGGTTGGTACATTAATGAAGAAATAGATTTAGCTTATTTTTCTGTGTTTGCTTCTGATTCAGTGCCGTCAGACACTAGTACCGACGTGGATAACGATCTCTGGTCGGCAATGGATGCCTTGACATCGTTGCATGTACCAGTGAAATCGTCCTTTGAAACATGTCGAAATGTCGACGATGCACAACAATCAATACTCATGGTTCCAGCGAGAAGGAAGGGCCAAAGACCGATTCTTTTCGGACGAATTGACTCCGAGCTAATGAATCATGAAGAATCAGAAAGCGAGCAGGAATCTCCTCAGTTTGGTCATTATGAGCCAAAGACACTCAGAATGATGAAAATATGGGGTATGACCTAACCAGCAGACCCGGGTTGAACTTCGGCAAAGGAAGGAGAACGCTACTTCGATCCTTTGTGCCGAAAGGCAAAGCCCCCGATTATTATCATCGGACGCGCCGGGGGTTGGGCTATGTATCGACTCCGATCCCGTCAGCCTCTGATTCTGGAGGGCCATCAGGTCATAATAACTCTTCAGGCACGTCATCATGGGAGTCGGATGTCAGTGTCGGCAACATCTTCAGAGAACTTTCAGTGAACATGATTTCAACAAGCCACCTGGAAGACGGAGATAAAGAAATGATCCAATCTGATACAGATCCTTGGATCAAACATTTAAATACTCTTTGGGATACCCGCTTTGAACAGCGCGAGCCACCCACAGAAGATAAGGTTGTTCAAGTCAATCTAGGAGATGAGGCCAATCCTAAACCCATCTTCATAAGTGACGGCATGTCGCCTTCGGAGAAGAAGAATCTAATATCTCTTGTACAAGAGTATATAGACGTCTTTGCCCGGAATTACGAGGACATGGCTGGACTTGATCCTCAAGTGGCTATGCACCGCCTCAACATCAATCCGGACGCAAAACCCGTCAAACAACAGCAGCGACGGTTCCGTCCAAAAATAATGGAGGCAATTCAATCGGAAGTCAGAAAACTTATTGATTCTGGCTTCATCAGGGAAGAACAACATCCCGACTGGGTAGCCAACATTGTCCCAGTTGCCAAGAAGAACGGGAAGATCCAGATCTGCATCGACTTCCGTGATCTAAACGAGGCTTGCCCCAAAGACGAATTCCCCTTGCCAATCACAGATGTCATGATTGACAATACATGTAGATTCGAACGAATGTCCTTCATGGATGGATTCTCAGGATACAATCAAATTAAAATGTATCCTGATGACGAAAAGCATACCTCCTTCAGGACACCTCTAGGGGTATATTGCTACACCGTCATGCCCTTCGGACTGAAGAATGTAGGGGCAACATATCAAAGGGCCATGAATGCCATTTTCCATCAGCAAATACGCAAAACGGTGGAGTGTTATGTTGACGACATCGCGGTGAAAAGTCGCGCTAAGGGTGATCACATAGCTGACCTGAAGGTGGTTTTGACATCATGCGAGCTCATCAGCTAAAGATGAATCCCACCAAGTCCTTCCTGGGGGTGGCCAGTGGCAAATTCCTAGGATTTGTTGTAACTTCCACAGGAATCCATTTGGATCCGGAAAAGATCCGCGCTATCCAGGAGATGCAACCCCGAGAAACCTCAAGGAGCTCAGGGGATTGCAAGGACGATTGGCGTACATCCGCAGGTTCATCTCAAACCTTTCCGGAAGATGCCAACCCTTCGCTAAGCTGATGAAGAAGGGTGTCTCGTTCATTTGGGACGATGTTTGTCAACAAGCATTTGAGGAAATCAAGCAATACCTCACCCAACCACCAGTCCTTGCAGCTCCGATATCCGGAAAACCTTTCCTGGTATACGTTCGAGCAATGGATCATTCTTTGGGAGCTCTACTAGCTCAGAATGATGATCAAGGGCGAGAACAAGCAATCTACTATTTGAGTAGAACAATGATCGGAGCCGAACATCGGTACAACCCGATCGAAAAGGAATGTTTGGCATTAGTGTTCGCCATTCAGAAAATGCGACACTATTTGGTAGGCCAGACAATAAACGTTATATCAAAAGTCAACCCCTTGAGGTTACTTATGACAAAGCCTTCATCGCTAAATGGCCGACTGGCAAAATGGGCCATATTGTTATCTCATATGAAATGCACTTTTTACCACAGAAGGCCATTAAAGGACAAGCGGTGGCGGATTTCCTGGCTGAACACCCGGATCTGAGGGCAGCCAGACTCTACGAGGATCTCCCAGATGAAATCGTCAAAGTCTGCTCGACTCAGACATCGTTCGAAGGCCAAGTATGGCAACTTTTCTTCGACAGTGCATCCAGAACAAGCCCAAAAGGACACATCGTAGCGGGGGTAGGAGTAGTACTCGTCTCGCCACAGAATTATGTGATTCCCTGAGCTGTCTCATTAACCGAGCCTTGTTCCAACAATGTAGCAGAATACAACGCTCTTTTGATTGGGATACAGCTCGCCGATGAGATTGGCGTTAAAAATCTCGAGGCATATGGCGACTCTAAACTCATCGTCAGCCAAGTTCGCGGGGAGTACGAGGTCAGACATGAGGACCTAGTACCCTACTACAACGCAACTATCTGCATGGCCGAAAGGTTCACAAACTTCTATATTGACCATGTACCGCGCAGGCAAAATGCGCACGCAGATGCACTCGCATCCCTTGCGGCCTCCTTAGCTCTTCCAGCTGGAGCAATGGAGAGAGTATTCGTCTACAGCCACGACCTGTATTGCCCGAGAACTGCCCTCGAAGACTATCAGGAGTCAAAGGGAGAGTATCAAGGCAAAGAAGCGCTGGAATTGTCAACCGGGCCAGAGCTTAAAGACTGGCGATTCCCCTATATCGACTATGTCTTGTATGGCATCCTGCCTGAGGACGCCAAGGAAGCGGCTGCCATTCGAAGGAAAGCCCCTAAATTTTACTACAATGCGATTACACGAACATTGTATCGTCGATCGCATGACGGGATCTTGCTCCGGTGCCTCTCACCAAGCGAGGCTCAAGAGGTATTGAAAGAAGCCCACGACGGCATGTGTGGAGCCCACCAACCTGGCCCAAACTGGCACATCGACTCCAAAGATTGGGTTATTACTGGCCCAAGATGATTGCCGATGCCATCACTTATGCCAAAAGATGTCATGCCTGCCAAGTACACGGCGATTTCATCCATCAAGCACCAGGGTACCTCCACTCTACGACCTCTACCTGGCCATTTGAAATGTGGGGAATGGACGTGGTTGGCCCTATCAGCCCACCATCATCAAAAGGACATCGGTTTATTTTGGCAATAACCGATTATTTCTCTAAATGGGCCGAAGCTATTCCTCTGAAGGAGGTAAAATCGTCTAACGTGATCAAGTTTGTGAAACATCACGTTATTTACCGTTTCGGTGTACCTCGGCGAATTGTCCATGACAATGGACCCCAGTTCATCAGCCAGGCATTCCAGAGATTCTGCGCTAAGTTCAGAATCCAGAGTGTGTCCTCAACGACATACTATCCTGCCGCTAACGGTCTCGCAGAAGCTTTCAACAAGACTATTGGCAAGCTTCTCAAGAAGTTCGTCTCGAAAAGTCAACAAGACTGGGACGATAAGCTAGGTGAATGCTTATGGGCCTACCGCACAACTGTGCGAACCCCAACTAAAGCCACGCCATTTTCTTGGTATATGGGTGTGAAGCCGCGCTCCCACTGGAAATCCGAATTCCATCTCTACGCGTCGCCTTGACAGCGGAGATGACAACCGAGGAGAAGCATCGACAGCGACTTCAGGAATTGGAGGCCTTAGACGATAAGCGTTTGCAGGCCCAACAACAAATCGAGCTTTACCAAGCTCGAATTACCAGAGCCTTCAACAAGAAAGTTAAAGTGCGAATTTTCAAGAAAGGCGACCTAGTCTTGGCCGTCAGAAGACCCATGGTGATGACGCACAAGACAAAAGGTAAATTCCAACCCAAATGGGAAGGACCATTCGTAGTAGAGTCAGTCTACTCAAATGGATCGTATCGCCTCATAACTTCAAATGGCGATACACTCATGATGCCTATTAATGGCAGGTTCTTAAAGAAATACTATCCTTAAATGGTATTCTTCCGCTGATCAAGTTAAAAGTACACCTCTGATCAAACATGCGACGCCTCCGACGGCTAAGGATAGAGGAAAATGTTGGCTCTTAAGCCCAACATAAGTCCTCGACAACTCATCATGCTGAGGGGAATAGCATGGCTAGCCCAACTCAAACGGTAGTTGGTAAAGGCACCTCAAATCCGTTAATAGCTGAGGGTTTGCTAAAAATCCTAAGTGGACTTGGCTCCACTCTTTCCTCCAAAATCCCTTACCAATTCTCACCCACAGAATGGTAGGTCTACCAAATACAATCATTACCAAGTTGACACTATACCTCTGGTAATGAATACACCTTGTCGAGTACAACTCTTGCTTGTCAACTCTACGTAGAGTAACAAACTTTCAGATTTGCCAAGTTAACACTATACCCCTGGCACTCCAAATCCCACCTGTCAGTTCTCATCAATAGAATGACAGGTCCTCAAACCGTTTTTTTTTTGGCACGAGCCAATTCTTGTCAAGTTAATATTACACCTCTGACAAATTACTGTTAAGTTACATTACACTTCTAAACAGTACATCAAGTTTCTGCCAAGTTTAATACCACACCTCTGACAGTCACTTTCCTTCAGACTTCCGTGTTGAAGCTGAAACGAATGATGCTAAGTTAACATTACACCTCTAGCATCTAAGTCATTGCTAAGTTCAACAATACACCTATGGCCATGACTTTTCCTCGACTTCCTTATCCAAGCCGAGATGACCAATGCTAAGTTCCACATTACACCTCTAGCATTACCCTCACTGTCAAGTTAAACATTACACCTATGTCAGTGACACTCTCAGTTTTCCCAAACGAAAGCTGAAATGCTTCTGAGTCAAGTTAATATTACACCTCTGATTCACATTCTTATCGAGTTAACATCACACTTCTGGCAAGATAACTTTCAACCCGTTAAGTTAATATCACACCTCTAACGGTAAAGATTTTCCTAAATTCCCTGCGAGTCTAGTCTCACTTGTTATTCTCTTCAACAAAATAACAAGTCTACCTAAACACATTGTTAGGTTAATACTACACCATTAACAGTGTTTTCCTTCAAATCCCCAGCTGAGCTTAATCAAGTGAATCCTAAACCTTGATAAAGGCCCATTTTCCCTGGGGGTACGAGTTTCACTTGTCATTCTCCTTTATAGATTGACAGGTCCACTAAACATTATTTCATCTCTGTCAAGTTAATATTACACCTCTGACAGTATTGTGATAGTTCCTGAAATAGGATCTTTCCCTACAAAATTTGACTTATTAAGATTATTATCATAATTTTGACGAAGTCAAAGATCTTCTACTTCTATGCGTCTAACTGAAGACAAAAGGTTCAAGACAATAGAAAGAGGCAGGAAGAAAAATGTCACTTTTATTTATTCAGCCTTATGAAAGTGATACAAAACGCTCTCTTATACAATAAGATTGAGTGTTACAATTAAGGAGCACAAAGAAGTCTCTCTCTCTCTCAGAGGCCGTACTCACTCCTTGAAGCCGCATCTGATTCCAAGTGCACGATGTTTGGAAAGCGCCAAACTGTGGCGACAGTTGGAGCCGATTGCACTATGGTGCATGACGTGAACATCGAAAGAGCCCTAGCTGACTAAGCTAAGAGCAATGGTGTTCTTGAGGTCCGGTGGCAGCAGAAAGCCCTGCAACCCTTCATTCAAGAGCATCTCTTTCGCCAGAAGGCCATCCAACAAACATGGAGTGTTCTCGATGTCACTTCTGGGGTGAGAGAGGAAGGGGATGCTAACCACCACTAAATCCACCGTAACCCCCTCGCCGCCATCCTTACTCTGACCATGCCATGCCAGCAAGCATGACTGGTGCGTCGCATTCAAAGAGATCTTGGCGAGGGTTAAGTCCCCGACAAGGGCCATGACTTCTTCCCTTGTAGACGACGAGGACCATGACTTCTTCCCTTGTGGACGAACATCGAACAAATTCGCCGGCCGAAATATTCTTCCAGGGGCCCAGCGAAAGTGAAAAAGGACGATCAAGCCTACCTGCAAGGAATAAACAAAGGAATCAGAACATCTGGAACTTAGTACACTTCAGCGAAGAAAACTAAGTCACAAACGCGGTTATTGCTGAAGATTGCAGACGCGAGAATGACCCACGCAGTGAGTCAAACTTTCGCGGTGGCAGAAACAGACGCGAGCAAGACTGTGATACACACAGAATTCAAACGCGACCTAATTCCACATTCGCGTTTAAGATACAAGGCGCGCAGAGAATCAGACGCCAAAAAAAAAATTGTCATCTCTCTGTTGGAGGAACAGGAGTTGCAAGATTCGGGTCTGAAACCATCAACCCAGTTGGAATTCCTCCAAGTCAGTGGCCATAAAACGCGAGCTTCATGAGCAAAGCCAGCGCCAAGCGCCAAAGACTTCTGTACTCGCGTCCAGAGAAGCTTAAGTCGATGGCGCAAATTCCAGAAGAGGAATGCACCAACCATGACTTCGCAAGAAAATCCAGATGATATCTCTCTAAGAGATATACTAAAGTTCAGAATTGGTTGGGACTAAAAAAGGTCATGGCAAATCAGAACGGCGTACCCGCAGAGGCCTCTATTAAGAGTGTAACTCTCTGCATCGAAGCGCGGACATAAAAGGAGTTCAGAGAGATGCTTTCTGTTATTGAAATCACTTGACAGTGGTAATCTTCTGAAGAGACCAAACAGAAGCATGAAAGCTCTGGGTCATCTTCATCCATGGAGGCAAACCCCTGGTGAAGTCCTTTGAAGGGGAAGGCAGAAACTCTCAGAGCACTCGCTCTCAAAAAGAACACAGTATGGACTGTTAAAGGGAGAGAAGGAACCCCTATTTATAGGCAGCCCCTGATAGCTGTCATTAATGGTTCATTAATCAAAACCGTCGGCCTTAATGACCGCACGACCGTCAAAGTCCAATAGGAGTCTGACGCGTGGAACGTTGCTTCGGGAAGCGTCGCAGACGCTGGTCTCAAACCGCCAGCGCCGGTTTTGCATTAAAAGGCATTAACGTCTGAGTCCAATGAGGAATCAACGCGTGGACAACTGCTTCGGGAAACATGGACGACCCGGTTTCCCAATCGTCAGTGAAGACTTGAAAGATCTCATGAAATCTTTAAGTCAGGCCGCATTTAACGCCTGAGAAGTTACATCAAGACGCAGATGAGAAAGCCGCGTCCAGGAATCCGCGTCCCCTTTTTCAAACTGAATGACTCCACCTGCATTCCAGAGGAATGTCCGCGTGACCCAAAGTTGCATCCCTTCAGCAAACGGGGCCCATTTTAAGGGAAAGCACTTAATTCAGCGAAAGACTTGGACCATTGTGGGGTTAGTCGGAAGATACGCAAGGCCGCGTCCCTCGCGTCTCCATCAGAGGAGCTGCGTCTGCATGGGTAGTGATGGATTTTTGCACCTAGTCAAAAGACCCAGCACTACATCCTTAAGGACTGCGACCAGTGAATCACACTCAAAAAACTGCGTCCTTCACGTCCACTTGAACCGCGTCTTCATTAGCAGGACGGATTCGCGTCTCTCTCTATGATTTGACGCCGCGTCTCAGCAAAAGGACTTTGTTCTGCCTAAGTTCCTATGAAATGATGACCGCGTCTCTCTCTATGATTTGACGACGCGTCTCAGCAAAAGGACTTTGTTCTGCCTAAGTTCCTATGAAATGATGACCGCGTCTCTCTCTATGAATCAATGCCGCGTCTCATCAAGAAGACTTGAGTCAACGCCGCGTTTCATTAAAAGAAGTGGAATTCATCTACAACAAGGCAATAAAGATGGAACAAGAACTTCAAAGACTTTTACTATCAAAAAAATATGATAAAAGCAAGTACAAACACTCTTGGTGAATAGAGTGTCCTTTTTCTTTACAAAAAAAAAGAAGAAGGCTACAAGTCCTGGTTCGCCAAGGAACGGATTTGCTCTCTAAGGCGATGTATCTTATGTTGACGCGCCTTCTCAGCCTCCATGAGAGCATGGGCCCGTAGATCCGCCTCAGATAAAAATCCCTGCGCTTGTACACGGAGGGATTCCAACTCGGATGAACGAACAGAGAGGTTTGCTTCAACTTGCGCCTTAGCAGCCTCTAACTCCGCTAGCCTCTTTTCAGAGGTAGCAAGCTTCTGTTCGTTAAAAGCAATCATGGCCTCAGCCCTTGCTATCGCAGCCCGAGAGTCAAGGATAGCCTGCTTTGCAGCCTGTATGATCATGACAGATTCCTTGGACTCGACTGTTAGTCTTTGATGATCAGCCTGGAAACCTTCAAGAAGACGGGTGTTATCGGTTATCTTCTCCTCCACCTCCCGTCGCTCCTGCTCTTGAGCAGCAAGGAGCCTATTCAGAGTTTCCTGGGCTTCGTGGAATGAGCCGGCATCCTCCAGGGATCGAAGCTCTCTCAGGTCTTGTCCCAGCTGCTCCACCACCATCAGACACGCCTGCGCTAGCGAAGGGCCTCCGGCCAACTTGATGTTCTCGGCCAAGTTTCCGAGAAACATCCGGGCAAATTCAAAGGAGCTACCCCCAGACAGGATGAAATTGATGCATGATCGCATCGAGTCAAAGAACTGTTGCACGTTTTGCGTGTCAGGAATTCCATAGTATCATCGCCCGAGGTGCTCCCCGACCCCCTTTCTATCACAGGGTGAGGGATGTAAGCCGGTTCTTCTCGCGCAAGAGTCAGGCTGACCACCGGTACGGCAGGAGCAAGAGCAGCCACTAGCGCTTCTGGGGGTGCTACCTCTGCAGGAACCTCCACAGCTGATGACAGAGTAGTGAGCTCGACCTCCTCAGAAACCTCGGCCGAGGCTTGAGCTGTGTGGCCGTCCGGATGGGCACTGACCGTCAGACTCTCCACCTGAGCCCCCTCAGTTCTCTCTACAAATTATCTCAACATTAGCTACAATGGTGAGAAGAGAAACATTCAAGACATCAAAACTTCCTTACCAAGTTGAAGGTCCAGAGATGTCGAATTCTTGGGCGAATCCTGCAGAGTAGAAGTCTCCCTGGCTTCAGTGGTTGCCTCCTCGTCCTGCAGAGTGGGAGTCTCCCCGATTTCAGTAGTTGCCTTCTCTGGAGGCATCTCAGCGGCTGGAGTCTCAACTCCTTCCGGTTGGGTCAACTCTTGCACCATCTCCTCGATATGCGAGGAGGTTGCAGCCTCAATATCCTCGGCCAACCCTGCAGCGTAAAAGGAGAATGTTAAAACCTCCTCTTCAAAATGAAAAGGGAAATTAAGTCAGAAGGTAAAAAAAAGTACCTTCAGCGGAATAACTGCCGCCAATGGTGATGCTGTCAACGGCTCGCACCCATGTATTTCCTCCTCCGAGATGTGTGAAAATTTACTCGGATCAGGAGGGGCGGGTTCGTCACCATAGTCGACCTCATCCTCAAAATCGCTTCCCTCTGCGGATAAGAAAGACGACAGTTCAACGCGAGAGGCCTCGGTAGCAGGAGCCTTGCCACCAATTACCCCAGTGGTAGGGCTGGGGTCAACTGTCCGAGGACTGGAGATGAACACACTTGGAGACCCAGGTTGTTGTGCCTCATCTCTCCTTTCATGAGCAGGGGAAGACCCGGCTGAGTTGAGACTCCTGCAATCTCAATATCACTGATGATGTCGACCTCTGGTTGCTGTGCCTCATCTCTTCTTTCGCAAGCTGAGGAAAACCCGGGCTGAGCTGAGACCCCCGTAATCTCGACATCACCTCCGCTCATGATGTCGACTTCGAACTGCTCGGCCTCGTCAGCGGCGGTCGGTTTGTCAGCAGGCTCCGCTTCCTCCACAATCCTGGGGCCCCTGCTGCGCAACCTGCGGGCATGGACTAAGGGGGCATCATCCTCGTCCGCCTCTTCTTCCCTCGGTTCCTTAACACCAGAAGGGATGTCTTCGGATAGAGAAACTTCGGCCGTCAAGTCTCTCCGGACCTTCTTTGGGGCAGGGTCAGCAGTGGAAGTAGAGCCTCGAGCACGCTTACTCACTGCTTGTTGAGCCTTTGTTGCTCGTGGCTCCTCCCTTGACCCTCTCCCTACTTCCCTCAGAGCCTTCAGATACTGCTCGACGCCTCGCGAGCGTTTACCGGACCCCGACCTTGCTTCAAAATTTGCATTGATACTCTCAATGCATGAATACTCCGGAACAAAGTATGGTGTCTGGTTGACCTGGAAGTACCAGGTACAGAAGCTAAAGCTTGTGCGGCCCTTTGGCTCCTTGAGAGGTAGATGGAAAGTTGCTTCCGTCCCTCCGGCCACGCTATAGTACCAAGCCCGGGCACCTTCGAACAAGTTCTCACTGAAGGCGAGTCGAGCATTGGGGTTGCCGACATAGAGTTGATCATAGCCGAACTGTCGGGCGAAGCGATTCGGCATATATGGCTCGATCGTGCATGAAGTCCCTTGCCGGAAAAGCACATACCCAGGGCCGGATGTTAATCAACCACCAGAAGATCCCCGTTGACAGCCTAGTGAAATCATCTTGGCCTGCGGAGTCAGTATATAGTTCCCCAAAAGATGCACCAGGAATCTCGGGGAAGCAGCGGTTAAGCTGGTAGTTCGAAGCAGACAGAATGCACTTTCGAACGTAATACATGTAAGTATTACACCAGTCAGAACCCTCCAGCCGCTGTACAAAGGGGACAAAACCCTCACTCCAAGGCACCGGCGTCATCAGAGAGGGGCAGTGCATCACGTACCAAGCCATTAAGTACGTGTAGGGCAGCTCGACCCGAGGGTTGGGACGCTTCACTGTCGGCTTCCCCTCTGAGTCAACAATCGGCTTGCCATGGGAATCGACAGCCTTCCCTGCCTCGCAGAAAGTCTGGGTTAACGCCCGCAACCCGCTTTGAATGCCAGCCGCCATGGCCGGAAGAAGGCGATGGGACTGCCATAGGCCAGGAGCACCGTCGGGTACACTACATCGGCAACAATGACTTCATGTGGCAGCGTGGGCACCACACAGCGCTTCAACCATAGCATTAAGAAGCCTGCCAACAGTGCTCGATCGGAGACAGGAATCTGGGCCTGATGGTGAAAGCTTTCGAAAACCATGTCAGGTTCGAAACCATCCTCGTTCGAAACCGTGGTGTAGAAGCCTTCAGAAGCCGTAATCCTGTCGTCAATCTCCTTGTCGGAACTGGGAGCCAGTCGGGTTACCGGATGGTCTTTCTTATTGATACCGTTAAACAAGTAGCTGGCCCAAGACAGCTGCTTGACTCCTCCCGACCTCCAAGAAGTTACCTGACCGCAAATGTGGAAGTGACATAACACCTCCCAATAAGTCTCGTACACTTGAGGAGACCCTTTCTTCATAAGGTTGAGCTCCTCAGTGGTTGGAACATGTTCCTCATAGGGAGAGTCCCCTGTTGCCAGCCCCGAGACCTCGGCGGGGTGAGAATGTCCATCTCTCCGACCGGGGTGAAGAATGTCCCCGTCAAAGGATTGTACCGCTCCAGGACCCCGAAGAAGTTCTGAGAACTCAGTGGGATACCATACTGTACGGCCCTGACTGCCTGGTACAGATCCGTTTGCTCCAACAAGTCCCTAAGGTCGGCAAGGACGAAGCTCACCATCCTGCCCCACCAATACTTCTCGGTGGAATGAACCCACCCGGGCGAACGGAACTCAACCGGAAAATCACCCTCCACTTTCATGAACGCGTTGAGGAAAGTGGTGCCAAGTTTTGGTGTTTCTCCAACTGGGGGCTCAGTCCTGAGCGACCTGGGGAACAGGCCGAGAACTGCTCTATCATGACTATCATGACGGTATACCCTTTTGGAGCCTAAGTCACCGAGGGTAATCTCAGGGACATATCGGGAAAGGTCCCATTTCATCTTCCGAGGGATGGACGTGTGCTGGAGATAAGACAGCGGGTACATCCTCTCCATGTCCGGAAGAAAGAATCTTCTACCCCCTATCTGGCGGAGCCATTTATAAGTTCCGTCATACATGGAATAGCCTCCATCGCCGACATGGTCTCCAAAGAAGAAGGCAGGCTTCTCCAGCGGAATGCGAGCATCCGTTGTGAATGCTGCGTCAGTCATAAGCTCCCGAAAAGTTGTCATGTCAACATTGGAGAGCCTTTTCTTGCGCTCCTGCGACCTGTCAGCAGTCACAGGTACGGTCCTTTGCAGCGCAAAGATTAAATCACAGTCAGGGCCACCTACGTGCCCAAAGTGGCGCTTCTTGGAGAGTGGGGCAGAAGAGTGTAGCACTGCAAAAGAAAAAGACACTTGATCAGACATCTTATCAAAAAAAAAAATTTTGTGTTAAGTGTCTATAGTCCAGACGCAGAAAAGATGCTGGACGCAGAAATTATCAAAATTCCCGTCTAGATTTGAGAATCCGCGTCCAGACGCAGAAGAGACACTGGACGCAGGAATTATCAAAATCCGCGTCCAGACCTGCAAATCCGCGTCCAGATGTGAGGCCCGCAGGATCAAGCCCGCGTTTTGAAAACCAAGACTTATGAAAAATCTCTAAGTACTTGGGCTCAGGTGCAAGATTCATAAAAAAATCAGCACCTGATGTCATAGAACGCAAGTATCAAGTCCGCGTCCGAACCCTTCACAATTAGAAATATTCTAAGTGAAGAATCCGAAATGCAGGACTCACTGGCACCGGGTCATCAAACCCGCGCCTTGGTTATCAACTCAGAGACCACGTCTGAGACCGCGCCTGAGAATCAAACACGGTTTATATTCTGTGTTGACGGTTCTCCTCCAAAAAAAAAAAAGATTTTTTTTAGGGTTCCATGAACTCCCACCATTAATGGTGAAGGTTAAGCCTAAGCGGCATTATACCTGGGAAGAGGACTTCCTGCGCGGAGGAACCGCCCCTCTGGGCCTCGGCGACGGCCGCCTTTGAGGATGATGCAGTTGGCTTGGTCTTGGGTACCATTGGTGATCAAGAATCTGATGAAGGAGAAATGAAAAGTGATGAACAAAAATCCTTTTTCTAAAAATCCTAACAGATGCGCTCGGAGAAGAAGAGATACCTCTCTGACTGTTGCCATTTATAGGCACAAAGATTTGCAAAGATACGCGGCGCGTGGCTCGATTAGCTCTGCAGCGAGTCATCGCTTGACGCGTGGAACAGATCATTTAATGAACCGGGGAGTCCGCACGCCAAAAGGTGATGTCCCGACAGTTCCCCAGAACAAGTGGCGGTGCACTCATGACATGGCACGGATTCGCACTCAACAGACGCGCCTCTTTGATGGACGTGCCCCGTCAGCACAGCCATAGTCGCGTCCGGAAAGTCGCGTCCTTACTTAAAAGGATGCGTCTCTCCGAAGTTCGCGTCCTTCCAATCCGGCCTAGCATCGCGTCTGCCCAATCGAATATCAGTCGCGTTTTCCATTTCCAAAAGGCGCACCCCATGAAAGTCGCGTCTGTAAAGCAGTACTATCTCTGCTCTTCAAAAAGAACTGGCGCTCAGTCCTTATTTCTGCAAATCAGTTTCAACAGTACACTGGCACAAGCAGACGATCATCCACTCCTGGCTTAAAGCGCGTCCATGACAGACTAAATGCAATCGGGGAGGTTTAGACTGTGTATCTAGACACTCAACACGATCAACTCTGGTGGCCTCAAAGAGTTCAACAGTACACTCACGAAGACCAACTCCAGATAAGATCAAACCCGGAGCATTAACAGTCCATTCATAAAGGCGAATTCAGCTAGAGTCCAAAGTATTTCGAAATCCGTCCCAGTTAACTGCGGAATATCGAAAACTTTGGAGGGGGTTCTGTAGGCTGTCTAAAAATCACTAAAAGACAAGCCATTAAAAAGCAGAGTTTCATGTTCTAGACGCGAAGACTCAACACCCGCGTCTCAACATCAAGGCGCGTGGGCTCGACACCCGCGTCTCAACATCAAGGCGCGTGGGCTCGACACCCGCGTCTCAACATCAAGGCGCGTGGGCTCGACACCCGCGTCTCACATCAAGGCGCGTGGGCTCGACACCCGCGTCTCGGTTATAACCGCCCTGGTTATGGGGCCAGTCGCCGCCCACATAGCGGGGAGGTCAGCCCCTCGTTGTGGAGCGTTTTTAGGAGGCACGTTCACCCTGGAACCCCTATAAATAGCCCCGTCGCTATTGAAGAAGGGGTCGGATTTTCTTTAGTTAGACGACAACAAGACAGGGACAGGAGAAAGAGAGCTAAACTCTTCAACAATCTCGCTGCGTACGAGTTGCCCTTTGCCTACCTTCTCTTTGAGAGTTTTGGTAGACAGAGCTGTGTTACTCCTTCTACCAGCCAAAGAGAAGATCCCTGACGATCCCGACGGTCATCCGGTCAACGGAGAATAAGATTCACTCTCCACCGCCACACGAAGAACCCAGCACTAAACAAAGGGAGGATTCAAGACTCAACATCCTCCCTCCCTTGTAATCGGAGTATTAATCCGTTGTAAACTTTCAATTGATTCAAGGAAACTTTACGCGAATTTTTCCTCTGCGAACAAGAGATGGCGACTCCGCTGGGGACTTCATTGTCACTGATGAGCAAATCGTGGCGCAGGATGACGTCCTTCGTGAGAGAAAGATGGTCGAATCGCTCGTTGTCGAGTTCGACCAGGCAAAGTACGAAGAATTTCTCTCTTTCAGCTCCAAGAGCCCAGGACCCGCGTCTGCCGCAGGTCTCGACGGGGAATGCCCCCGAAGCCCGATCTGAAGCTCTCTCGGGCGCTGCTGCTGCCAACTGTGCCAAGCAAGATACACGCGCCAACACCTCCTCTCAGAAGGCCCGCGTGATCTCAGGCACAACTGCTGCTGTGATCAACCGCGCAGCACTGAACACACACTCAATGTCTCTCAGGAGACCCGTAGTCCAAATCTCTGGTGTCCAGCATCAGGTCGTCGTGGTCTCTCTCCACCTCCATGACGCAACCGAAATGCCGAGCGTCGTCAGAGGAGACGTGCGCGTCAGCTACAAGTTGGAACCTCTGGTTGTCCGACTGAGGCTGGACGCGACGTACAACCTGGCGCCTTGCCCGTGCCACGTCCAGCACGAGAAGTCCGTGTTTGGCGGCCCAACGCGAGACTCCTCAAGCTAGGTTCCTCTGAAGACCAACTCACCAAACGCCAAGGTGAAGCCTCTGCGCCTCGTCAAGTGCGAGAGGCACGCGCCCATAAGCATGGGGCCCAACAGCCCATCCTCTCTCAAACGTCTCTACCCCGACGCGCCGAGCCGTAGCGCGGCAATCGCGTCTCGTCCCAACAGAGACGCCTGACGCGCGTCTTACAGCCGCGGCGCGAAAATCGCGTCCCTGAAGCCTGCGTCCAGGCTATACAGCACATGGATGCCTCCTGTATTCGACGTTGTGAAGCTAGTCTCTTCGATCCCCCTCCCGTGGATTTGAGGGATTACTTGACGAAGAAAAGAAGTGTCAATCAGGTCACTTCATCATGTTGCTGCCAACGGCTCATCCGTATGCTTTCTGAGTGCCGTTGTGGTTCAGGTGTGCACCAGCAGTCTTTAGTTAGACACTGACCCTGATTCCCCCGTCAGCCAAAGAAGGCGCTCCCACAAGGAGAACCTTCTCTGACATTGAGTACCCGGAGCTCACTGCGAATATAACGAGCAGGAGCAAGGGAAAATAACCTGCAGTCAGCTCTGACGAGTCTGACTCCGAACCGGAAGGAGTGTACCGACACACTCGCACCCGGACCGGGGCCATTCCCCCGATTGATTATAATGCCTTAGCCCATGGCATTAAAGTGAATGATTCTCACTCCGCCGTAGTGAATCACGGGCTTCAAACTCTTCCGTTGAGAAGGAGGCCTCCGCCTACGTGACAGGCACTCTCCTGAGGAAACGGCTAGACGTTTAGAACAAATCCAGAAGGCACAAATGGATATGATTCTTTCTCAGCAGGAATCTATCGACTCCCTCAAGCAAATTCTTGCACAGTTGCTCGAAGGCAGGAGGAAGTCTCCTCCTAAAAAGACGAAGGGCAAGGGAGAAAGGGAGAAAACTTATCTTCCGAACCTTCTGAGGAGAGGCAGCGATCTACTTCTAGTTCGTCCAATCCTCGTCACAAGTAAAGGCGACCAAGACCAGGGAAAGGCTCATGCTAAAAGAATGAGTCAATTGGAGCAACGCCTCGAGGCCCTTACCAACCGTAAAGGCCTCCAAGAAGCTGGGGTGGTCCGGCCCTATCCTGCTGAATGGGACTTGGTTCCATACCCGTCCAAGTTCAAGGCTCCAACCCTTCAAGCATTCGATGGGAAAGGGTCACCCAACCAGCACATCTACTACTTTAAATCCCAAACCGGGAATGTAGTAGATAACGACGCCATCCTGGCTCGTCTGTTCATCGGCACCCTAAAATGGCTGGCTTTGAATGGTTCATGAAGCTCCCAGAAGGTTCTATCAAGAACTGGGGCGATTTGGAGAAGCTTTTCTTACGTGCTTCTTCGAGGATGACTCGGAAGTCACGATGCCCACCTTTTGGCTACTAAACAGCGAAAGAGAGAGTCCGTCAAGTCTTTCGTGGAAAGATTTCAGAACGTGGCACTCCGATGTCCGAACGGCATGACCCAGACCACACTGGTGGAAACATGCCGCCACAATCTCCAAACCTCACTCCTTACTTAAATAGGAGTTGCTGAAAGCCGCACCTGGAAGCAATTAGTCCAACAAGGTGAACAGGCTGAGGAGATTGTCGCCCGCGTCGAGTGGAGGAAGGTAAGCCCAGGCCGGAAAGGTCGACAAGGCGTGCGCCAGACACATCCCTCCAAACAAAGCGGAAGGATAACTTGGCAGCAGAGACCAAACCTCCTGCTAAACCTCAACTGGTCAAGGGAGGTGGCTCTTCCAGCCAACCACGGGCCAACAAGCAATATTCCTTCAAGGAGGAACATGTCGATTCACTCTTTAAACTACTCAACAAGAGTAACCGACTGAAGCTCCCTGAAGCTAGGCGCCCCGAGGAGGTCGACAAGACCGACAATCCCACCTATTGCTTGTACCACAAGATGCTGGGACACCCTACCAAAAGCTGCTACGTCTTCAAGGACATCCTTCAAGCTCTGATTGACGCGGAGGTGTTTAAGCTCCGACCAGAGCAGAAGAAGGTGACGGCCAATGTGACGTCAGTTCTCCAGTTCGGAAGACAACCTCCGACACCCTCTGGAGTAGTCCCTATCCCAAGAGGAGAACTGAGAGTGGTCAACACAGACCCTCACCAGCAGCAAGAGAAAGGCTTGGCACCTATCCCCACACCTCAAGGGAAATCATGTGGGTCCACCCTGACCTTGTCAATGAACGGCAATGGACTACTGTGACCAACAGGAAATCCAAAGGCAAGGCAAAGGCTTCATCCTGCAATGTGGTGTGTGCCTCCTCTCGAGAAGCCGAGACTGATGTTCCCTCGTTAACCGATTTCGAGGAGGAAACAATAGTCTTGGCCGCGGAGCCTAACCAACCGATGACGGGAACCCGCTCAGGATAGCCCTACTTGAAGCAGTATGGCGAAACGACGGCAACCCTCCACAACCAACTGCAGAGCCAACCAAGCCCTCCACAAGACAACCCGTGGAGAAACAGAAGGAGACTCGATTTTCTCGAGCCCTTCAGAAGGGCATCACGGAAGGATCTACGGCGCCTTACCGCTTTGATGTCCTGGCTCAATTGGCCAACATCCCGGCGCGGATTACCTTGTATGACTTCTTAGACTATCAAAGTCGACTAGAGAAGCTCTGCAAGAAGCTCTGGCAAATGCTGAGGTCTTCATGACCCAGGTACCAAAGGAGGAAGATGTAGAGAATTGTCTCCACACCTCCCAGAATGCCCCCTGCATCACCTTCACGGCAGAGGATATGCAGGTTAAAGGGAAGCATGATCGACCCCTGTACTTCACAGGGTATATTGGATCATCCGAAGTGAATCGCATCCAGGTAGATCCCGGGTCTGCATTGAGCATCATGCCTCGCAGAGTCATGCAGCATCTTGGGATTACCACTCACTGTTTGAGCCCTACCCAGACGACCATTTATGGGTTCAATGCCAATAGTACCCGTCCGATGGGAAAGGTTAAGCTCAAATGCCGGATCGGAGATCTGAAGACGGAAGTGACATGTTACGTCATCGACGCTGATACTTCCTACAATCTATTGCTAGGACGACCTTGGATTCACCGCAACTCCATCGTTCCCTCCACTCTCCATCAAGTCATGAAATACATGACGAGGGTGGAAAGGTGCAGACATTGATTGCCGAAAGGCATCCATTCAAAGGGGTCGAGAATTATTTCACAGACTCCTTACTGTACCAAGATCCTGTGGAGACGGATGAAGTTCCGCAACCGGAAGAACCAGACTCTGGCAATGAAGCCGACACCGAGCTGGAGGAAGATGAGTGTGCGTGGAGCTAGATCCACCTGTAACGGGCGTTAGTAAGCCGATGTTGATAATACCCCCGCTGATGATGTAGGCGGTTGGTACATTAATGAAGAATTGGATTTAGCGTATTTTTCTGTGTTTGCTTCTGATTCAGTGCCGTCAGACACTAGTACCGACGTGGATAATGATCTCTGGTCGGCAATGGATGCCTTGACATCGTTGCATGTACCAGTGAAATCGTCCTTGAAACATGTCGAAATGTCGACGATGCACAATAATCAATACTCATGGTTCCAGCGAGAAGGAAGGCCCAAGACCGATTCTTTTCGGACTAAGGTTTCACCTAGAGGGGGGGTGAATAGGTGATGGCTAATCTAATGGTCACTTAATGATGAATTATGCAAATGATGCGGAAGCTAAAAACAATTATGACCTAATTAAAACTTTTACACTAAACACTATGTATAACACAAGAGTGTTACCGAATTCCCGTGTGAAGGGCTCTGGACAAACTCCTCTAGATTCCCCTTGAATGGGTTGAGGTGCCGCGTTGGATCTCTTGGTTGAATACAAGTGTTAGCAACAATCCCACGCAAGTATATCAATTAAGCACAAATGAATATATCAAGCATATAAAGATAGACAATAATTGAATGCAAGATATAAACAAGAGACAAAGAGAGAGAGAGTGAGCAATCGCAAACACAAGGGATTTGTTTCGAGGTTCGAGCACACTTGCTTTACATCCCCGCCTTCGACACACAAAGGATTTCCACTATGCAAGATCCCAATGGATCTCTCCTCGGTGCCACAACACCTACAAGCCCTCAGACTCTCTAGTCCCGCACACACCGCAAGCCCACCGGCTCGCCGAGGCCGCACCTCAAACACGAGTTCGCACCCGAACCCGAAAACACCAAGTCCTCACTAGGACCCAAACAATCACGAGCACACTTGCCCGTCTCCTCAAAGAACAAAGAAAAGATCTTTGGTGATCACAACACTTTGATCACCTAAAGCACTCTCACTACAACACACCTATAGGATGTATAATTAATGGATAGCTCAAGTGTGGTGTGAGAAAAACAAGGATGTGAAAGGTGGAGAAAAACTCAAAGACTTTCTCTTAAACACTCTTGATAAAACTTCCCTTTTGATTGGAAGAATTAGCTCTCAAATATGTGGAGAAAACTCTTTTAAAAGACTGGGAAAAACTAGCTCAAGGCTCTCCTTAAATTTTGTGGCAAAACAATGACAAGACCCCCCAATTTATAGGCCAGAAAAATATAGCCGTTGGGATCTGTCAGAACTGCCGGTCGACCGCCCGGTTGACCGCCAACGGTCGGATTTCTGACGTTGGAGCCACGGTCGACCGTGCGGTCGACCGAACTTTCCAGAGAGCACTGCTCTCTGGAGCGGTCGACCGTCACGGTCGACGACCACCAGTACACACAGGTGTGCACGTTTGTGCACGTCGGTCGACCGGCCCGTTCGACCGACTTCAGGGTTAGTCGACTTATAAGTTAGTAAAGTCGACTAGCTGAAGCCTGAAACAATTTTTCTGGGATTAAAAAGGTTGTCTTTTTGGTTCAAATAAAATCCCATAAAATACATAAAAATCTACAAAAATAGTTTAGCCAATATTCTTTGATATACAAACATGCTTGCACAAAATCAAGGCATGTTATAAAAGATTGGATTATTTTTGTAACTTGGAAATATTTGGCCCATGATAAAAACTGTATTTTTCTAAAACATATTTTCCAAAACATATTTTTCCAAATCTTCATCAAATACAAAAACAGGATATACTTTTAAAGCATAGTGTGTAGGATATGATCCACTAACACAATCATAAGGAAATATCTATGTTTTTGTCAAAAAGCTCTAAACTTGGTTTTGGTTAAAAGATAAGTACATGAGAATCACCAAAATCCAAATAGGTATTTTTCCAAAAAGAAAACTCTTTTGTAAATCAAAAATCTTTTTATGAAACAATTAAATCAAGAGTGTGTGTGTGTGATATGAACTTGAGCAATCCACCAACTATCTATCCTTTACATTTTTAACTAAACAAAAAACAAAATCTTATACCTAGACACAAGTCTTCATCTTCTTGAAGTCTTCACTTGAAAGCTTCTCATTTTCTTGACTTGGTCCAAGCTCGATCCATAGAGCTAGACTCCTCTTGAGTACTTGATGTGATCTTGATGCACAAGCTCTTGAATCAACCGGTGCTAGCTCCAAAACTTGACTTTAAATCCTTTATTGAAGCTCCATACCTACTAAGATCTTGATAACAAATCTGTCACTAATTAAACACAAGATCATTATTAAATATAACTTCATGAGTTGATCATCATCAAAACTAGGGTGATAGGCCTTTGGGCCAACAATCTCCCCCTTTTTGATGATGACAAAACTCATGGAGTTATATATGCATGGATTAAAGTAAAGCTTCAAAGAAGCTCCCCTTATACTCATGCATAACACAAAATAAATAAATGCAATGAAGCTCATAAATATGTATGCAAATGTATGGAGATAAAACAAAATAAATCTTTTTCTCCTATTTGCAAAACAAAACATATATGCATAAACAACAAGGAAGACAAATACTTCTCCCCCTTAAGCAATGAAAACATGAAAACATGCATATAAACTCAAATACTTCTCCCCCTTTTTGTCAATCATCAACAAAGGGTTCAAAGTAAAATCAAATCAAACAAATTTTTCTCCCCTTTTTGTCAAAAACAAAAGATCAAGAAGGGGTAATACAAATTCAACAAAAATGGTTTTTTTTTTAAATAATTTTTCTTAGAAAAAATTTTGAAAGGTATCAGAGCTCTTGTAAAACAATCAAATTTTAAGATACCTAATTGAAAATAATCATTATTATAAAACATCTTGATACCAATTGAAATTTAACAACTATGAAGCATTTTGATATCAATGGTAAACATAATGATCAAAATTTTTATTTTTCATCATAAACTTTGTGCTTTTAAAATTGTGAGCCAATTGAAAGTTAAGCACATGAAAATCATATATATGTATGAAATGAGTATACCAATTGACATTGATGCATACATATATAAGAAACAAAATATGAGTATATACAAAATAAGTTCATATTGATACCAATTGAAACGATTCAATGATACCAATTGACATAACAATAAGATCAAGTGTATATCTCATAGCCTACCACCCTTGATATGCTCAAAATAGAAGATTTTCAATGAAACATACAAGGCATAATCGCCCATCCATCCTCCCATAGACGGTAGGGGTTTTCAAAAAATAAATTTGAAAAATAGTATAGTATTGAAAATCACTACCAAATGAAGAACAATAACTAGTTAAAATAATTTTGAAAAACTAGTTAAAGATCCTTCAAAATCATGAAATCAAAGCATATGTTTTTCATGAATCAAGACTAAATACACAAAATTTTACACTCAAGATCGATTAAGCTCATAAAAGTGTTCATGAATCAAAGTCATGACAAAATAAATAAAGTGTGAGTGTTCAAGGTCATGTAAGTAGCATTTTCATGAAAATAGACATTGAAGCTCAAAAGTGATCATGTATCAAATTTTTACAAAAACATGAAAAATCATTTTTCAATAAAACAATAAACTTCTAGGCATATGTATGATTTATCCAATCCTAACAATACACATACATATCCAAAACATAAAAAGAGTCTATTAATAGTATTTGCATGAAGGCAAGAGACTTAAAATGGATATACATGTATATTTATTAGATTTGAATTAATAATACATATACATGAAGTAAAGCATAAAAGTTGGCAAAGCATGTATAAATGAGAATCATCAAAACTAGGCTATACATGTGCATATAGTGGGTACAAATGAGCATGAAGTGCAAACATATATAAATCACGTGTAACTCACTATTTGTACATGTATAATATAAGTTTTGATAAAAACTACATCTAAGCATGTTTTTACCACATGAAGCACAAAAATACATAAAATATGAACATGCTAAAAAATATATGAATGAACAAGTATGAACATGAAAAAAAGGGAGTTTAGAGATTGGTACCAACTCCAAAGCTCCAATCATGGTGGTAGTCCCACCAAAACTCCTTGATAGCGATGCATCTATATATGTGTCCATCAAGCCCAAGTGCATCCACCATCAAGGCACCGATCCTCTCACGTTTTGTGAGAGCCCTCACCTACATCAAAAGCAAATGGTGGGGGTTTTGGTACCCATATTTTCTTGGGTCCTTGGGGGCTAGTCTTATAAGGAACCCAAACATTTTTATTTTTAGCAAATTAAAATAATGCAACTTGTCATAACAAAATTTTGCTAGATGGCCTTTGCGGCCACAATGTGTATATACGTACACCTTAGTATGCTTATGTGTAAGAGTGTGATCATGTTGTGTAACATAAGCAAATGCATGATGGGTATGATGTGCATGAACATGTGGAGTTTGTTTCTTTGAAAACATCGACTCCAACCTAGAATGATTAAAAGCACAAGAGTTCAAAGTTGAACTCAAACCATCCATTTTATTTTTCAAAACTTTTATCTCATTAGTGGTGGCATGTAAAGCATGATGAGATAAAGAATCATTTTTCTTTTTCTTTTGTGAAACAAAATCTTTCCTTTTTCATAAATTTTTCTTTTCAAAGATTTATTTTCTTGAAAAACAACTTCTTTTTGTTTTTTCACCAAATCAATTTTATTTTTCAAAGTATTGTTTCCTTCACACAAATCATTCAATTTTGAAAATAAGGAAACATTCTCATTTTTCAAATTTTTATTTTCTTTTCTAAGCATGCAATCCTAGATTTGAAAGAATCATTTTCTTTAAGCATGCAATCAAAATCCTTTTTCAAATTTTTGTTATCTTTTTCTAAACATGCAATGCTAGATTTAAATGAATCTTGTTCTATATGTATGCAAGCAATGTTCTTTTTCAAATTTTTATTTTCTTTCTTAAGCATGTCATATTTTTCAAGAATTGTTTGACAAAATGAAGTGAGCTCATCATATGACATGTTATTATCATCGGATTCGGAGTTTACCTCAAGGGGGTTATCCCCTTGGACCATATAGCATACGTTGGAGATGTCGCTTCCAACGTCCGAATCGCTCCCCGCATAGTATTGTTCATTTTCACCAAGGGAGAGGAGGGTGTTCCACACTACAAAAGCCGATTCAAAGTTAGAAACTCTAAATAAATAAACATCATCTAGGGTAGACTTTAAAGCATGAAGGGCTTTTGTATTAGCCTCAAAATTCTTACCATCTAAACAATATGCATTATTAGTAGTGGCAAGATAAACATGATAACCTAGGGCTTTGAGGTACAAGGACATCTTCACCTTCCATATATGGATGTTAACATGTCAAACATGGGTGGTGACATGAATTCCATGGTGTGTGTACAAAAAATATTGTGATTAGCTTAAAAATAAGGATCTTTTACTCTAGGTTGTTAGACCAAATCAGAGTACCAAGCTCTGATATCAATTGAAGGTTTCACCTAGAGGGGGGGTGAATAGGTGATGGCTAATCTAATGGTCACTTAATGATGAATTATGCAAATGATGCGGAAGCTAAAAACAATTATGACCTAATTAAAACTTTTACACTAAACACTATGTATAACACAAGAGTGTTGCCGAATTCCCCGTGAAGGGCTCTGGACAAACTCCTCTAGATTCCCCTTGAATGGGTTGAGGTGCCGCGTTGGCTCTCTTGGTTGAATACAAGTGTTAGCAACAATCCCACGCAAGTATATCAATTAAGCACAAATGAATATATCAAGCATATAAAGATAGACAATAATTGAATGCAAGATATAAACAAGAGACAAAGAGAGAGAGAGTGAGCAATCGCAAACACAAGGGATTTGTTTCGAGGTTCGAGCACACTTGCTCTACATCCCCGCCTTCGACACACGAAGGATTTCCACTATGCAAGATCCCAATGGATCTTTCCTCGGTACCGCAACACCTACAAGCCCTCGGACTCTCTAGTCCCGTACACACCGCAAGCCCACCGGCTCGCCGAGGCCGCACCTCAAACACGAGTTCGCACCCGAACCCGAAAACACCAAGTCCTCACTAGGACCCAAACAATCACGAGCACACTTGCCCGTCTCCTCAAAGAACAAAGAAAAGATCTTTGGTGATCACAACACTTTGATCACCTAAAGCACTCTCACTACAACACACCTATAGGATGTATAATCAATGGATAGCTCAAGTGTGGTGTGAGAAAAACAAGGATGTGAAAGGTGGAGGAAAACTCAAAGACTTTCTCTTAAACACTCTTGATAAAACTTCCCTTTTGATTGGAAGAATTAGCTCTCAAATATGTGGAGAAAACTCTTTAAAAGACTGGAAAAAACTAGCTCAAGGCTCTCCTTAAATCTTGTGGCAAAACAATGACAAGACCCCCAATTTATAGGCCAGAAAAATATAGCCGTTGGGATCTGTCAGAACTGCCGGTTGACCGGCCCGGTCGACCGCCAACGGTCGGATTTCTGACCGTTGGAGCCACGGTCGACCGGTGCGGTCGACCGAACTTTCTAGAGAGCACTGCTCTCTGGAGCGGTCGACCATCACGGTCGATCGACCACCAGTACACACAGGTGTGCACGTTTGTGCACGTCGGTCGACCGGCCCGGTCGACCGACTTCAGGGTTAGTCGACTTATAAGTTAGTATAAGTCGACTAGCTGAAGCCTGAAATAATTTTTCTGGGATTAAAAGTTTGTCTTTTTGGTTCAAATAAAATCCCATAAAATATATAAAAATCTACAAAAATAGTTTAGCCAATATACTTTGATATACAAACATGCTTGCATAAAATCAAGACATGTTATAAAAGATTGGACTATTTTTGTAACTTGAAAATATTTGGCCCATGATAAAAACTGTATTTTTCTAAAACAATATTTTCCACAACATATTTTTCCAAATCTTCATCAAATACAAAAACAAGATATACTTTTAAAGCATAGTGTGTATGGATATGATCCACTAACACAATCATAAGAAAATATCTATGTTTTTGTCAAAAGCTCTAAACTTGGTTTTGGTTAAAAGATAAGTACATGAGAATCACCAAAATCCAAATAGTATTTTTCCAAAAAGAAAAATCTTTTGTAAACCAAAAAATCTTTTATGAAAACAATTAAATCAAGAGTGTGTGTGTGATATGAACTTGAGCAATCCACCAACTATCTATCCTTTACATTTTTAACTAAACAAAAAATAAAATCTTATACCTAGACACAAGTCTTCATCTTCTTGAAGTCTTCACTTGAAGGCTTCTCATCTTCTTGACTTGGTCCAAGCTCGATCCATAGAGCTAGACTCCTCTTGAGTACTTGATGTTATCTTGATGCACAAGCTCTTGAATCAACCGGTGCTAGCTCCAAAACTTGACTTTAAATCCTTTATTGAAGCTCCACACCTACTAAGATCTTGATAACAAATCTGTCACTAATTAAACACAAGATCATTAGTAAATATAACTTCATGAGTTGATCATCATCAAAACTAGGGTGATAGGCCTTTGGGCCAACAGAATTGACTCCGAGCTAATGAAACATGAAGAATCAGAAAGCGAGCAGGAATCCCCTCAGTTCGGTCATTATGAGCCAAAGACACTCAGAATGATGAAAAACATGGGGTATGACCTAACCAGCAGACCCGGGTTGAACTTCAGTAAAGGAAGGAGAACGCTACTTCGATCCTTTGAGCCGAAAGGCAAAGCCCCCGATTATTATCATCGGACGCGCCGGGGGTTGGGCTATGTATCGACTCCGATCCCGTCAGCCTCTGATTCTGGAGGGCCATCAGGTCATAATTACTCTTCATGCATGTCATCATGGGAGTCGGATGTCAGTGTCGGCAACATCTTCAGGGAACTTTCAGTGAACATGGTTTCAACAAGCCACCTGGAAGACGGAGATGAAGAAATGATCCAATCTGATACAAATCCTTGGATCAAACATTTAAATACTCTTTGGGATACCCGCTTTGAACAGCGCGAGCCACCCACAGAAGATAAGGTTGTTCAAGTCAATCTAGGAGATGAGGCCAATCCTAAGCCCATCTTCATAAATGACGGCCTGTCGCCTTCGGAGAAGAAGGATCTAATATCTCTTGTACAAGAGTATATAGACGTCTTCGCCTGGAATTACGAGGACATGCCTGGACTTGATCCTCAAGTGGCTATGCACCGCCTCAACATCAATCCAGACGTAAAACCCGTCAAACAACAGCAGCGACAGTTCCGTCCAGAAATAATAGAGGCAATTCAATCAGAAGTCAGAAAACTTATTGATTCTGGCTTCATCAGGGAAGAACAACATCCCGACTGGGTAGCCAACATTGTCCCAGTTGCCAAGAAGAACGGGAAGATCCGGATCTGCATCGACTTCCGTGATCTAAATGAGGCTTGCCCCAAAGACGAATTCCCCTTGCCAATCACAGATGTCATGATTGACAATACATGTGGATTCGAACGAATGTCCTTCATGGATGGATTCTCAGGATACAATAAAATTAAAATGTATCCTGATGACGAAAAGCATACCTCCTTCAGGACACCTCTAGGGGTATATTGCTACACCGTCATGCCCTTCGGACTGAAGAATGCAGGGGCAACATATCAAAGGGCCATGAATGCCATTTTTCATCAGCAAATACGCAAAACGGTGGAGTGTTATGTTGACAACATCGCGGTGAAAAGTCGCGCTAAGGGTGATCACATAGCTGACCTGAAGGTGGTTTTTGACATCATGCGAGCTCATCAGCTAAAGATGAATCCCACCAAGTTCTTCCTGGGGGTGGCCAGTGGTAAATTCCTAGGATTTGTTGTAACTTCCACAGGAATCCATTTGGACCCGGAAAAGATCCGCGCTATCCAGGAGATGCAACCCCCGAGAAACCTCAAGGAGCTCAGGGGATTGCAAGGACGATTGGCGTACATCCGCAGGTTCATCTCAAACCTTTTCGGAAGATGCCAACCCTTCGCTAAGCTGATGAAGAAGGGTGTCTCGTTCATTTGGGACGACGCTTGTCAATAAGCATTTGAGGAAATCAAGCAATACCTCACCCAACCACCAGTCTTTGCAGCTCCGATATCCGAAAATCTTTCCTGGTATACGTTCGAGCAATGGATCATTCTTTGGGAGCTCTACTAGCTCAGAATGATGATCAAGGGCGAGAACAAGCAATCTACTATTTGAGTAGAACAATGATCGGAGCCGAACATCGGTACAACCCGATCGAGAAGGAATGTTTGGCATTAGTGTTCGCCATTTAGAAAATGCGACACTATTTGATAGGCCAGACAATAAATGTCATATCAAAAGTCAACCCCTTGAGGTTACTTATGACAAAGCCTTCATCGCTAAATGGCCGACTGGCAAAATGGGCCATATTGTTATCTCAATATGAAATGCACTTTTTACCACAGAAGGCCATTAAAGGACAAGCGGTGGCGGATTTCCTGGCTGAACACCCGGATCCGAGGGCAGCCAGACTCTACGAGGATCTCCCAGATGAAATCGTCGAAGTCTTCTCGACTCAGACATCATTCGAAGGCCAAGTATGGCAACTTTTCTTCGACGGTGCATCCAGAACAAGCCCAAAAGGACACATCGTAGCGGGGGTAGGAGTAGTACTCGTCTCGTCACAGAATTATGTGATTCCCCGAGCTGTCTCATTAACCGAGCCTTGTTCGAACAATGTAGCAGAATACAACGCTCTTTTGATTGGGATACAGCTCGCCGATGAGATTGGCGTTAAAAATCTCGAGGCATATGGCGACTCTAAACTCATCGTCAGCCAAGTTCGCGGGGAGTACGAGGTCAGACATGAGGACCTAGTACCCTACTACAACGCAACTATCTGCATGGCCGAAAGGTTCATAAACTTCTATATTGACCATGTACCGCGCAGGCAAAATGCGCACGCAGATGCACTCGCATCCCTCGCGGCCTCCTTAGCTCTTCCAGCTGGAGCAATGGAGAAAGTATTCGTCTACAGCCATGACCTGTGTTGCCCGAGAACTGCCCTCGAAGACTATCAGGAGTCAAAGGGAGAGTATCAAGGTAAAGAAGCGCTGGAATTGTCAACCGGGCCAGAGCTTAAAGACTGGCGATTCCCCTATATCGACTATGTCTTGTATGGCATCCTGCCTGAGGACGCCAAGGAAGCGGCTGCCATTCGAAGGAAAGCCCCTAAATTTTACTACAATGCGATTAAACGAACATTGTATCGTCGATCGCATGACGGGATCTTGCTCCGGTGCCTCTCACCAAGTGAGGCTCAAGAGGTATTGAAAGAAGCCCACGACGGCATGTGTGGAGCCCACCAACCTGGCCCAAAATTGGCACACCGACTCCAAAGGCTGGGTTACTACTGGCCCAAGATGATTGCTGATGCCATCACTTATGCCAAAAGATGTCATGCCTGCCAAGTACACGGCGATTTCATCCATCAAGCACCAGGGTACCTCCACTCTACGACCTCTACCTGGCCATTTGAAATGTGGGGAATGGACGTGGTTGGCCCTATCAGCCCACCATCATCAAAAGGACATCGGTTTATTTTGACAATAACCGATTATTTCTCTAAATGGGCCGAAGCTATTCCTCTGAAGGAGGTAAAATCGTCTAATGTGATCAAGTTTGTGAAACATCACGTTATTTATCATTTCGGTGTACCTCGGCGAATTGTCCATGACAATGGACCCCAGTTCATGAGCCAGGCATTCCAGAGATTCTGCGCTAAGTTCAGAATCCAGAGTGTGTCCTCAACGACAAACTATCCTGCCGCTAACGGCCTCGCAGAAGCTTTCAACAAGACTATTGGCAAGCTTCTCAAGAAGTTCGTCTCAAAAAGTCAACGAGACTGGGACGATAAGCTAGGTGAATGCTTATGGGCCTACCGCACAACTGTGCGAACCCCAACTAAAGCCACGCCATTTTCTTTGGTATATGGGTGTGAAGCCGTGCTCCCACTGGAAATCCAAATTCCATCTCTACGCGTCACCTTGACAGCGGAGATGACAACCGAGGAGAAGCATCGACAGCGACTCCAGGAATTGGAGGCCTTAGACGATAAGCGTTTGCAGGCCCAACAACAAATCGAGCTTTACCAAGCTCGAATTACCAGAGCCTTCAACAAGAAAGTTAAAGTGTGAACTTTCAAGAAAGGCGACCTAGTCTTAGCCGTCAGAAGACCCATGGTGATGACGCACAAGACAAAAGGTAAATTCCAACCCAAATGGGAAGGACCATTCGTAGTAGAGTCAGTCTACTCAAATGGATCGTATCGCCTCATAACTTCAAATGGCGATACACTCATGATGCCTATCAATGGAAGGTTCTTGAAGAAATACTATCCTTAAATGGTATTCTTCCGCTGATCAAGTTAAAAGTACACCTCTGATCAAACATCCGACGCCTCCGACGGCTAAGGATAGAGGAAAATGTTGGCTTTTAAGCCCAACATAAGTCTTCGACAACTCATCATGCTGAGGGGAATAGCATGGCTAGCCCAACTCAAACGGTAGTTGGTAAAGGCACCTCAAATCCGTTAATAGCTGAGGGTTTGCTAAAAATCCTAAGTGGACTTGGCTCCACTCTTTCCTCCAAAATCCCTTACCAATTCTCACCCACAGAATGGTAGGTCTACCAAATACAATCATTACCAAGTTGACACTATACCTCTGGTAATGAATACTCCTTGTCGAGTACAACTCTTGCTTGTCAACTCTACGTAGAGTAACAAACTTTCAGATTTGCCAAGTTAACACTATACCTCTGGCACTCCAAATCCCACCTGTCAGTTCTCATCAATAGAATGACAGGTCCTCAAACCGTTTTTTTTTGGCACGAGCCAATTCTTATCAAGTTAATATCACACCTCTGACAAAATTACTGTTTAAGTTAACATTACACCTCTGACAGTCACTTTCCTTCAGACTTCCGTATTGAAGCTGAAACAAATGATGCTAAGTTAACACTACACCTCTAGCATCTAAGTCATTGCTAAGTTCAACAATACACCTATGGTCATGATTCTTCCTCGACTTCCTTATCCAAGCCGAGATGACCAATGCTAAGTTCCACATTACACCTCTAGTATTACCCTCATTGTCAAGTTAAACATCACACCTATGTCAGTGACACTCTCAGTTTTCTCAAAACAGAACTGAAATACTTTTGAGTCAAGTTAATATTACACCTCTGACTCACATCCTTGTCAAGTTAACACCACACTTCTGACAAGACTACTTTCAATCCGTTAAGTTAATATCACACCTCTAACGGTAAAGACTTCCCTAGATTCCCCATGAGTCTAGTCTTACTTGTTATTCTCTTCAATAGAATAACAAGTCTACCTAGAAACATTGTTAGGTTAACACTACACCATTGATAATGTTTTCCTTCAAATCCCCAGCTGAGCTTAATCAAGTGAATCCTAACCCTTGATAAAAGTTCACCTTCCCTGGGGGTACATGTTCCACCTGTCACTTTTCTTATAAAGTGGCTGGTCCACCAAATATTATTTCATCTCTGTCAAGTTAATATTACACCTCTGACAGTATTGTGGAAGTTCCTGAAATAGAACCTTTCCCTACGAAATTTGACTTACTAAGATTATCATCATAATTTTGACGAAGTCAAAGATCTTCTGCTTCTATGCGTCTAACTGAAGACAAAAGGTTCAAGACAATAGAAAGAGGCAGGAAGAAAAATGTCACTTTTATTTATATTCAGCCTTATGAAAGTGATACAAAATGCTCTCTTATACAATAAGATTGAGTGTTACAATTAAGGAGTACAAAGAAGTCCCTCTCTCTCTCAGAGGCCGTACTCACTCCTTGAAGCCGCATCTGATTCCAAGTGCACGATGTTTGGAAAAGCGCCAAACTGTGGCGACAGTTGGAGCCGATTGCACTATGGTGCATAACGTGAACATCGAAAGAGCCCTAGCTGACTAAGCTAAGAGCAATGGTGTTCTTGAGGTCCGGTGGCAGCAGAAAGCCCTGCAACCCTTCATTCATGAGCATCTCTTTCGCCAGAAGGCCATCCAACAAACATGGAGTGTCCTCGATGTCACTTCTGGGGTGAGAGAGGAAGGGGATGCTAACCACCACTATATCCACCGTAACCCCCTCGCCGCCATCCTTACTCTGACCATGCCATGCCAGCAAGCATGACTGGTGCGTCGCATTCAAAGAGATCTTGGTGAGGGTTAAGTCCCCGACAAGGGCCATGACTTCTTCCCTTGTAGACGACGAGGACCATGACTTCTTCCCTTGTGGACGAACATCGAACAAATTCGCCGGCCGAAATATTCTTCCAGGGGCCCAGCGAACGTGAAAAAGGACGATCAAGCCTACCTGCAAGGAATAAACAAAGGAATCAGAACACCTAGAACTTAGTCCACTTCAGCGAAGAAAACTAAGTCACACACGCGGTTATTGCTGAAGACTGCAGACGCGAGAATGACCCACGCAGTGAGTCAAACTTCCGCAGTGGCAGAAACAGATGCGAGCAAGACTGTGATACACACAGAATTCAAACGCGACCTAATTTCACATCCGCGTTTAAGATACAAGGCGCGCAGAGAATCAGACGCCAAAAATTGCCATCTCTCTGTTGGAGGAACAGGAGTTGCAAGATTCGGGTCTGAAACCTTCAACCCGAGTTGGAATTCCTCCAAGTCAGTGGCCATAAAACGCGAGCTTCATGAGCAAAGCCAGCGCCAAGCGCCAAAGACTTCTGTACTCGCGTCCAGAGAAGCTTAAGTCGATGGCGCAAATTCCAGAAGAGGAATGCACCAACTATGACTTCGCAAGAAAGTCCAGATGATATCTCTCTAAGAGATATACTAAAGTTCAGAATTGGTTGGGACTAAAAAAGGTCATGGCAAATCAGAACGGCGTACCCGCAGAGGCCTCTATTAAGAGTGTAACTCTCTGCATCGAAGCGCGGACATAAAAGGAGTTCAGAGAGATGCTTTCTGTTATTGAAATCACTTGACAGTGGTAATCTTCTGAAGAGACCAAACAGAAGCATGAAAGCTCTGGGTCATCTTCATCCATGGAGGCAAACCCCTGGTGAAGTCCTTTGAAGGGGGAAGGCAGAAACTCTCAGAGCACTCGCTCTCAAAAAGAACACAGTATGGACTGTTAAAGGGAGAGAAGGAACCCCTATTTATAGGCAGCCCCTGATAGCTGTCATTAATGGTTTATTAATCAAAACCGTCGGCCTTAATGACCGCACGACCGTCAAAGTCCAATAGGAGTCTGACACGTGGAACGTTACTTCGGGAAGCGTCGCAGATGCTGGTCTCAAACCTCCAGCGCCGGTTTTGCATTAAAAGGCATTAACGCCTGAGTCTAATGAGGAACCAACGCGTGGACAACTGCTTCGGGAAACAACGGACAACCCGGTTTCCCAATCGTCAATGAAGACTTGACGTTCAAAGATCTTATGAAATCTTTAAGTCAGGCCGCATTTAACGCCGAGGAAATTACATCAAGACGCAGATAAGAAAGCCGCGTCCAGGAATCCGCGTCCCCTTTCCAGACTGAATGACGTCCATCTGCATTCTAGAGGAATGTTCGCGCGACCCAAAGTTGCGTCCCTTCAGCAAACGGGACCCATGTTAAGGGAAAGCACTTAACTCAGCAAAAGACTTAGGCCATTGTGGGATTAGTCGGAAAATACGCAAGGCTGCGTCCCTCGCGTCCGCTCAAACTGCGTCTTCATCAGAGGAGCTGTGTCTGCATGGGTAGTGATGGTTTTTCGCACCTAGTCAAAAGACCCAGCGCTGCATCCTAAAGGACTGCGACCAGTGAGTCACACTCAAAAACTGCGTCCTTCGCGTCCACTTGAGTCGCGTCTTCATTAGCAGAACAGATTCGCGTCAATTAAACCCGCGTTTCTCTCTGTGAATTGACGCCACGTCTCATCAAAAGGACTTGGTTCTATCTAAGTTCCTATGAACTGATGACCGCGTCTCTCTCTATGATTTGATGCTGCGTCTCATCAGAAAAATTTGGTTCTACCTAGGTTCCTATGAATCAATGTCGCGTCTCATCAAGAAGACTTGAGAAGTTGAATTCATCTACAGCAAGGCAATAAAGATGGAACAAGAACTCCAAAGACTTTTATTACATCTGATAAAAGTTAATACAAACACTCTTAGTAAAACAGAGTGTCCTTTTCTTTACAAAAAAAAGGGAAGGCTACAAGTCCTGGTTCGCCAAGGAACGGATTTGCTCTCTAAGGCGATGTATCTTATGTTGACGCGCCTTCTCAGCCTCCATGAGAGCTTGGGCCCGCAGATCCGCCTCAGATAAAAATCCTTGCGCTTGTACACGGAGGGATTCCAACTCGGATGAACGAACAGAGAGGTTTGCTTCAACTTGCCCCTTAGCAGCCTCTAACTCCGCTAGTCTCTTTTCAGAGGTAGCAAGCTTCTGTTCGTTAAAAACAATCATGGCCTCAGCCCTAGCTATCGCAGCCCGAGAGTCAAGGATAGCCTGCTTTGCAGCCTGTATGATCATGACAGATTCCTTGGACTCGACTGTTAGCCTTTGATGATCAGCCTGGAAACCTTCAAGAAGACGGGTGTTATCGGTTATCTTCTCCTCCACCTCCCGTCGCTCCTACTCTTGAGCAGCAAGGAGCCTATTCAGAGTTTCCTGGGCTTCGTGGAATGAGCCGGCATCTTCCAGGGATCGAAGCTCTCTCAGGTCTTGTCCCAGCTGCTCCACCACCATCAGACACGCCTGAGCTAGCGAAGGGCCTCCGGCCAACTTGATGTTCTCGGCCAAGTTTCCGAGAAACATCCGGGCGAATTCAAAGGAGCTACCCCCAGACAGGATGAAATCGATACATGTCGCATCGAGTCAAAGAACTGTTGCACCGTTTTGCGTGTCAGGAACTCCATAGTATTATCGCCCGAGGTGCTCCCCGACCCCCTTTCTATCACAGGGTGAGGGATGTAAGCCGGCTCTTCTCGCGCAAGAGTCAGGCTGACCACCGGTACGGCAGGAGCAAGAGCAGCCACTAGCGCTTCTGGGGGTGCTACCTCTGCAGGAACCTCCACAGCTAGAGTAGTGAGCTCGACCTCCTCAGAAACCTCGGCCGAGGCTTGAGCTGTGTGGCCTTCCGGAGGGGCACGGACCGTCAGACTCTCCACCTGAGCCCCCT
The DNA here is from genome assembly GCA_038442645.1 of Agave tequilana. Lineage (NCBI taxonomy): Eukaryota > Viridiplantae > Streptophyta > Magnoliopsida > Asparagales > Asparagaceae > Agave > Agave tequilana. The sequence continues at coordinate 273,634 of JAVJIF010001349.1, read as the reverse complement.
CAGTTCTCTCTACAAATTATCTCAACATTAGCTACAATGGTGAGAAGAGAAACATTCAAGACATCAAAATTCCTTACCAAGTTGGAGGTCCAGAGATGTCGAATTCTTGGGCGAATCCTGCAGAGTAGAAGTCTCCCTGGCTTCAGTGGTTGCCTCCTCGTCCTGCAGAGTGGGAGTCTCCCCGATTTCAGTAGTTGCCTTCTCTGGAGGCATCTCAGCGGCTGGAGTTCAACTCCTTCCGGCTGGGTCAACTCTTGCACCATCTCCTCGATATGCGAGGAGGTTGCAGTCTCAATATCCTCGGCCAACCCTGCAGCATAAAAGGAGAATGTTAAAATCTCCTCTTCAAAATGAAAAGGAAAATCAAGTCAGAAGGTGAAAAGAGTACCTTCAGCGGGAATAACTGCCGCCAGTGGTGATGCCGTCAACGGCTCGCACCCATGTATTTCCTCCTCCGAGATGTGTGAGAATTTACTCGGATCAGGAGGAGCGGGTTCGTCACCATAATCAACCTCATCCTCAAAATCGCTTCCCTCTGTGGATAAGGAAGACGACAGTTCGACGCGAGAGGCCTCGATAGCCGGAGCCTTGCCACCAATTACCCCAGTGGTAGGGCTGGGGTCAACTGTCCGAGGACTGGAGACGAACACACTTGGAGACCCAGGTTGTTGTGCCTCATCTCTCCTTTCATAAGTAGGGGAAGAACCGGGCTGAGTTGAGACTCCTGCAATCTCAATATCACTCATGATGTCGACCTCCGGTTGCGGTGCCTCATCTCTCATTTCGTGAGCTGAGGAAGACCGGGCTGAACTGAGACCCCCGGAATCTCAACATCACCTCCGCTCATGATGTCGACTTCGAACTGCTCGGCCTCGTCAGCAGCGGTTGGTTCGTCAGCAGGCTCCGCTTCCTCCACAATCCTGGGGCCCCTGCTGCGCAACCTGCGAGCAGGGACTAAGGGGGCATCATCCTCATTCGCCTCTTCTTCCCTCGGTTCCTCAACACCAGCAGGGATGTCTTCGGATAGAGAAACTTCGGCCGTCAAGTCTCTCCAGACCCTCTTTGGGGCAGGATCAGCAGTGGAAGTAGAGCCTCGAGCACGCTTACTCACCACTTGTCGAGCCTTTGTTGCTCGCGGCTCCTCCCTCGACCCTCTCCCGACTTCCCTCAGAGCCTTCAGATACTGCTCGACGCCTCGCGAACGTTTACCGGACCCCAACCTTGCTTCAAAATTTGCATTGATACTCTCAATGCATGAATACTCCAGAACAAAGGATGGTGTCTGGTTAACCTGGAAGTACCAGGTGCAGAAGCTGAAGCTTGTGCGGCCCTTTGGCTCCTTGATAGGTAGACGGAAAGTTGCTTCCGTCCCTCCGGCCACGCTATAGTACCAAGCCCGAGCACCTTCGAACAAGTTCCCACTGAAGGCGAGTCGAGCATTGGGGTTGCCAACGTAGAGTTGATCATAGCCGAACTGCCGGGCGAAGTGATTCGGCATATATGGCTCGATCGTGCATGAAGTCCCTTGCCGGAAAAGCACATACCCAGGCCGGATGTTAATCAACCACCAGAAGATCCCCGTTGACAGCCTAGTAAAATCATCTTGGCCTGCGGAGTCAGTATATAGTTCCCCAAAAGATGCACCAGGAATCTCGGGGAAGCAGCGGTTAAGCTGGTAGTTCGAAGCAGACAGAATGCACTTTCGAACGTAATACATGTAAGTATTACACCAGTCAGAACCCTCCAGCCGCTGTACAAAGGGGACAAAACCCTCACTCTAAGGCACCGGCGTCATCAGAGAGGGGCAGTGCATCACGAACCAAGCCATTAAGTACGTGTAGGGCAGCTCGACCCGAGGGTTGGGACGCTTCACCGTCGGCTTCCCCTCTGAGTCAACAATCGGCTTGCCATGGGAATCGACAGCCTTCCCTGCCTCGCAGAAAGTCTGGGTCAACGCCCGCAACCCGCTTTGAATGCCAGCCGCCATGGCCGGAAGAAGGGCGATGGGACTGCCATAGGCCAGGAGCACCGCCGGGTACACTACATCGGCAACAATGACTTCATGTGGCAGCGTAGGCACCACACAGCGCTTCAACCATAGCATTAAGAAGCCTGCCAACAGTGCTCGATCGGAGACAGGAATCCGGGCCTGATGGTGAAAGCTTTCGAAAATCATGTCAGGTTCGAAACCATCCTCGTTCGAAACCGTGGTGTAGAAGCCTTCAGAAGCCGTAATCCTGTCGTCAATCTCCTTGTCGGAGCTGGGAGCCAGTCGGGTTACCGGATGGTCTTTCTTATTGATACCGTTAAACAAGTAGCTGGTCCAAGACAGCTGCTTGACTCCTCCCGACCTCCAAGAAGTTACCTGACCGCAAATGTGGAATTGACATAACACCTCCCAATAAGTCTCGTACACTTGAGGAGACCCTTTCTTCATAAGGTTGAGCTCCTCAGTGGTTGGGACATATTCCTCATAGGGAGAGTCCCCTGTTGCCAGCCTCGAGACCTCATGCAACTCATGCAGGGCAAGGCCCATCTCTCCGACCGGAGTGAAGAATGTCCCCGTCAAAGGATTGTACCGCTCCAGGACCCCGAAGAAGTTCTGAGAACTCGGCGGGATACCATACTGTACGGCCCTGACTGCCTGGCACAGATCCGTTTGCTCCAACAAGTCCCTAAGGTCGGCAAGGACGAAGCTCACCATCCTGCCCCACCAATACTTCTCGGTGGAATGAACCCACCCGGGCGAACGGAACTCAACCGGAAAATCACCCTCCACTTTCATGAACGCGTTGAGGAAAGTGGTGCCAAGTTTTGGTGTTTCTCCAACTGGGGGCTCAGTCCTGAGCGACCCGGGGAATAGGCCGAGAACCGCCCTATCATGACTATCATGACGGTATACCCTTTTGGAGCCTAAGTCACCGAGGGTAATCTCAGGGACATATCGGGAAAGGTCCCATTTCATCTTCCGAGGGATGGACGTGTGTTGGAGATAAGACAGCGGGTACATCCTCTCCATGTCCGGAAGAAAGAATCTTCTACCCCCTATCTGGCGGAGCCATTTATAAGTTCCGTCATACATGGAATAGCCGCCATCGCCGACATGGTCTCCAAAGAAGAAGGCAGGCTTCTCCAGCGGAATGCGAGCATCCGTTGTGAATGCTGCGTCAGTCATAAGCTCCCGAAAAGTTATCATGTCAACATTGGAGAGCCTTTTCTTGCGCTCCTGCGACCTGTCAGCGTCACAGGTACAGTCCTTTGCAGCGCAAAGATTAAATCACGGTCAGGGCCACCTACGTGCCCAAAGTGGCGCTTCTTGGAGAGTGGGGCAGAAGAGTGTAGCACTGCAAAAGAAAAAGACACTTGATCAGACATCTTATCAAAAAAGAAAAATTGTGTTAAGTGTCTATAGTCCAGACGCAGAAAAGATGTTGGACGCAGAAATTATCAAAATTCCCGTCTAGACTTGAGAATCCGCGTCCAGACGCAGAAGAGACACTGGACGCAAGAATTATCAAAATCCGCGTCCAGACCTGCAAATCCGCGTCCAGATGTGAGGCCCGCAGGATCAAGCCCGCGTTTTGAAAACCAAGACTCATGAAAAATCTCTAAGTACTTGGGCTCAGGTGCAAGATTCATAAAAAAATCAGCACCTGATGTCATAGAACGCAAGGATCAAGTCCGCGTCCGAACCCTTCACAATTAGAAATATTCTAAGTGAAGAATCCGAAATGCAGGACTCACTGGCACCGGGTCATCAAACCCGCGCCTTGGTTATCAACTCAGAGACCGCGTCTGAGACCGCGCCTGAGAATCAAATACGGTTTATATTCTGTGTTGACGGTTCTCCTCAAAAAAAAAAGTTTTTTTTTAGGGGTTCCATGAACTTCCACTATTATTGGTGAAGGTTAAGCCTAAGCGACATTATACCTGGGAAGAGGACTTCCTGCGCGGAGGAACCGCCCCTCTGGGCCTCGGCGACGGCCGCCTTTGAGGATGATGCGGTTGGCTTGGCCTTGGGTGCCATTGGTGATCAAGAATCCGATGAAGGAGAAATGAAAAGTGATGAACAAAAATCCTTTTTTTAAAAACCCTAACAGATGCGCTCGGAGAAGAAGAGATACCTCTCTGACTGTTGCCATTTATAGGCACAAAGATTTGCAAAGATACGCGGCGCGTGGCTCGATTAGCTCTACAGTGAGTCATCGCTTGACGCGTGGAACAGATCATTTAATGAACCGGGAAGTCCGCGCGCCAAAAGGTGATGTCCCGACGGTTCCCCAGAACAAGTGGCGGTGCACTCATGACATGGCACGGATTCGCACTCAACAGGCGCGCCTCTTTGATGGACGTGCCCCGTCAGCACAGCCATAGTCGCGTCCAGAAAGTCGCGTCCTTACTTAAAAGGATGCGTCTCTCCGAAGTTCGCATCCTTCCAATCCGGCCTAGCATCGCGTCTGCCCATTCGAATATCAGTCGCGTTTTCCATTTCCAAAAGGCGCACCCCATGAAAGTCGCGTCTGTAAAGCAGTACTATCTCTGCTCTTCAAAAAGAACTGGCGTTCAGTCCTTGCTTCTGCAAATCAGTTCAACAGTACACTGGCACAAGCAGACGATCGTCCACTCCTGGCTTAAAGCGCGTCCATGACAGACTAAAAGCAATCGGGGAGGTTTAGACTGTGTATCTAGACACTCAACACGATCAACTCTGGTAGCCTCAAAGAGTTCAACAGTACACTCACGAAGACCAACTCCAGATAAGATCAAACCCGGAGCATTAACAGTCCAGTCATAAAGGCGAATTCAGCTAGAGTCCAAAGTATTTTGAAATCCGTCCCAGTTAACTGCGGAATATCAAAAACTTTGGAGGGGGTTCTGTAGGCTGTCTAAAAATCACTAAAAGACAAGCCATTAAAAAGCAGAGTTTCAAGTTCTAGACGCATGGGCTCGACACCCGCGTCTCAACATCAAGGCGCGTGGGCTCGACACCCGCATCTCAACATCAAGGCGCGTGGGCTCGACACCCGCGTCTCAACATCAAGGCGCGTGGGCTCGACACCCGCGTCTCAACATCAAGGCGCGTGGGCTCGACACCCGCATCTCGGTTATAACCGCCCTGGTTATGGGGCCAGTCGCCGCCCACAAAGCGGGGAGGTCAGCCCCTCGTTGTGGAGCGTTTTTAGGGGGTACATTCACCCTGGAACCCCTATAAATAGCCCCGTCGCTATTGAAGAAGGGGTTGGATTTTCTTTAGTTAGACGACAACAAGACAGAGACAGGAGAAAGAGAGCTAAACTCTTCAACAAGCTCGCTGCGTACGAGTTGCCCTTTGCCTACCTTCTCTTTGAGAGTTTTGGTAGACAGAGCTGTGTTACTCCTTCTACCAGCCAAAGAGAAGATCCCTGACGATCCCGACGGTCATCCGGTCAACGGAGAACAAGATTCACTCTCCACCGCCACACGAAGAACCCAGCACTAAACAAAGGGAGGATTCAAGACTCAACATCCTCCCTCCCTTGTAATCGGAGTATTAATCCGTTGTAAACTTTCAATTGATTCAAGGAAACTTTACGCGAATTTTTCCTCTGCGAACAATAGCATGTTTCATTGTTTTGTGATTAGTATGAAAATGCCATGTTAATTAGATCCTTGACATGCATGTATAGTATTTGAGACACACATGCTTATATGAACCCATTCTTAGTGTTCTCACTTTTGTTTAAGCTATAATGTACATCATGAATCTAATACATGTGAATTTACATAGTAATCATGTTTTAGTTTTATCTTGATGATTTTTATATTGTGTTTTGATGTTTCATGTTAAGATTACTTGTTTAGATGTTAGTTTTCATTAAGATTAGGATTTATACTTGTACATATAGTGGGCCACAAATAAATCTATATATGTTGGGCTTGAATGCTTATTTGAACCCATTAGATGTGCTAGTATACTCTAGTTTTGATGATTCATACATTTTAAACTTGTATTCCTATTTTTGAATTTGTTTTATAATTGTGTGTTTCACTTCATGTATATGTTTGTATTGCCAAACTTTAAGATATACATGTATACCCCTTGAGTCATTTGCCTTTCATGCAAATCTATATATGGACTCAATTGTGTTTAGGGATATGTATGTATACTTATTGTGTTGACAATTCATACATATACCATGAAATGAAATTTGTTTTGGTGAAAATTTAGTTTTTCTTGATTTTGTGTTTAATTGTTTAACTTCATGTATATGTCTATCCTGTCCAAACTATTAGATATACATGTCTATTCTTTTTGAGCCACGTGCCTTAATGCATATATTTTGTGGACTCGTTGTGTTTGGATATGTATGTATAATTTAATTTGTATAGGACATACATATACCTTGAAGATTAAATAGTTTTTGATGATTTTCATGTTTTCTTGTTTCAAGGAATTTTGAGCTTAATTGAAAATTTCATAATGCCATGTCACACATTACTTGTACACTCATCATTTTTAAAATATTTATCATGAGTATGTTTTCATGAGCTTGTATGGACTTTATTGAATATTGAGTGTTTTAAGTGCTATGTGATTTACATGTGTTTTATGAAATTAATTTTTGTTTTATTCCTTGCTTGAAGGATTTCGTACTAGTTAACAAGATTTCCCATTTAACTAGTTCGTATTCTTCTTTTGGTAGAGTTTTTCAAACAAATCTTATTTTCAAATCTATTTTTGAAAAACCCCTACCATCTACGGGCGGTTGGATGGGAGTCCATGCTTTGTATTTTTATATTGAAAATTTTTTTTAAACTTGTGCATGAGATGGGTGGATTAGTTATATGAGTTATACCATGCTTTTATTGTTATGACAATTGGTATCATTGAACTCTTTCAATTGGTATCAATTTGATCCTTTTTGTATACTCATATGTTTATTGTGTATATTTTCAATTGGTATCATCTATTAGTGATTGGTACTCATTCTATTTCATACACATATACTTGTTTTATTTGTACTTAAGATATAAATTTTTCACACAAATTTTGTTTATGCTAGAGCTTGAGTTTCAACTTCATTTCAATTGATTTAGTTTTTAATTGGTATCTTATTACAAGCCTACGCATATTTTTGTTGGTATTTCATAAAGGGGGAGAAAATTCATTTTTCATATTTCAATTGGTATTTAGTTTTCCACTCCCTTACTTTATGATAGAAAATAGTCATTTCAATTGTTTATATGACTTAAAAAGAAAATTACTAACTTTTGATATCAAGATGTTTTGTGTTTTAAATTGGTATCTAAAAATTTTGTTTAAAGAAAAATACAAAAGTTTTGATTTATATTGACTATATGCAAGGAGAGCTTAACATCTCTTCCACATATAGATTCATGATGAGTGTATCTTGTATTGAAGAGCTTAACATCTCTTCTTTATGTGGTACACGTGTGTAGGGGGAGCTTCACATCTCCTCTTATGCATTACATAATGTGTGTTATGTGAATTAGGGCTTAACATCCCTCTTTCATGTAATGCATATGTGTAGGGAAGCTAACTTAGCGTCTTCCTCTTCATGAATGTATATAGCATATAATATTTATTGATTTTTGTTTACTTTCAATTGGTATCAAGATGCTTCATTGACATATTTTCAATCGATATCCTAATTGATTGTCACCCCTTATTGACCTTGTTTTTGTTTTTTAAAAAAAAGAGGAGAACATTGTTTTATTGTTTTGATTGACAAAAAGGGGGAGAAAGATTTTTTACCCCTCATTTTATTGTTTTGATTGTTTACCCCTTTGTTGATGATTGACAAAAAGGGGGAGTATAATTTGTGTTTTATATGCATACTTATATTTTTGCATATATTAAGTTTTATTGGTATCTAGAGCATCTAGTGTTTTTGTTAATATTTTATTAATTTAATTGGTATCTAGAGCTTCTAGAATATATTTATGTGTTTTATGCATGCTGATGCATACATATTTATGTACATTCATTGCATATCTTTTGCTTATTTGTTTATGCATGAGTTAAGGGGGAGCTTCTTTGAAGCTTAACTTTAATCCATGCTGTAACACCCCGCTCCCAGAATACGTACCTAGTTGCGTATTCATATTTTCTGATCGTATTTTTCGATTTACTTCCTGTATTTATTTTGTATTATGAATTATTTATATGATCGTTTTATCTTGGATCCGGATTCGTGGACTCAGAGTCTGCTCTTCTCTGAACCAGGGACCCGATCCTAGTGAATTGCTCGATTTGATCTTTTCGCTATTCCGATTTGACCAATTTTAGTTTTAACCATCGTTTTCCAATAATTTAGATTTTCTATGATTTTTTGGAATTTTCCTGAATTAAATTGAAATTCTTCAAAACCGGTGTCGACCAGTGCCGCTGACCGATTCCCGGATTTTTAATTTACAAACGGAGTTGAATTTTAAGAAACGGCTTTCCTATAACTTCTTAAAATCACATTTTCTATCTAAATATTTTTTCTGAAAATTTTCTGAATTTATCAAAATTCCACTGGATTGGGTGTCGGCCAGTATCACTGGTTGATTCCCGGAATTTTAGTTTACGATTAGAATCAAATTTCTGAATTCCACTTTCATATTACTTCTTAGAATTATATTTTCTCTTTTCAGGCATTTTCTGGGATTTTTTAGATTTTATAAAAATTCGGCCGACCCGGTATAGACCGGTATTGACGGTTGACTTCAGGATTTTTATTTTGAAAATGGGATTGAATTTCTAAAAACTGATTTCACCAAAAATCTTTATATAATATTTATTATTTTTGAGAATTTTTGAAAAGCTTTCCAAGCTACTTTATTTTTTGGACTTTTTCAGAGTTTTCGGTGTTTTCCCAGATACCGAAATAGTACCCAGATATTTTTCCACTTTTCTCTCTCCTCGCTAGACGCGAGTTTCACCAACCTGGATTCATCATTAAATGCAGAGATCCTCTCCATACTGCATTTAATGCACTGCTAATCAACTCTCATCAAGTCAAATTTGACTTTTGTCCTTCTTGATAAACGCGATCTTGCGTTTTCCTTCTGGACGCAGAGTTAATCTCCGCGTCTGGCTATTTTTGCCTAGACGCGGATTTCATTTCATGGGGACGCAGCCCATTTTCGTTGAATGAAACGCAGGTTTCATTCAATATGAATAGCCATATTATATAATATATTTCCCTCCTATAAAACCACCCCCCTTTTCCTTCCTTCTCTTCATTTCTTTTCTTTCTTCTTCCTTGTTCCCAACAGAGAACGACCAGCAGCAAGGCAGCCATGGGCCTTGCCTTGGCCGGCCATTTCTCCGCCATTTTTCCTTCCATTTTCATCACCAACACCACCACCTCATTCTCCTCCATCTCCTCCTTCATTTCAACAACAACAACAACCATAACACCATCTTTTCCACCTTCTTCTTCCTCATTTCTCCACCATGAACCCATTAAGCTCCAAAGTTTCACCACCCTCTCCACCACCATATACACCACCTTGGCCACCAATGATCACGCCGTCTTCCTCTCCTCGGCGTGCTCTTTCCAACGGACCAACTCTTCGCTCCCCGAAACCCTTTTTGTAAAACTTCAATCTTTCATTTTGTACTATACTTGCACCCCCATAGTTGCTTGGGCTTGAGCTACCGGATTCCGGCCATCTCCGGCCACCTCCGGCCGCCGCCGGTGACCGCCGGCCATCACCAGCCACCAACCCCCTTCACTTCTTTCCTTTCCTTTTCTTCTTTCTTTCTTTTCCTTCTTTCTTTCTTTCCTTTCTTTTTCCTTTCCTTTTTCCTTTCTTTTCTTCTCTAATTTTCCCCCTTCCCTGCGTCTCCCTCAAGCTTGCGTCTCACTCCCTGGCTCTCTCTCTTTCTCACTGTTAATTGCTAGACGCGAAACTCATTCCCGCGTCTAAGCAATTCTTTAACGCAATCTTCGCGTTCTTGATATTTGTATAACGCAATCCGTGCGTTCTTGTACCAACGCAACGCGGAGTTCATGCTCGCGTCTGCGTTCTCCTCGTGTCCTTGCTAGAACGCGGGTCTCGAACCCCGCGTTTGTGACATCCCTGCAACGTTATTTCCCGCGTCTGCTATTTCTCGCGTCTGCTTTTCCCGCGTCTCCATTCTCTCTCTCCTCTTGGTTCATTCTCTCTCCTCTCTCTCATTCTCTTTCTCTCTTTTGATTTTCTCCTCTCTCTATCACTTTCCCTTTAAACGCGTTGACGCGTTCATTTCCTGGATTCTGGAGATCGGGGATTTTACTGTGTTTTCTAAAGATTTAGGCGAGTGTTCTCGCTTTCTCATTGGACTTTCCCGCATCGTCGGGTTGACTTGCATAACATTATGTACTTATATCGGTGTTCTCGTTTGATATTGTGATGTCATACTTGTTATATTAACTGTTGACATACACCTGTCTGTATCGTACTTGACACCTGATATGCTGCAACTTGGCACTTGTTCTTTATTACGACATGACTTATTACATGTCACCTGCCTGATCACTTGTCATTGGCATGTTGAGACCTTATACCTGTTATGATTAACTCTCTACCCATGATTATCACATTACGGGAATGTAGTACTTGATCTCTTGTTATGTACTCCAGTTATGCCTGTTATGAACTCCCGTTATACTTGTTATGTATTCCTGTTATGACCAGTTATGATCCTGCTCATTCCTGTAATCTGATGATTATGTTTAATAAGCTATAAAAAGGATAACTTACACGGGGAATGGGAGGAAGTGATGGATGCCGGTATGATGCCTTGCTTATAGTAATGGAATACAAAACTGACGATTCGTGTTAGGGGGATTTCAGGCCCCCAGAAGATGCGTGTTAGGGGGATTTAAGGCCCCCAATGGCTATGTCCCGGGCGGACGGGAACTACTATAAGTATGAGCTATCAGTTCTTCATCAGCTTCCAATAACCAACCTCGACTTACTTATATATGGATGTATGTGTGTTGAGATGTACACCAGGACACATACCTAGATATATGGGTCGGACGGGTAATAATAATAAAATGCCAAGATAATAACTTGCCTTGTTGTCCTACAACTTGGTTATTCCACTTGTCTCGCCACAATAGCTTTCATCATGTTTTTACTTCGGATTTTTGGTTTTTTTATTATTATATTATACCTGTTCATGTCCTGCCTTTTCACTTATATTCTATTCCACCAGTCACCTGCTCTTGTTGTATTATACCATGTGCTTATCTATGCTCGCCACCTGGCTTTTGCATCACCACTCGCCTGGGGAGTTCTGACTCCTCTGGATCCTCATGTCCAGGTCCTGGAGCTTGGACTGAAGGGGACCATCTTTCTAAGGACCAAGCCTACTTCTGTGGAGCAGACAGATCAACTGTAGCTCCAGTCCCATCCTTGCTCCCCCTTGTTGGCTCGCGGCTTCTCCAGTTATCTCGTGAGCGCCCTTTTGTACTGTTTATATACGTACATTCTCTTTGTATTCTCGCATTTGCGCCTATCAGGTGATGTAATATTATCGTAATATTTATCACCTCTGGTGATAACTTCGTAATTGTACTCATATGTTGGAATGTATAATGCACCACTTGCTTCCGTACTCTGATTCTTGCCTGTACTGATGCTTAGCGTATATACGTGAGGGTATTTCTGACCCACGTATATACGTTGCAGTGACGTCTCCGTACCCGCAGGATCGGGGCGTTACAGGGTGGTATCAGAGCCTAGCCTAGGTTCTCACATCCTCCGTACGTCCAGACTGCAAATTAATGGTAAAGAAATTTGCAACTGGAATGCATGAGTCCTGATTATACACTCCAACCACAAGTGCAGAGTTATCTATTCTTTCTTGATCATCCTTCCTTTGATTCCTAATCCTTTTCATCTTTCCCCTGTTTGGTTTTTCGTAGCCTTTATACTAACTTAAGATATGAATAGACTAGAGAGGTAGCGGCTGGTTCCGAATGAAGCGATTATATGATCTCTTTGGCCAACTCTGTGAAGTTCGGGTATTCTCAGGATTGATTCACGATCGGGTTATCTTTCAGAAGTCAGTAGTCGGAATTCTTTACGGATATTCTACATTCTCGGCTATATCTTTCAGAGTGATCGATGTCTGGTCTTCGGAATTCTTAACTATCGGTCTTCTTTATTATGCTCAGAATTATCAGGGTTTTCTTCATCTTCAGTATTCTGGATCATTCTTGGAGCGACATTAAGTATGCAGTACATCGTGAATTCTATTGCAAAGCTATGTTATCAGTCAGTAATATTCGGCATTGTTTGAAGATTTATACAGCCGAAAGTGCAGAAGATGTCTATATTCAGATTATTGTTCAGTCGACTTGAGAGCCCTACCCGTAGTAATTCATGTCTTAATTGGTATAATTCCCGTCCTTGTCCTCTTTGTGTTCAATTTACCCCCTATCGAAATTGCGAGGACGCAATTTTTGTAAGGTGGATGGATTGTAACACCCCGCTCCCAGAATACGTACCTAGTTGCGTATTCGTATTTTCTGATTGTATTTTTCGATTTACTTCCTGTATTTATTTTGTATTATGAATTATTTATATGATCGTTTTATCTTGGATCCGGATTCGTGGACTCAGAGTCTGCTCTTCTCTGAACCAGGGACCCGATCCTAGTGAATTGCTCGATTTGATCTTTTCGCTATTTGATTGGTAAAAACAAGGTATATGAAGTTCTTGCACAAGAATTAGGTAGAAAAGATAAGGTTTAGAGTTAACCTTTGGTTCTTGTTCACTTCAAATATGTATTTGATATAGCTTGTCCAATCTTCGCTATAGCATATAGCTATACCGAGTCGAACCACAAGGAGAGCTAGCGTTAGAAGCGTTACGATATGAGTGAGAAAAGGAAACGAGATTTCTTCTTTGTTAATTACACAAGAACTAGAAATGTAGAAGAGATGGTGGATTGGTGCATTGTGGAAAAGAAATTAAAAGAATGAAGTGTGTTGTAAGGAAAAGAATGCTAAAAGAAAGTGTTGTAAAAACTTTTGATAAGAAGATACATGGCTAGCCTAACTTCACCTCATTGCTAACTTACTAACTCTATGTTGATTGCAAGATTGCCTCATATTGAATCATAGGCAATTTAAAGATAACTTGCATGTTCAAGTGTTGTTTCCCTTTTGAAGACTAGTGTTCCTTTGTTGTTAACTTGAAGCCTCATCTTGAATCATAGGCTCTCTAAATAGATGTTCATTGAGGAACTATAGGATTAGTACTCAATTAGTGCTAAGTTTAGAAGAATCAAAACTCTTTTGAACATTCAAAGCTTAACTCCAAAGTTAGCTTGAAGTAAATGAGTTGATCTTGTTATACAAGTAACACATCCTTGGTGATCCATCCTTATGTTCCATCAAAGGCTCTTGTTCTTGACAAGGCTCTTATTAGAGGCACACATAATTCATGTGGAGTTCTAACAAGCCATTACCAAAGGAGACAACTATACTCTCTTGGAATTCACAAGAGACTAGAATTATGCAAGAATTGAAATAGACAATCACCAAAAGAGATAGTAGTAGCTAGGTGAGTCTTAGCTAGCCATGAAACAAGAACTTAGCCCTCCATTAAACTAATAACAAAACTATAATTCTTCATAGAAAGCAAAGATCTAAAGCAATTCAACTAGAACTAGAAATCAAATGCAAGGAATTAAAGCAAATGAAAGAAAAGCATACTCAAGTCTTGCAAAGAGATGATGAAAGCTCCATTGATTAATCCTTTACACAAGAGTGTCACTCCCTTGGTACAAGCTCTCAAACTGAACTCTCTCTCTCTTTGTCTAGAACTCAAGGAGGAAGGAGATGAAGTCTAAAAAAACTAGAAGAAAATTACAACAATTCCCTATTTTCTTCTCTCTCTTCACTAGATCTCGTGCAGACCCTTGGCCACCTATTTATAGGCATTTCTAAGAAGCTTCTGGAGCCATAATCGTTGGCGCAAAATCCGAGGCCCAACCGTTTCAAAACGGCCGCAGATCCTCAAGATCTCCCAGATCCGGCGGCAGAATCTGGGCCGTTGAGCCCAGATTTTCTGGTGGGATTTGGTAGTTGGGTAGTTAGCCACGTGGTCTATCTGGATTCTCCAATTGGCACGAGGATCTAGGTGAGATCTGATTTGAAATCTTGGCTCTTTTTGATTTAACCCCTTTAATTATCACTAATTAAAGTGATTAATGACTTCTTCTCTTTAAGGTGTGGATCTGCAAAAAATAGAGAAAATAGGGATTAAAAATCACATTTAATATACAATATACATGATATGAAGGTGGTATAAAATGCAAATATGTGTAACAATCACACCCCCATACCTAGCTTTTGCTCGTCCCGAGCAAAACAAAGAAAAGAAAAGAAAAGAAAAACTATACTACCAGTTTTATTACACCACTTTCGCAGGTGACGCGATTGCACTGAGCATGTGCAACAAGCCGTTAAACCTCTAGGTTACCCTAGAGGAGGAGTGTTGTCTCCTGAGGGTTTTCAGCGGATTACACCCACAAAATCCATAAAGAAAGAAGACAAATGTTAATGTTTTGAAAATTCATTTTGAACAAGAGACAAGTTTATGAACTATTTTTGCAAAAATATAAGTGATCCTAGGTCATAAGTCCACCTATAATTATTCTTCCTTAAACTTAGTATCCATGCAAGATCTTGTTTTTAATTAAGGTAAGAATTCAAAATTGGATTGAATATTTTATCTTTCATAAAACCTAGATAGTATGCACACCGTGACAGTGAAGATTTCTGGGATTTCAACTCTAACCATCAAGACATTTATTTATTTATTTATTTTTTTTTCTTCTCTTAATTTTCTTAGGCTTTCTAGTTCACCCATGTAGCGAGCCTATAACCGATGACTCCCAAACCAGATGGTTCTAGGGCACCAGATGAGAAAACATCCCTCGGGTTAAAGGACTCGAGTGAAAAAGGCCACAAAACTAAAGGGGATTATTTATTTTATCACCGTTAGGCGTGAATAATCATGCTTCTTGAGGCACATTTATCCAGCTTAATAAGTGAGATCACTGTTAGGCGTGAGTAATCATGCTTCTTGAGGCACAATTTCCCAGCTTAATAAGTGATCTTTTATTTATATATATATATATATTTTTTTTATATATGTCTTTTTTGGTCTTTGTCTTCATCCCAAGAAATGTGTAAGTGTAAAGTGCATATTATCTAAGGCAAAAAATTCAAGATAAAAATATCTCACCAATTTTACTTACTTAGCCTATAATCTCAAACAAGATCTATTATTTCAACTAGGTTTAAGATGTCATAATTAAGGCTTTCTTAATTCCTAAGATACATCTTAATTTTCTTAAAAATAGATTAAAACTTTGTCTCTTATTTCAAAAAGTTTTTATTTTTATATATGTTTTTTTTTTTATATTTTTCTAAAAGAAAAGTAAAATCTAAAAATAAAGTGGAAAATCTAGAAAAAATCTAAAAATAAAAGGCCTAAAAAGAAAGTGAAAAATCCTAAAAGAAAAATAAAAAAGGTCTAAAAAGAAAGCGAAAAATCCTATGTTAGCATCTACCCCCCCATACCTATCTCATGCATTGTCCTCAATGTATGAAATATGAAATGATGCATGACATAGGTAAAGGATAAACTACTCCCTCTGTCGCTTAGGACCCGATGTGGTACTAGGTCCAGCTGATTGTGTTCTCCTCAACATCGCCTCCATCCCATCTAAACGAGAGGATTGCTCCTCTACCTTCTTCCTAAGCCTGACTTGACCCCGAAATATCCGTTTCATGCCTTTCCAGATAGTAGACATGAAGGCTTTTGGTTCCGTTGGGGGTTCCTGTCTCCAGAATTGGGGTTCATCTTCCTCCTGTAAACTTTCCTCCGAAGAGGACTCCACAGGTACAGTCTCAGGCAAGGCACTGGTTGTCCAGAGCGCCTGCAAGCAACTATTGTATGAGCTTGTGGGTCTCTCTAGCATAATCGTCACTCTGTCAAATGTAGAAAAAACAGCGTCTGGTATGAAATGTTGACACAGACGTGTAATTAATATAGGATGAGAATACTTTGCACCCCGAGTGCGAGAGGAATTTTCAATAATTGAACGGAAGATAGTCCGATTCAAACAGACCGTGTGGTTCTGTGTCATCAAGTCATGAATAATCTGTAACACAGGTCTATTGAAGGAAGAGGTGTGTTCTATCCCTAGAATGTTTCGTTGGATCCAACGTCCAACGCAATGAATATTTCTGAATGTAGATTGGGCTTTGAGCCCACGATCCTGGACTGTGCAGCGTACACCCATGATGGTTAAGTAATCCATTAATGGCAAGGGGTCGCTAGGATGGGGATAAATGGGGGCATGAGTGATCTGTGCAAGAAGTGGAAGTGTGACCAAAATATCACCAAATGGCATGTGAGATACAAATTGGTATGGGTCATGATTCACAGATGCATAATCTATTGAATTGTAAAAGTGTTGACAAGATCGGGGCAATAAAATGCTTCATGCTCATTGTGATCAAACACCAAAGTGTACCAATTTCAAGCGCGGATTCGATCCACAAAAATATGCCCATACCCCCCACTTTCATTAAATAGCACTGAAAAATCTCTTTCCGCATACAAATTAGGTGCCATCTATGCTAAGGAATTGTAACACAAAGGATTGAGAGAAAGAAAGTTGCAAACCACCCCCGGAGATCTTGGGGGGAAATCCAAACAGCAGTGCAGAAAGCACTCGGGAAAGAGGTTGAAAAAGTTATGCTGGATCTACAACCAGCAGAGAAAAACAGCCGCGCAGAAGTTTGCTGAGCACCAGAGAAGGTTGAATAGCCGCAGATCGGCGGCTGGAAAGGGCTTTTTGCGGCAGAGTTGAAGAATCTGGTGAAGGGAATTTTGACAGAGGTCGGGTTGGAAGAGGCTTCTCAGATCTGAAGGGATTCGGCGTTTGAGGAAGAAGAGGCAAGTAAAGAGGGTATTTATAGGGGTAGGTAAAAAAAAAAAATGTCCAAATTTACTCCTAGGTCAAAGTTAGAATTACAACCCTAGGTCAAAGGATTTAGAATATGAATGGAATCCTAGGGAAGAAAGAGAATCCTAAGGATGTGAAATTCTTTTCATGCTCAACAATCCAAAAAATTTTATTTTCATTATTATTTTTTTTATTTTATATTTTTATTATGTACAAAAAATGTAAAAGAAAAATATTTACAAGTGTGGTCCCGAAAATGATATTCAGGAGAATGCATGGGAAACTATACAAATGAAAATGTCACAAATAAACTGGGTCGTAAAGACCCAATTCGTGAATGTCGTGTGACAAGGAATCCGTGGTAAAAAAATGGCTTGAGACGTTGACCGTTCACAGTGAATGTGTTGCCATTAGTCGGGTCAAGAATCTCGATTGCTCCGTGGGAAAAAACATTCTGAACAATGAAAGGCCCTGACCACCTGGTTCGCAGTTTACCAGGGAAAAGGTGGAGTCGAGAATTATACAACAGAACCTTTTGTCCGACAACAAAAATCTTCCTGTGAATGGATTTGTCGTGAAAAAGCTTGGTTCTGTACTTCGTGATCCGAGCGTTATCATATACCTCGTTTCGTAATTCTTCAAGCTCGGATAGCTGCAGCTTCCTTAGAACACCGGCTTTATCCAAATCTAGATTCAGCTGCTTTAAAGCCCATAGTGCACGGTGTTCTAACTCAACGGGCAAGTGACATGGTTTTCCAAATATAACTCGGTATGGGGACATACCGAGGACAGTCTTGTAAGCGGTCCTGTATGCCCATAAGGCATCAGTCAGTTTGATGGACCAATCCTTACGATTCTGTCCTACAGTCTTCTCCAGAATGAGTTTTATCTGTCTGTTTGTTACCTCAACTTGCCCATTGGTTTGAGGATGATAAGCCGTGGATAGTTTATGAGTAATAGAGTATTTTCGCATCAAGGCTTCAAAAGCCCTATTGCAGAAATGACTCCCATTGTCGCTCAGTATCGCACGGGGGGCTCCGAAACGCGAAATGATGTTCTCTCTTAAAAACTTAATGACAACTTGGTTGTCATTTGTCCGTGTAGGAATCGCTTCAGCCCATTTAGAAACATAATCTACGGCTACCAAGATATATTGGTTACCGTAGGACAGAGGAAAGGGTCCCATAAAATCGATGCTCCAGAGGTCGAAAATTTCGACTTCCAAGATGGGTGTGAGGGGCATCATGTTTCTTTGTGTAATACGACCCGTCATTTGACATCTATCACAAAGCTTGCAAAAGATATAGGCATCCTTAAAGAGAGTGGGCCAATAGAATCCACTCTGAAGCACTTTCTCCGCAGTTTTCCGTGGACCAAAGTGTCCACCGCAAGCTAACTTGTGACAGAATGTCAAAACACTCTGATGTTCATCCTCTGGAAGGCATCTACGTATGATTTGGTCAGGACAGTATTTGAATAAATACGGTTCATCCCAAAAGAAGAACCGCATTTGTCTCAGAAAACGGTGTTTTTCTTGTCCTGACCAATGGGAAGGAATTCGCCTGGTAGCAAGGTAGTTCACTATATCGGCATACCAGGGCTCTCCACGTATCTCCAAAATATGCTCGTCAGGAAAATCTTCATTAATCGGTATTTTCTCATGAGGTGCATTCGGGATTCTTGACAAGTGATCCGCAACCACGTTCTCAACGCCCTTTTTATCTTTTATCTCCAAGTCAAACTCTTGCAAAAGAAGGATCCATCGAATCAATCTTGCCTTAGCGTCCTTCTTTTGCATCAAGTACCTCAGGGCGGAGTGATCAGTAAAAATAATAGTTCTAGACCCTAGTAGATATGGTCGAAATTTCTCCAACGCAAAAACAACTGCTAAAAATTCCTTTTCAGTAGTCGTGTAATTGAGTTGGGCATCATTTAGCGTTCTGCTAGCATAATAGATCATATGCTGCCTATTATCAATACGCTGTCCTAAAACAGCGCCTATAGCAAAATCTGAGGCGTCGCACATAATCTCAAATGGTTTGGTCCAGTCTGGTGCAGATATTATCGACGCAGAGACAAGTCTATTCTTAAGCTCTTTCCACGACTTCCTACATTCCTCATCAAAGATGAAGGGTACGTCTTTCCCTAGGAGATTTGTCAAGGGTCTTGCAATATTGCTAAACCCTTGAATGAATCTTCTATAAAAACCAGCGTGCCCTAAAAATGATCTAATGTCTTTTAGACATGTAGGTTCAGTGAGCTTCATGACGACTTCCACCTTGGACTTGTCTACCTCAATTCCTATTCTCGATATTTTGTGCCCAAGTACAATTCCTTGCTTGACCATGAAATGACACTTTTCCCAGTTAAGTGTCAAATTCTTTTCCATACATCGTTGCAAAACCAACTTCAGATGGTACAAGCACTGCTCAAATGAATCCCCATATATCGAAAAGTCATCCATAAAAATTTCTAAAAATTTCTCCACCATGTTCGAGAACAGGCTCAACATGCAACGTTGAAACGTTGCTGGAGCATTGCAAAGGCCGAAGGGCATCCTCCGGTATGCAAATGTTCCAAACGGACAGGTGAAGGTTGTCTTATCTTGGTCCTCGGGAGCAATTGGGATCTGATTATATCCTGAATATCCATCCAGGAAGCAATAATACTCGTGTCCCGCCAATCTTTCCAGCATCTGATCAATAAACGGAAGTGGGAAGTGGTCTTTACGTGTGGCGGTGTTCAATTTCCTATAATCAATACAAACTCGAATCTTCGTTGGAAGACGTGTTTGTATCAATTCTTTATTCTCATTCTCCACCACCGTAAAGCCAGCTTTCTTAGGCACAGCGTGAACAGGACTTACCCATTGACTATCGGATATGGGATATATGATCCCATTGTCTAAGAATTTCAGAATCTCCGATCTAACAGCTTCTTGCATAATTGGGTTAAGTCTCCGCTGTGGGTCTCTTTTAGGCTTAGCATCTTCTGTCAAGTGAATTATATGTTGGACAATGGAAGGACTAATCCCCTTGATATCAGCCATAGTCCAACCAATGGCTTCTCTATTTTCCCTTAACACAGTCAAAAGGTCCTCTTCTTGTTGTTCCGTAAGATTGGATGCAATTATTACCGGAAAGGATTCTTTTTCATCCAAATACTTGTACTTGAGATGACCAGGAAGAACCTTAAGCTCAGCAGAAGGGACTGGATCTATAACTGGTTGCTCATGGTGCAAGGGAAGAATAAGGGTGGAATTAGTAGTCCTTTCAACATTTGATCCAACAATTTGATCAAGAGTTAGATCATCAGATTCTAACTCAAATTCCTCTTCAGATTCATATTCCATCTCCTCCACGTGTTCGCTGGTTAATCCTTCTATCAAGTTAACATCAAAAGAGTCATTCTCCACATCCCTTGGCTGCTTCCCCAGACGGAAGACATTCACCTCCTTTGTCATATCTCCGAACGTCAGCCGCATCGATCCATTTCGACAGTTGATGATCGCATTCGCGGTGGCTAAGAAAGGACGTCCTAGAATGACAGGTGTTTGCGCTCTGTGATTATATACGGATTGTGTTTCAAGAACAACAAAGTCAACGGGGTAAATGAATTCCCCCACCCGTATTAAAACATCCGTAATTTCCCCCTTGGGAATCTTAACAGAGCGGTCAGCCAATTGAATAGTCATCTGGGTTGGACGAAGTTTGCCTAACCCTAACTGCTGGTACATGGAAAAGGGAAGAAGATTGATGCTTGCGCCCAAGTCTAGCAAAGCCCTATTTACAGTGGTCTGCCCTATGATACAAGAAATGGTTGGGCTTCCTGGATCTTTGTACTTCACAGGGATTGGACCATTAAGCAATTCACTCAGGTTGGAAGCCAAGAAGACTTTCTTAGGGACATTTGCTTTTCTCTTTTTAGTACACATCTCTTTCAGAAACTTGGCGTAAGATGGGACCTGTTGAATAGCATCTAAGAGAGGGACATTGATTTGTACTTGGTTAAATATCTCTCTTATCTTCTCCATGTGAGCATTATTCTTATGATTTGTAAGCCTATTTGGAAATGGGACAACAGGCTTATAAGTTTGCTCATCAACTTTCTCTTTTCCTTTAGACTGGGATGTGGATGGTTGTGAACTCGAAGAAGGACTATTTTGCACAGGTAGAATTGGAACAGAAGGTGATGGTTTTGACACAGGTTTTGGAGACTGATTTGAGACCTTGTTGTCTACTTGTTTTCCAGACCTAAGGATTTGAATGGCTTGGCATTGGCTTTGGCTGGGTCCCAAGTCTTCAACTTCGTGCAGAGGAAAATGAGTTTTGGGATTAGGCACAGGTTGGCTAGGCAGCATTCCTTTTTGCCTTTCAGTTAGGGAATTAGCCAACTGTCCTATTTAGATTTGTAATTTATTCATATCCTGCTGCTGATTGTTCATCATTGCAGCTTGGGTCTTAGACAAGGTTTCAATCATTTTCTCCAATTCAGAAATTTTCTTATCTGAAGGATTGGGTGGTTGATGCTGTTGTTGTTGTTGATACTGGGGTTGAAAATTAGCTTGATATGGCACAGAATTTTGATATGGTTGGAATCTGGGTGGACTCTGATATGAATTGAAATTTGGTGGGTTTTGGTGGTAAGTCGGTGGATGAGACTGAGACTGAGCAGGGTATTGTTGTGGAAATGGCTGTCTCTGCTGCTCAGTACTAGACTGACTCCAAGAAAAGTTCGGATGGTTTCGCCATCCCGGATTATAGGTTTTGGAGTAAGGATTGTAAGTGGGTCTGGTGTACATGACATTCGTATTCTCCTGAAAATTTTGAGAGTAATACACTGGACACTCTTCCAACACATGATTCAAATCATGGCAGTAAGTACAACCCGGGTGGATTATAGGTGCAGGGCTAGCCATAGGTGATGGGCTAGCTGCTGATGATGGGTTGACTTGACTAACAACAGAATTTTCCCTGGATTCTAGCAATTCAATCCTCTTCATCAACTGAGTTATTTTAGCTTCTGCAGCTATCGAGGATCCTATAGAATGTAAACCAGTTCTGGAAGCTGTGGGTGTGGGTTTCTCAGGACATGACTCCCACTGGATTGTCTTTTCAGCTAATGCCTCAAAAAGATCCCAACCCTGATCTTCATCCTTCTTTAAGAATTCTCCTTGACACATGGTTTCAAGGAGAGTCTTAGTCTGATAATCAAGCCCATCATATAAAATCTGGCACTGGCGCCATTTTTCTATACCGTGATGGGGACACAGGGCTATTAGGTCTTTGAAGCGCTCAAAATACTTCCAGAATGGTTCATTGGCTTCTTGTTTGAATTGCATTATATTCTTCCTCATAATGGCTGTCTTATGAATAGGATAGAACTTTTTAAGAAAGACCTTAACGAAATCATCCCAAGAAGAAATTGAGCTGACAGGAAGATTGTACAGCCACTTCTTAGCGATATCCTTAAGTGCAAAGGGGATGAATCTAAGTCTGACAGCATCATCGGTAAGCTGGGAAATCCTCATCATAAGGCATACTTCTTCAAACTCTCGGATGAAGAAGTATGCATCCTCAGATTCAAGGCCATGGAATCGTGGAAGAGTGTTTATGAACTGGGGCTTCAACTCAAAATTACTTCCATTTGTGTTCGGGAGGAGAATACAAGATGGCAGTGATGTGCGAATAGGATAGAACTTGTCCTGCAACGACACGTTGTTCGTCATGACTGGAATTGTGTCGAGTGGTGGTGTATGTGGCAGTGTAGAAACTCTCACAAGCCTAGCAGAATCTGGGTCCCGAAACCACTGTTGCATACACAATCACAGTCAACGTGCACCTTTCAGTCAAGCGGAAAATGAAAAATAACAATCAAGAAAAAGAAAAATCAATCCAAGCTTTCTAGGTTTCCTGGACCTAGACGACTCCTAACGATAGATCGTCCACAGGAGGTTTGGTGTGGACTTTGACTATAAGCAAATCGGCCAGGGAAGGGTAAAGTTGTTGGGAGGTTTTCCGTCCTGAAGACGTTCCTTAATTAAGTAACCAACAACCTTCGGGTTTTCGGCCCTCAACCCCTTTCCTAGACACCGATTTTACAAAAGTCACTTTCCAACACTTTTCCCCCTTAGGATAATCTCCTAAGTGAGTCCGGATGTCCCTAGGGCCAACGTCTAGCAATTTTTATTTAGAAGCTTAGGATTGTGAGTACGTGGGAAAAATGGTTTGTGGGCTAAGGAAGGGGTGATAAAATCCCCACCTTATCTTTTTATGGGTTTTGCCCTTAAAAGTTGATTCGTGCAAGTGTACGATATAACAAACAAGGATCACCCAAAGCTTAATTAAATCAAACAAAGAGTGAATCCTAGTCTATATGCTATGCTTACGTACCTTGTCCCACGCGCTCTTCAACAGTAAATGTAAAGTAATTGAAAGACACGTGCCTAGTATGCAAATGTCTAAACAATTTTTTAACAATTACAACCAATTTTTTTACTGTTGATTAGCAGATAATAGGTGAAGAATACAAGATTTTATGTATAGCAGCAACTGAATTTTGCAGAGAAGCAAGCCCTGCAGAAAACTGATCAGTAGTGAACTCCTCTTTGCCGCAATTCTGCGGCAAAAGCCCAGAATTTGCGGCAATTTGGAGGGATCCTGGTCTCTGCTTTCGAGAGCAGAGGCCCAGGTCCGCTTATATGTTACTGCAATGCAAGATTTTCTGTTTCTTCAACCTGTACCTGCAACAGAGAAGAATTATCGTTTAGTTTCTCACTTTCAAAGCAAATACCGTTGCTCTCCCCGGCAACGGCGCCAAAAATTGATTGGTAAAAACAAGGTATATGAAGTTCTTGCACAAGAATTAGGTAGAAAAGATAAGGTTTAGAGTTAACCTTTGGTTCTTGTTCACTTCAAATATGTATTTGATATACCTTGTCCAATCTTCGCTATAGCATATAGCTATACCGAGTCGAACCACAAGGAGAGCTAGCGTTAGAAGCGTTACGATATGAGTGAGAAAAGGAAACGAGATTTCTTCTTTGTTAATTACACAAGAACTAGAAATGTAGAAGAGATGGTGGATTGGTGCATTGTGGAAAAGAAATTAAAAGAATGAAGTGTGTTGTAAGGAAAAGAATGCTAAAAGAAAGTGTTGTAAAAACTTTTGATAAGAAGATACATGGCTAGCCTAACTTCACCTCATTGCTAACTTACTAACTCTATGTTGATTGCAAGATTGCCTCATATTGAATCATAGGCAATTTAAAGATAACTTGCATGTTCAAGTGTTGTTTCCCTTTTGAAGACTAGTGTTCCTTTGTTGTTAACTTGAAGCCTCATCTTGAATCATAGGCTCTCTAAATAGATGTTCATTGAGGAACTATAGGATTAGTACTCAATTAGTGCTAAGTTTAGAAGAATCAAAACTCTTTTGAACATTCAAAGCTTAACTCCAAAGTTAGCTTGAAGTAAATGAGTTGATCTTGTTATACAAGTAACACATCCTTGGTGATCCATCCTTATGTTCCATCAAAGGCTCTTGTTCTTGACAAGGCTCTTATTAGAGGCACACATAATTCATGTGGAGTTCTAACAAGCCATTACCAAAGGAGACAACTATACTCTCTTGGAATTCACAAGAGACTAGAATTATGCAAGAATTGAAATAGACAATCACCAAAAGAGATAGTAGTAGCTAGGTGAGTCTTAGCTAGCCATGAAACAAGAACTTAGCCCTCCATTAAACTAATAACAAAACTACAATTCTTCATAGAAAGCAAAGATCTAAAGCAATTCAACTAGAACTAGAAATCAAATGCAAGGAATTAAAGCAAATGAAAGAAAAGCATACTCAAGTCTTGCAAAGAGATGATGAAAGCTCCATTGATTAATCCTTTACACAAGAGTGTCACTCCCTTGGTACAAGCTCTCAAACTGAACTCTCTCTCTCTCTCTTTGTCTAGAACTCAAGGAGGAAGGAGATGAAGTCTAAAAAAACTAGAAGAAAATTACAACAATTCCCTATTTTCTTCTCTCTCTTCACTAGATCTCGTGCAGACCCTTGGCCACCTATTTATAGGCATTTCTGAGAAGCTTCTGGAGCCATAACCGTTGGCGCAAAATCCGAGGCCCAACCGTTTCAAAACGGCCGCAGATCCTCAAGATCTCCCAGATCCGGCGGCAGAATCTGGGCCGTTGAGCCCAGATTTTCTGGTGGGATTTGGTAGTTGGGTAGTTAGCCACGTGGTCTATATGGATTCTCCAATTGGCACGAGGATCTAGGTGAGATCTGATTTGAAATCTTGGCTCTTTTTGATTTAACCCCTTTAATTATCACTAATTAAAGTGATTAATGACTTCTTCTCTTTAAGGTGTGGATCTGCAAAAAATAGAGAAAATAGGGATTAAAAATCACATTTAATATACAATATGCATGATATGAAGGTGGTATAAAATGCAAATATGTGTAACAATCACTATTCCGATTTGACCAATTTAGTTTTAACCATCGTTTTTCAATAATTTAGATTTTCTATGATTTTCTGGAATTTTCCTGAATTAAATTGAAATTCTTCAAAACCGGTGTCGACCAGTGCCGCTGACCGATTCCCAGATTTTTTTAATTTACAAACGGAGTTAAATTTAAGAAACGGCTTTCCTATAACTTCTTAAAATCACATTTTCTATCTAAATACTTTTCTGAAAATTTTCTGAATTTATCAAAATTCCACTAGATTGGGGTGTGTCGGCCAGTATCACTGGTTGATTCCCGGAATTTTAGTTTACGATTGGAATCAAATTTCTGAATTCCACTTTCATATTACTTCTTAGAATTATATTTTCTCTTTTCAGGCATTTTCTGGGATTTTTAGATTTATAAAAATTCGGCCGACCGGTATAGACCGGTATTGACGGTTGACTTCAGGATTTTATTTTGAAAATGGGATTGAATTTCTAAAAATCGATTTCACCAAAAATCTTTATATAATATTTATTATTTTTGAGAATTTTGGAAAGCTTTCCAAGCTACTTTATTTTTTGGACTTTTTCAGAGTTTTCGGTATTTTCCCAGATACCGGAATAGTACCCAGATATTTTCCACTTTTCTCTCTCCTCGCTAGACGCGAGTTTCACCAACCTGGATTCATCATTAAATGCAGAGATCCTCTCCATACTACATTTAATGCACTGCTAATCAACTCCCATCAAGTCAAATTTGACTTTTGTCCTTCTTGATAAACGCGATCTTGCGTTTTCCTTCTGGACGCAGAGTTAATCTCCGCGTCTGGCTATTTTTGCCCAGACGCGGATTTCATTTCATGGGGACGCAGCCCATTTTCGTTGAATGAAACGCAGGTTTCATTCAATATGAATAGCCATATTATATAATATATTTCCCTCCTATAAAACCACCCCCTTTTTCCTTCCTTCTCTTCATTTCTTTTCTTTCTTCTTCCTTGTTCCCAACAGAGAACGACCAGCAGCAAGGCAGCCATGGGCCTTGCCTTGGCCGGCCATTTCTCCGCCATTTTTCCTTCCATTTTCACCACCAACACCACCACCTCATTCTCCTCCATCTCCTCCTTCATTTCAACAACAACAACAATCATAACACCATCTTTTCCACCTTCTTCTTCCTCATTTCTCCACCATGAACCCATTAAGCTCCAAAGTTTCACCACCCTCTCCACCACCATATACACCACCTTGGCCACCAATGATCACGCCGTCTTCCTCTCCTCGGCGTGCTCTTTCCAACGGACCAACTCTTCGCTCCCCGAAACCCTTTTTGTAAAACTTCAATCTTTCATTTTGTACTACACTTGCACCCCCATAGTTGCTTGGGCTTGGGCTTGAGCTACCGGATTCCGGCCATCTTCGGCCACCTCCGGCCGCCGCCGGTGACCGCCGGCCATCACCAGCCACCAACCCCCTTCCCTTCTTTCCTTTCCTTTCCTTCTTCTTTCTTTTCCTTCTTTCTTTCTTTCCTTTCTTTTTCCTTTCCTTTTCCTTTCTTTTCTTCTCTAATTTTTCCCCTTCCCTGCGTCTCCCTCAAGCTTGCGTCTCACTCCCTGGCTCTCTCTCTTTCTCACTGTTAATTGCTAGACGCGAAACTCATTCCCGCGTCCAAGCAGTTCTTTAACGCAATCTTCGCGTTCTTGATATTTGTATAACGTGATCCGTGCGTTCTTGTACCAGCGCAACGCGAAGTTCATGCTCGCGTCTGCGTTCTCCTCGTGTCCTTGCTAGAACGCGGGTCTCGAACCCCGCGTTTGTGACATCCCTGCAACGCTATTTCCCGCGTCTGCTAGTTCTCGCGTCTGCTTTTCCTGCGTCTCCATTCTCTCTCTCCTCTTGGTTCATTCTCTCTCCTCTCTCTCATTCTCTTTCTCTCTCTTGATTTTCTCCTCTCTCTATCACTTTCCCTTTAAACGCGTTGACGCGTTCATTTTCTGGATTCTAGAGATCGGGGATTTCACTGTGTTTTCTAAAGATTTAGGCGAGTGTTCTCGCTTTCTCATTGGACTTTCCCGCATCGTCGGGTTGACTTGCATAACATTATGTACTTATATCGGTGTTCTCGTTTGATATTGTGATGTCATACTTGTTATATTAACTGTTGACATACACCTGTCTGTATCGTACTTGACACCTGATATGCTGCAACTTGGCACTTGTTCTTTATTACGACATGACTTATTACCTGTCACCTGCCTGATCACTTGTCATTGGCATGTTGAGACCTTATACCTGTTATGATTAACTCTCTACCCATGATTATCACATTACGGGAATGTAGTACTTGATCTCTTGTTATGTACTCCAGTTATGCCTGTTATGAACTCCCGTTATACTTGTTATGTATTCCTGTTATGACCAATTATGATCCTGCTCATTCCTGTAATTTGATGATTATGTTTATAAACTATAAAAAGGATAACTTACACGGGAATGGGAGGAAGTGATGGATGCCGGTATGATGCCTTGCTTATAGTAATGGAATACAAAACTGACGATTCGTATTAGGGGGATTTCAGGCCCCCAGAAGATGCGTGTTAGGGGGATTTAAGGCCCCAATGGCTATGTACCGGGCGGACGGGAACTACTATAAGTATGAGCTATCAGTTCTTCATCAGCTTCCAATAACCAACCTCGACTTACTTATATATGGATGTATGTGTGTTGAGATGTACACCAGGACACATACCTAGATATATGGGTCGGACGGGTAATAATAATAAAATGCCAAGATAATAACTTGCCTTGTTGTCCTACAACTTGGTTATTCCACTTGTCTCGCCACAATTGCTTTCATCATGTTTTTACTTCGGATTTTTGGTTTTTTATTATTATATTATACCTGTTCATGTCCTGCCTTTTCACTTATATTCTATTCCACCAGTCACCTGCTCTTGTTGTATTATACCATGTGCTTATCTATGCTCGCCACCTGGCTTTTACATCACCACTCGCCTGGGGAGTTCTGACTCCTCTGGATCCTCATGTCCAGGTCCTGGAGCTTGGACTGAAGGGGACCATCTTGCTAAGGACCAAGCCTACTTCTGTAGAGCAGACAGATCAACTGTAGCTCCAGTCCCATCCTTACTCCCCCTTGTTGGCTCGCGGCTTCTCCAGTTATCTCGTGAGCGCCCTTTTGTACTGTTCATATACGTACATTCTCTTTATATTCTCGCATTTGCGCCTATCAGGTGATGTAATATTATCGTAATATTTATCACCTCTGGTGATAACTTCGTAATTGTACTCATATGTTGGAATGTATAATGCACCACTTGCTTCCGTACTCTGATTCTTGCCTGTACTGATGCTAGCGTATATACGTGAGGGTATTTCTGACCCACATATATACGTTGCAGTGACGTCTCCGTACCCGCAGGATCGGGGCGTTACACATGCATATATAACTCCATGAGTTTTGTCATCATCAAAAAGGGGGAGATTGTTGGCCCAAAGGCCTTCCACCCTAGTTTTGATGATGATTAACTCATGTAGTTATGTTTACTAATAATCTTGTATTGTTTAAGTTTCAGATCATTAACCAAGATATTAGTTGGTGATTAGCTTCAACAAAGGAGTTTAGAAGCTTTTCATGATGATTCCAGGGCCAAAGCTTCATGATCACACATTGCCTAGCTCATGGATGGAGTTTTGGAGCAAGTCAACTTGAAGATGAAGATCATCAAGAAGACTTAGGTATCCATAGTTTAGATAGTGTATTTTAGATCCATTTGTAAAGCTTAGTATAGTTGATATGCTCAAGTGCACAACACACACAAGATTTATGTTTTGGATTTGGTTTTCATGAATAGTTTGATCAAAACAAGTTTACATAATTTATATGTATAATAGATGTATTCTAGTTATACATACATGCTTACACTTCTTAAACAAACTTATTTTTGACTATCCTATTCATGTTTTGGAAAAATACAAGTTTGTTTTTGATAAAATTTGCAAGACTCAAAAATGAATTGATATGATTGATATATGTCTTGAAATTTTTATCACAAGTTTGTGTTTTAATATAAAATGTTAAAACAAGTTTTATGGGATTTTCAGAAAAGATAAAAGATTTTTATAAAATATTTTTCCCAGTTTTTCTGACCCAGATTTCAGTTCCAGGCTTCAATCAGTCGACTAAGTCAACTGACCAAGTCGACTAGGCTGAAGTCGATCGACCGGGACGGTCGACCGACGTGCACAAATCTGTGCACGTTTGGCAGCTTTGGGACGGTCGACCCGGACGATCGACCGGATTGAGAGCAGTGCTCTCTGTTGTTTGGGTCGACCGGGCCGGTCGATCGTGGTTGCCCAACGGTCACATTTCTGACCGTTGGCGGTTGACCGGGTCGGTCGACCGTCAGCCTGTCAGGCTGCCACATCAGCCTAACGGCTAGTTTTCTGATGGAGGTATAAATACCCCATCTCTTGGGCTTTTTGACAAGACTTTTGACAAGAAAATTTTCAGAGTTTGTTTAGTATTTAAACAAGTTTTCAAAAGAGTTTTTGAGCCAAAAAGATTCCATCTTTATTGTTTTGGGTTTTTGGAAAATCAAAGAAAATAGGAATTTAGGATATTTGTATTGGTTTTCATTCTCTATCTTTTACAAGAGTTTTCCCAAGTATTTTCTTTGTTGCTTGTTTTCAAAAACACCTAGTTTTCACACTTGAGCTATCACCTATCCTAATCTATTAGGATCATTTGTTTTTGTGGAAAAAGAGAAAAAGAAAGAGAGTTTGAGTTTGTGGTCTTTGGAACCACTTGTTGTAAACACCCTTATTCTTTGTGTATCCCTCTTTGGTAGAGGTAATCGGGTGATTGGTTTGCTCCCTCTAGTGAGAGGTGGAGTTTGGTTGTAAACCCTCTTCGGTAGAGGTGTTGTGGTTGTTTGGCTAAGGGCCTACCTCTCTTGTGTGAGGTGGTGTTTGTATTGAGAGAGGAGTTCGGTACTCCTTGTGTTGTAACAAATCCTTCTCGGTGAAGGTTCCCTTGGTGGGAGTCCTCGGTGGACGTTATAGTGGATTGGAAATCCTACAAGGTGGTGTAGGCGAGAGATGTAGAGCAAGGTGCTCGAACCTCGAAACATATCTTGTCTTAGCGTTTGATCCACTTGTCTCTCAACTCTCTCTCTTTTTACATTTGTGCAAAGCATTATTCATTCATATCATCATATCATATTTGCTTGTGTTGAGCATAATTTATATTGCCACATCATATCTATTTGCTTGTGTTGCCTTGCACCTTTTATATTGTTCATCCTTATATGCTTGGCTTGCTTGTGTGTGTGCTTCACTTATACTTAATCAACAAGAGCTTCACATAGCACCTCAACCCATTCAAGGGGAATCAAGAGGAGTTAGTCCAGAGCCCTTCACGGGAAATTCGGCTACACTTGTTGATTGTATTAAGTTTGTGCAAGATTTGCATTAGCTTCCGCATTTAGCGCATTTAGTTCCTAGATTAGCACTTACACCTATTCACCCCCCCCCCCCCCCCTCTAGGTGTTTTTTCAGAATGAAGACTTGTATTTTTTTTATGATTGATAAAATATATGAAGATTGGAGACTTGTACTCTTTTAATGTATTAATGGTAATTTTTAAAAATTTTAATTTATACTTCAATTATATTTGTATACATTATCCATTTTATTGGATCATTAATAATAAAATATATATATTTTTATTTCATACCTTATAATTTCTTTGCTAATTTTATCACAACTTGAATAAGTAATTTTTTAAAAATTTTAAGATTTTTTTTTATAGAATTTTTAGGAATTTTTAGAATCTCTTAAGTTTAAGTTTTTTTAAAATCGACGGGCCAGCATGGAGCACCTGGGCCTTGGGCCATGCCTGGGTTCCACAATTGAAACCCGGGCCCGAGCCCACGCTCGGCTCGGCTCCTGGCCCGTCGTGCCGAGGCCAGTTTGACCCAGCACGACCCACTTGACACCCTAGCCTCCAACTTATGGAATTTGTTAGTCTCTTCTCATCCATCAAAAACTACATTTTGTCTAAACAAGAAGGATGCTTGTAAAATCTCTTCTCACCCATCAAATATTACATTTTTGTCTCTGAACAAGAAGCAGTTTTAGTATTAGGACAGTAGGTATTTTTCTTCCTCAATGTATTAATTGATTCCTTCATTTATCTCTATTGATAGAAATTAGGAAACTCCACAGGTTGGTAATTTCAGAACAGGGAGAATGCTAGCAACTTTGCTTCAATTGGGCACATGCTGAGTTGAAATGCACACCCCTGTTGTTCTCTGAGAACTCGGATCTCTGTTGGAATTTGAGATCTCAACATAGACATTCTCAAACTCAGATCTCAACACATAAAAAGCAAGAATAACATACAACTGGCAAAAAAAAAAGCTTACAAAAAAAAATGGCTCCCGCAAAAAGTAACAAGAAGCCAAAGCAAATGAAGGATGCATGCAAAATTATTGTAAGGAAGGACCCAAAAAGATCAATTTTTCTCGTAGTAGTTACATTTCTGTGTGATCAATCAAACATAAATCAAAAAAAACCTTTGCATTCAAGAATTCAGAAAATAGCCAAATTAGCCAAGCACTGCAAAATCTTCACTGTGTGTTAAAAAGAAAGAATCCCACACCACTACAATGCCCACAATCCAAAAACAAACTCAAACCCAAAATTCATCAGCTACAACACTTTGATATGCAAACAAGAAAGATCACCAAAAAAACCAAGCAAGACAACCCAATTGCAACCCCAAGCACAAGCTTGTTCGGCCCATGCTGGCCTCCACTGCTCTTCCCACTCCCCTCATCACCATCACCATCATCATCATCTTCGTTCCCGTTATCCGACGACGAGTCCGACTTCGTCGCCTTATCCGCCGGCGGCGACGCCGGCAGCCCGTACTTATCACAGGGCGCAATGCCGAGCTTCAACTTCGAAGAAATCAAACTATGATTGTAACACAAATTAGTGTTCCCACCAATTTTAAACACCTCAAGCTTCTTGATGAATGATGCATTGAACGGCAGCACCCCTGAAAATTATTATTCTCCAGATTGAGATATTTCAACTTCTTCATCTTCCCCAAGAACCTCGGCACGCTCCCATTGAACTGATTCGAGCCGAGATCCAAATGGGTCAGCTCGGGCATCTCTCCGACCGAGTCGGGCACCGGCCCAGACAGCGAGTTTTGCGAAAAGGAGACATTTTTGAGATAAATCAGGTCCCCGATCGAGTCGGGGAGGGCTCCGGCGAGCGAATTGGAGCTGAGGTTGAGGGACTCGAGGGACCCGAGCACGTTGATGGATGCGGGAACTGCGCCGGTTAGCTTGTTGAGGGAGAGATCGAGGCGGGTGAGGTTGAGGGAGTGCCAGTGGTGGGGGATCTTGCCGGTGAGGTTGCAGTCGGAAACGGTGGCGGACGAGAGATGGGGCATCTGAGAGAGGAAGACGAAGGGGGCGGAGGCGGAGACTGGCACTGATACAATGTTGAGATCGGTGAGGTTCTTGAGGTGAGAGAGCCAGACGCCGGAGATGCGCTTGAAGGAGGAGACGCAGGTGAAGGAGCGGAGGTTGGTGGCGAGAGGGGAAGGGAGAGGGTGCTTGAATTGGGGGAGGAGAGGGCAGCGGAGGAACGAGAGGGAGCGGAGTGTGGAGAGGGAGCGGAGGGCGGTGGATGAGACGTCGACGTCTGCGGAGCAGTCGGCGAGGGTGAGGGCGGTGAGGTGGCGGAAGGGGGCGGAGGAGTCGCAGGTGGTGAGGTTGTTGGGTTTGTTTCTGGGGGAGGAGGAGGAGGAGGAGCAGGGGTCGTGGGTTGTGGGTAGGCCCATGGACTGCAGGGCCGTGAGTTGCTTCGGGTCGAGAGTTGAGGCGGCCGAGGCCCAGGATGATGAGATTGTGAGGATGAATAAGAGAACGAGAGTGAGGAGAAGGGGAGGATCCATGGCTGGGAGCTGAGACTGGGAGGGAGGGGAGCTGAGTAAGGAGTGAGGACAGATACAGCACTGGGGTCTTGCAGAATAACAGTAATAATATTAATAATATTTTTTTTTTGTTTATTTATTTATGGGCTTTTGCAGGTTCTCTTTTTTAAATTAATCATATTTACATATTAATACCTCATATTTTCATATTTTCAATTAGATTCTCTAAATCTTTCAAGTTACAATGAATGAGACAAGTTACATAGTTCTATTTAATTTTCAGTCACAACAGTCATGATTGTTGAGTTTGGCAAGAATTACCAGAATATTCCACTTGGTAACTAATATCTTAAATTGGAATTACTTAAAAGATACAGAGACTCAACAGAAAAATACGAAGATTTGGTAGACATGTAAATATAAGTAATTTAAGGGACTAAAATTAAAAAAAACTTTTATTTATTTGTTTTTGAGAATGAAGGGATGATCAAGACCAAGAGTATAAAAGTGATGTTGGATTGGATCTTGGCTTTTGGAACTGGGGATGGCGGTGGGGTTTTCGAAGTTAAAGAAATGCTTAGATTGCGGATACAGAGACTGGTGTTTGTTTTGTGTCTTTTTGGTAGAAAAGAAACAATACGGAATGAAGGGGCAGGGTCACACAGATTTAGAGCCGGAAAAAAGGAAGGGATTGAGGTCTGTCTGTAATGGGGCCCACACAAGCTACCTCCATTTGCTGATTTGTGCAGCAGCTACCCGTGTCTTTCTTTCTTGTTTGGTTCTGTTGGGTCAGGACCCCCATTGTTGCTTTGTGGATGTTCTAGCCTGATCTGGCTGCCTTGAGTTGCTGCATGTTAAGAGAACAGATACAAATCTCATGTGCTGATCTATTGTTAGATAAGGGGCTTGTTTGGCATGAGAAAACTGACAGTTTTAGAAATCTATAAGGAAAAATTCGTAGCGGTTCACCGTTCTGAGGCTGCTCAGTTTTCTGAGTGTAACTAACCGACTCAAATAGAAGATTTTTTTTTTTCTCCCTGAAACAAACAGCTCTGGTGAGGAAAAAACTACGGGCTCATAAATTTAAAGAAAAATTTTCTTTTCCAGTCCACTTTTCACGGGTGCGGTTCATGTGTGTGAGCCACACACATGCAATAAGAGGACCAATCACGTCTTGACACGTGTATTGATCCTCTTATAACATGGTATGTGTATGGGCCTCACACACATATTATAAGAGATTATAAGAGTTTCAATTCATGTGTCAACACAGAATTAGCCCTCTTATTTTATGTGTGTGTGGCTCACACACATGAACCGAATTCACTTCGCACCAAACAAACAGGCATGAATAGAAAAATAGGGTTGATTGCAATTAACTCTTTTATATTACTCATTATCTGGGGTTTATCACTTGACCCCTCTTCACCTAATGCCCACTAATTTTTCCGGTTCGATGGTCACGCGACTATCACATGACCTTCAAAAAGCCTCATAATCTTATTAGCATTAATTGATCTTAATTTCTTGCATTAAAAGGTGGCCTCCGTTTATAGCAACTTTAAAAAGAAGAAAACTCTAACATCAAAGCTTGATCCACATTTTTGCGGTGAGAATTAAAACATAATTAATGCTAACAAGATTGAGAGGCGTTATGGGGTTCAAGTGATGGTCACATGAGCTCTTTGGATGGAAAAATTAACAAGCCTTAGACTAAAAGGAATAAATTAATGAAATTATAGTTTAAAAATATTAAGTGCAAATTGTTGATAATATAGGGAATTAATTGCAATTAACTGAAAAAAGAAAAAAAAAAGTCTCTCCTTTCTATCATCGATAAGGTGCCGTGTTACTTGTGAGTTTGTAGATCTGCAATCTGAGTATCACTATTGAAGAAGAGCAAGAAGGATAGAAAACTTCACAAGAATAAGCTGATGAAAACTTCTGTTATTTTGCATGTTTTAATGAGTAAAATCTTAAAGCATACAAATGAAGTGTTTTAGCCACAAAGCCTAAACCTTATTAGTTATTAAATAGGTGTATTAGTCCATTTTAGCTACCAAACTAGCTCACTCCAAGCCTCTTACTAATGCTCAAAAGAGAAGTGGACAGCTAGCTGCACTTGTGGTGGTGCTCATAAATAGAATCATTTGATTCTGACCTACCAATTTATTAACTCCCTCTCTCAGACAATAAATAAATACACTTACATTCTTAGTAGGAACAGAAATAAACTCTTATGAGTAGTGAGTTTGTAAGCCTTGTGACAAAACTGGTACTCTTTCTCTGTTCAGTCTCTTCTCTCAAAAAGATCACATGTCCTTCACATGGAACCTCTCTGAAGACTGATATCATGGCCCTCCCTCCTCTCTCTCACAACTCAATGCCAACCTCATTGTCATTGGCATTGTCCCTCTATTGTGTTGTGAGTGGATGAGAGATGATGAATGCCATAATGATGGATCATGGAACCAGCAGAAAAACAACTTTGCTTGGTCATTATGTTCCTCAAATATAATCCCAAGAGTCAGGGTGTCCTTTTCTTCTTCTCCTCCTCTTCCTACTGAAATGATTTGATTCTCTCCACTGTCTCCTAAAATCATTGAAACTTCTTCACAGCTGGATTGGTGATTTCATCAGTTGTTCTTGTAAATACTGTAATAATTTGGTTTTAATTTGAATAATACAATTGCTAGATATACATTTAAACTGAGGTTTCTCATTTAAACTGCAGGAAAGTTGGAAGCATGATTTCAAATGATGGCCATTGGTAACATTGAATTGGTCTTTAAAGTACTCAATACGAAATCAATTTTATAATATCGGCCGATATCAAGATCGATATTGTGAAATAGCCTAATTTCTAAAAATGATGTCTGATAAAGATGACATTGGTGCTAAAACTATTGTCCGATACAAATATCAATATTGAGAATTTAAATCATAACAGAAAAAAGACAACTGATAAGAGTAATAATGATGTTCCAGAACTCAAACAAACTCGTAGATTTAGTCTTTAGAGTGGCATATATGAAGCGATCCCACCAGCAACATAGATACATCTGTTACAAGCTTAGCAAGATGTATGATGATTCACAAAAAAAAAATCTCACATTATAAGAACAACTGAACCAAATATTGGCTCAAATATAAACATCACTACTTACAACTCTTCATCAGAAACCATCTCCTTGTAAAGCACCAAGGCTTCGTAACAATAATTCATAAGAAATGCTGTGATCAATCCAATAAACAGGCAAAAATACAAAAAATCATCTCGTCCTTGTAGAAAGCCTTAACAGTCAATGGAACTGCAGTTCGCAGATGCTTTGGTGCTATCTGTGCTGCTCAAGAATGGATCTATCTTAACCCAAATAAGCGAAAACACCGATGCCAGAAGAACCGACCACAGCACGACAATTGTGGGCGTTCGGTTCTGCTTCCCCATGAGGCCCTTGAGGAACGGATAGAGATGAAGTATCACCCAAAGAGCGAAGAATACTTTCCCAAACAATGGCCCCCAAGCTTCATATCCACTGTTCAATGCATCGGAAAAGCCAGCGACAACCCCGACTAGATTGAGAACAAGAAGGGTTGTCGGAGGAATCAAAAGTGTGGTCCACTTGAACACATAGAGCTCACCAAACTCTCCATCATCGGATGATTTTGATGTTACAGTGAAGTTGGTGTCGAGTCCTGCCAGCAACTTCAGAAATCCTTGGAACACTGCAAAGAGATGAGCAGAGACACCCCCAATCACCCAGAACTGCTCATTCCTCCACCAGTCTTCTATGCCAATGCCACTCCATCGGAGCTCAAGCACACTTGTCAAGATGATGGAGATGAAGAGGCCAAGAAACAACACACTTGCAACATTGGAAAGCTGTTTTGATTCAAGTAGATGGAAAAAGACGGTTAGAACTGTAATGAGTAAGCCATATAGTCAAGGAAAATGTTAGTAACTTACTGTTGGAATAATAAACTTTCCCGTGAGAAGACAAATGGCCGGAAGTGAACAATAAGCGATAAGAGGGAGCGAAGTGAATGGATAAAGAATGGTGTTTATATACGCCAATCTTTGCAGCCATTTTAGGCGACCACCTCCAAATCCATACCACAGAGGGCAGTGTCGGCTGAGAAAGATCTCAACAGAACCAAGAGCCCAACGAAGGACTTGATGCAGCCGATCTGAAAGGTTGATGGGCGCAGATCCTTTGAAACATGGCCTCAAGGGCATGCAGTAAATTGATCTCCATCCGCGGCAGTGCATCTTAAATCCTGTTAAAATGTCTTCTGTAACAGACCCATATATCCAACCAATCTGGAAGGACGGCATCACAGAAAATTATGTTAAAGTCGAGATTCAAGGAAGCTTGAGTTTCTCAAATAAGGTGTCAATGGGCCATAAAAACTAAAATTTGAACATGAAACCACAAAGGCACTAAAGAGAAATGTGGAAATGAGATGAAATACTCAGATGCATTTAATTAATCCCTAAAGACCAAGATGTGTTTAGGACAGTGGTCAAGGGGAACTATGGTCAAATCTAACTGAGAGGGAAGAACATGGTTTCTATCCTGGAAAGAGCAATAAGGTGTAACTGTTTCTCAACATACATCCGTGCGTACATATATACATGCAATATAGATACTATATAATTTTATTTTGCCAGACTGCAAACAAAAATGACCAAACTGCTCTTAGCATGTTGTTGCACATGTACTAGCGGTTAAAGCTCAAATCTTGCTGTATAATTTGAAGCCTTGAAAACTTTCTCAACTCATTTTCTTGGATGTTCAAGAAAATTTAGTGAAACAAAGCTTGAGTATTAACATAAATATATAAAGAAAAACATTAATATTGTAATGTAAAAGTTTAAATAAAATGAGTACATGTTCATAAAATGCTTTGCATAACTCAAATCAAATCCACTGACTTAAAATAAGTTGAGGCCATGTTCAAAGGATGCACTGCAATCCAGCTTAACTAAGTTGAGTTGAAAAAAAGTTTTAACTATTTAAGCACGCACGAGCAATCCAGCTTTTCAGAATGTGAACACGAACTAAACTAAGTTGAGGCAAACAGCTCAGTTATGAACTCGACAAGTTAAAATTTATCGCTTTGGTGGTCAGAGACTCATCAACCCTTAGATCCACAGCAGGAAGTATTAAGATACAGTAGTAACCTATCAATAAGGTAAACAGGATAAATGAACTAAAGAGTTTCATGCTTTTAATCTTAGAGAAAAGCTTGCTAAATAAATTAATATATGATTTAGTTCATCGCTAAATTCCACTATATATGGAAATGAGATTTAATTTCTTCAAACTGGACAAGAAACTAGAGATTTATTCAAAACGAGAAAGAAATCTTACTAATTTTTACCCCAAGTTCACGAGAGGTTCTACTGTACATCAAAAGTAAGATGAAATAAAACCATATGCTTACCTCCTTTCCCCACTCAGTTTTCTCCTCGTATCCACAACTAATAACATGAATTGCCTCTTTTATCAATGTTGACGAGTTTGCAGAGTCGGGCACTCCACCATTCTCCATTAATGTAGATTCAATGAACACTGTAGACAGCCCAAATGTTTTCTCAAAACTCATTTGGGAAATCAACAGTGACCTCTCATAGTCATCATAATCTGCAAGTTTTAACCAAAAATAATTAAATGGCACTCCAAGCGAAAACATTCTTTTCAGAATTAGATCGCATAAAGCATACTCACTGTCAATTTCTTTTAGATTGAATATGGCAGCATTGAGATCTTCCCGTTTGGAATCTTTATGATTGTCGACCTGGTCTTCTGAAGCTTTTTTGGAGCCACAACAGCAGCAGCAGCTGCAGCACCATGAGCAAAATGAACTCTTGGGAAGGCTTGGTAAAGATGGTGGTCCATACCCATAGAGTGCTTGCCTATTAAAAACACAACCAGTTCCAACATAGACTGGCCCTTGGATGCC
Source organism: Agave tequilana (assembly GCA_038442645.1). Lineage (NCBI taxonomy): Eukaryota > Viridiplantae > Streptophyta > Magnoliopsida > Asparagales > Asparagaceae > Agave > Agave tequilana. Next base: position 234,258 of record JAVJIF010001349.1, on the reverse strand, counting down.
ATCAAGCCCTTTCATGTTAACCTAAATATCACAGATATTAAAAGAGAATAAGAAATTAGAAATGAAAGAATAATCCATAACAATGAATTTGAGCAGCTGCAGCATGAACTTTTGTTTTAACACTTACATCAAAGAAGACAATATTCCGATTGGCATATCGATCACTGCGATCTATACCATCAAATCTCTGAGGAAACTGAATATAGCAGACATCTCTGCCAACTTGTGGGTCCATCATGAAACACATTGCTTCACGAATTGCTTTGCTATTGTTAACATAATGATCACAATCAAGGTTAAGAATATATGGAGCATTTGTAAGAATTGCTGAAACTCGAACCTGCAAGACATAACAAATGCAAGATAGTAAAACATAAAAGGAAATTTGATAGATCTGACGAGAATTTGTGTGCCTGGATAAGAATGATCCAATACCAGAGCATTCATGGCACCAGCTTTTTTGTGGTGCTGGTATCCAGGTCTCTTTTCTCTTGAGACATAAACTAGCCGAGGAAGCTCATTACCATCAATGTCATGAGCACCACTATTTCCAAGAAAGACCTGAAATAGAGTGTTGGTACAAGAATCAAACACTGTGTAAGATTCCCAAGAAACATTGTACTATTTTTCAAGTTTGGCTTTCAATTGTCGGCATAGTAATATCTGAAATACAAACTGGCAATAGATGGCATGCAAACAAAAAGATGATGAAGCCATTTGAAATGTCAGAAGACAGTACAATAAAAAAATCAAAAAGAATACAGTACAAAGTATTTGAGAGGCCAAGTTAAATTCTGTTTCCATATCATGATGATAATTTTTTTCGTATTGAAGGTCATGTTTAGAAAGGATTTAAATTTCAAATGTCCTAGTATGCTGAGAATTGATCATATATCCATAAACATTAAGTTCTCCTAGCAGACAATGATGCACAACATTAGAAGAAAACAAAATAATAATTTGAAAGTCGAATGAAATAAGAAATAGAAAAAGAATCATACAATGGAACAAAATAAATAGATAAGTGGGCCAAGAAACATAAACTCATCCCATGAAAACAGCACAATTGTCAAGACTTGTTGTGTGCAGAAATCCAAACTCGTGAATGCATCAAGTGATATATACTTGGCAATTAGAAGCGTAATGGAATCTCATTAAATTAAAATTCCAAAAGTCTTCATACCTGAATCATGCCAGGATGGTTGCGTGGATTATTACCCGGCCAAGGTGTTCCATCTTGCATGACCCACCCTTCCTCCGGTGTTTTCTGAGCCTTTGAAACTAAAGCATTTATCCTCACTTTGTACTCCTCATAATCTCTCTGAAAATTGACACTTTACAGTTAGCATTTAAAGCTTCAAATTTGAAATATATTTAATCATTTAATATAATTATAATATTTCAAGATGATGAAATATAGGTGTACAAGATTTTGATATTGATACTATAAGTTCTAAAAGCTTTGACGATTCAAAAAATCAAACAAATAAACCCTAAATGATAATATAAATTACAGACGGTTAATGGGCACTTGGACACTTACTTTCATTGCCCTGCGTTCTTTAACAAAAGATGGCTGCACTTTATCTTTCAAATAATCGATCTTCTGTGAAAAATAAAATTCAGGTGCCCTTGGCTCAATTGAATACTTTTTACAAAAGGGAACCCATTTTCTTGCAAACTCCGCAGTTTCCGCAAGAGATTCAAAGGTGAGCATCGCAGAACCATCATCAGAAACATAGCAAGAAACTTTCTCTACAGGATAATCCACAGCAAGAATTGAAAGAACAGTATTCGCAGTAATCAATGGTGGTTCTTTTAATGGATCCACGGTACTAACGAAGAAGTCCACAGAAGCAAGGTCACAGTAGTCACCCTCCCTTTCATATCTGAGAAAGTAAAGAATCAGTATCAGAATCTCTTGCGTGTTGGCAGGTAGTTCACATTTTTTATAAATTACGGTTCACATCGAGTTTTTATAGTATCCTTCTGGTAATAGAGTGAGGGAGACTTGATATACCCACTTTCCTCATTTGGTATAATGAGTAAATTTGACAAAATTACAGGTTTAAATAACTGCATGACCATAAATGAAAATAGGAAGGGACAACAAAGTTAAGAACTTGCAATCAAGCTGATTCTGTTATCAAGTTCTAAAGAGGCCAAGAACCCAGTGTTTGGAATATCTAAAATTTCTTCAAAATGACAAAATTGGATTTTGTATAGCCGCCATGGAACAAAGATAAGGGAGTCAGCAAGTTGAATACTTTGATGATAAACAAATTGACATTTAAAGACTATAGTTCACAGTAAATCCATTCTGATGGGAACAAGACTACATGATGGCATCATGGTGATGATGTAGCTCTCATTTTCCTTATATATCCTTTCACTTTTCTACTTTACCTTATATTTATCTTCAATCTTAGTGATAGAATCACTAGATTTTGGCTGTTTGGTTGGGTGAAACATATCCTAAGTTTTATTCTTAAAAAAACAAAATCTTTCATACAACAAGGTTTAGATATTTGATGATTATGGTTGCAGATTAGACACATCTCATACCTAAATTCAACTGAGAGCTTTTGCAGTCCAATATTCATGATAATCATTATTCCAGACATTTTCTTAGAATTTCAGAAAATATAAAAGAAAAACTGTGTTCATATATTTAAAAAAGGATACCTTGCAGATAGAACGTCAATGTATGTCCTTCTGTTAATAGGAGACCACTTGGGAAATTGGTCCAGCACCCATGAGACTGCAAACCAAATCTCACATATGATTGATGTTAACCATAGACCGTAAGCACTTTCAACAGGATTGGTAATCCTATAATGGAAGAAAAGCCCAAGGATTATCAATCTCATTATGATCACCGCCCTATAAGGTGAAAGCTTATTACGAGAGATTGGCACTATTTCCGAAAGTGGTTGCCCAGCTTCGGCACTCCTGCAGACAGGATAAGAAAATAATATAGTAAATTGTTTTGAGCTTCAAAGAACTAGCACTATACTCTTACACATAAGCATGCTTCCAAATATCACATCAACTAATCAACAGGATACTTTCTGTTCTTTCCAACAACCATTAAGAAAGTTATTAATAGTTACAGAGAGGCAATATTTTCTAAGCTAATTGACATGATTAAATGCAATTTATATAACCTACCCGCAGTATTTTACTAGGCAATCACTGCATCCATAGTCTTGAACTAAGGTACTATTCTCAACATCAATCTCATAAGATTCTCAGATGTTATAGAAGGGATGCACAAAATAACTTCCAGATATGGGTACATTCTCGACAGTTATTAGATCCTGATACATCTAAAGGCTTAAAGAACCCAAAATTTATCCATACAGCAATACCATGTTTCTTTTGATACTCAGCAAGGAGTTTTCTCAAATTTGCAGAAAGTTGTGATAACCTTGCAGGATGTTTGATGTCTTGCACTACAATAAATATTCCATCACATCACAAAATGGTTCCTCTCTTTCTGTCTGATATAAAATTGGAAAAATAATCATCATCTCAGAATTTCCAGGTGTCCAAATTAGTTTTCTAATTCAGTTGGATACAATTAGTTAATATGAAGATGGAACCGACATTTAGTTTCATAGCTGGTGAATCAAATAGTATTGCTTTCCATATACTTTAACACTCAATCGAAAATAACATATCCTTAGAAAGTCCTCTAAGATGATATCCCACCTCCTTGATTTGGGAGAGACTCATTTATCTTGTCTGTGGGCATGTGTGAAAAAGAGTTTCCACATCCTCATTACAAATGAGAAAATCACAAAAATAAGCTTTTCCTATGAGGTCGGAAATAGCATATTTTTCAAAAGTTCCCCATAAGGATTTTTAGGACCTAGAGAACCCATTCCTCTTGCGTACTGGCAAGAATGGTAAAGGGTTTTCAGTTCACATTTTCGAGAAGGCGGAAAGAAAATGCAACAAAACTAACATTCCTATAATAGGTCCAGTAGACAATACAATTATAGTGCATGTATATAGACATCTTTCTCAAATATCCCAATCAGTTATGTGCTTACTCTTCCCCTTCCATCTGCTGTTCCAGGGGAATTTGAGATTCTTTTCTCTCTTTCTTCTTAGCATTCTTTTTGTTCTTCTTCTCCTTCCAGCTCTCCACTCTATTCTTCCATATTGGGTTCCCAGATTCATCATTTAGCTCTTCAAAGATAAAAGGAAAATTACATGAACTTCACCATCAAAAAAAAAAAAAATGAGGAATCAAAAAAATTACAGAATTTAACTATGAGATCTTTTAAGAACTCTCACCACTATCGACTGCAGAGAGACTGCTTAAGTTTCTAGCATGAAGTCCATTATCCTGTGAACAAGAAGAAGATCACAATTGGATTTCCAACAAAATAAATTGTAAAATGATTTCAAAGTAAAAGCTGGACAGGCTTCCTACCTGATGGTCATGAAGGTGAGCCGCCATCGTCACTCTTCCACCTGATTCCTGAAGATTGGCACTCGCATTCTCTGGAGACATTATGCAGTACCATTAAAATTCCACAATTTTAAGAATATACCTTTTTCGCAACGTGATTCAATAAGTTGAACATCAGATTACTTAAAATCCAACCATAACATGTGTGATTTCATGAAATAACAGACCATACTTCAGAAGTAACATATCTCATTCAGATAATCATGTATCTAATTGAAAGATAAAAGATGGCCAGTCTGGCTTCGGAGCAACTCTAGATAGTGTATAAGAGAAACCTAGTCTGAATCGAAACATGATAGATACAGATACAAAGAACACAAAGCATCTACAATCAGCAAGATTTTAAATTCTCACACGACAAATATACTTTCACACAAATAACAACAATATTGATAGTTAATTCATTAATTAGCCAGTGTACTCTATTTATTAAATACCCAAACAAACAACCCAACACTTCACGAAACCAAACTCGGTTCCTTAATGCCAAACCAAACAGTATCACCGTGACAAGACTCGAATTTAGTAAATCACAGTTATCTAATTATTGTGGGCATGAATCAAAATTGCTAATTTCCAATTTTTTTTAAGAACATGCTTTCACACCAAAAATATAACTAGTTCTAAAAACTCAAGAATTTTAAATTTTAAAGCCAAACATTACAGCTCATTGAGATCTCACAGTCAGAGAACCATGGTCCATATATCTGAAAAATAAAACATCTCACGGAAAATTGAGAAGAGAGAAAAATAAATAAATGTTCACATAGAAGAGAGAATATCGACAATCATCAAGGCTGATATTCTCATAAGGGGGAAAAAAACAAAAAACAAAAGACTTTCACAGTAATGACATCATTGTTCATAATTAATTCGTTATTTAGCAAGTATACTCTATATTCTCAAAAATCCAAAATTTCATCCTTAATGCCCAACCAAATATTATGTATCACTAAAAATATGTCTTAGTTACATTCAATCACTCATCTAATTTTATTGTGATGAATCAAGAGTTTTTTAACTTCAATTAAGAAAAGATCATACTTTCACATTAAAAGATTCAACTTTTAGCTAAACATTCTCATAGAAAACTAAAAGCAGAAAAATTACCATCAATGTAGGGCCCTCCACACCTGGCGCAATTCAAAATCCCTTCTTTGAGCTCCTCATTGAGGCACTGCCTGCAGAGAGGATAATTGCAGCCATGACAGGCCACAAAGACCTCCCCTTTCAACGGCGACGAGAGGCCCACCGGCTCGCCGCAAGAATTGCAGAGAGGAACTCCAGACTCCATCATCCTCCACTGTGAGTCTCCTTCACCGTCTTCCCCTCTCAAAACCCTAGCCCTAGAATTGGGCATTTTATGAAAGGGAAGTGGAGGTTGGGGCGTTGGCATCGGCGGGTGGATGGAAACAATGCAAGCAAAGCTTGCTGCTTTTTTTTCTCTCTTTTGGATTAAATTGATATTGAGGTGGGATGTCGTTTAGGTTCTTGGCTTTTGGATTTGTTTTCGCTTTCAAAAACAAATTCCTTCTTTCTTTTCAAATTCTTTTTGGTGGTTTGTTCGAAAGATTGCGGGGTTTGGAAGGGACGGTCACTTTGAATCTGAAGGGAGCGGGTGAGGGTTGGTAATTTGGTGAGATAGATGAAAATTTGTGACAAGGAAAAAATGATTTCTTGCAGCCTGTTGATTTCTTGTAATATAAGATATATAGTTTAAACTAATATATTTGGTTCCATAGAAATTGCACTTTCCTTTTTTTTTTTTTTTTCCTTATGAAAAGAATTGCACGTTTCATATGAATTGTAACTCATAAATTAAGGAGCCCTTTTTTTTGTGTCGGGGTGTGGTTTTTTTTTTTTTTTGGGTTTTGCGTGGGTGTTTTTTTTTTTTTTTTTGGCTTCTTTTGGGTTGCTTGAGTAATTTTAATTGATTGGTCTGTTGTGCTCGTTACTTCATGTAGAAATGAGCATCAGTCAGTTTCAGTCGAGTTTTGCTGATTTTGACAACATCAAATCGAATCGGTCAAGATCAGGAGCTGAATCGAGCCGATTTGATTCGGTTCCTTTTGAATAGTTCGGTTCAAGCTTCTCCACTGCATGCCTCCTCGCAAAAAAAATGAACGCTCCCTGCTCAAACAATCACCCATTTAAGAAATCAACCAAGCACCCATCAAAGAAACCCAATCATTTAAGAAAACAACAACAAGAAGAAGAAGATAGAAGACCAACCTCATCTTAATTGGATCAAAGGAGAGATGGATCACGGCGGCGGCAGCGATCACATCATAATTCGGTTCAAGCTCCACCGGTTAAAACTCCTCCACTGGATTCAATGGATTCAAGATCCAATCGAAATCCAACAGATCCAATAGATTCAAACTTCATCGAACCTCCACCAGTTCAAGCTCCTCCACCGCCTGCCTCTGTCCTCCACCGCCTATGTAACCCCCTGATCTCTAATGTACGTATCACAGTATCAGTACTCGATACGGCGTATAAAGTTGATTTGACCTTCCTAGTAGTCTGAATGAGCTGATTTCAGTTTCAGATATCATTTTCAATATTTTAGAATTTTCAGAATTTTCTGAAATGTTTCTGGATTATTTTGAAAAATCTCCGTAGTCGGTGTCGACCGATACCGATAATCGGCGCTACGATTTTTATTTCACATATGAAGTAGAATATTGAGAATCTGCTTTCACCTGATGTCTTAAAATCATATTTTCTACATTAAGTATTTTTGGGAATTTTTCTGAATTATTCCAAAATCTGGTCAAATCGGTGTCGCCCTATATCGACGATACCTTTCAAGATTTTTAACTTGCAATCCGGATAGAATTTCTAGAATCTGATTTCATATTACGCATCAGCGTGATATTCTCCATTTTATGTAATTTTTTAGAACTGTTCCGAATAAGTCAAAATTTGACCCTATTAAAATAATATTAAATTTTCTTTTCTATTTCTTTTCTTCTTTCTTCTTCTCCAATCTTCTCCCGACCGCCTTCCCACCGACTTACCCATCCCCACTGCCTTCTCTCTCTCTTTTTCCCTTAAAATCTCTCCCGCGCGCGCTCTCTCTCTCTCTCTCTTAATTTCTCCCCTCTATGTCTCTCAAGCTCTTTCTCTCTCTTTCCTTTCTTCCTCACTCTCTCTCTTTCCCCCTCTTTGTTCACACTGTTCAAGCCCGATGGGGGGCCTGACCCGCGGCCAGACGCGCGCCGCCGCGCCCTCCGACCAGGCTCTTCTTCTTCTTCTCCTTCTTCTCCTTCTTCTTTTCTTTTTCTTCATCTTTTTCTTCTCCTTCTCCTTTCTCTTCCTGTTTCTCTCTCTCTTTCTCTTTCTCTCCCTCTCTCTCTCACTGACCGTCGCCAGCGACCAGATCCGCCGCCGGCGGGTCTTCCTCGCCGTCGGCCAGCTTCAGTGGCCGGCCACGGCGTGCAGCAGCAAACGCTGCTGCCGCTGCTATTGTTTTGTTGGGTTCGGGTGTAAGCCGAACCCAATAACCTTATTGGGTTGGGTTTTGGATATAAACCCGACCCGATAACTCTTAACCCATTACCCATCTTAACTTAAGTGATGGGTTTGGGTATTGGATCCAAACCCGACCCGTTTGCCACCCAACCCGCATGCAAAACCCAATAAAGGTAATATTACAGAAAACACCCTGCTAATTTTTATTATTTACATATTTAACCCGTTTATATAGATTCTAGTATTTGGGCGATATCTGGATCATCCGGATTACGATTTGGACGATTCTAGAACCGTTGCGATCGTGAAAAAGAGAGCTACCTTCTCATGGCCAGTTTGTGAGTATTTTCATTTTATAAATTATATTTATTCATGTTAAATTGAGTGATTGCTTTAGTTAATAAATCGTAGATATGGGTAAATCACTATAAATGGTAATTAAAATATACATCATTATAGAGAAGTCTATAAAATATAAGTAATAGATGATTATATCTATTCCACATTGTTTAGTTACATCTATTACATCACTGGACATTGTCATTTCGTTACTGCTACGTGTATATTGTCACTATGACACTGTCACCATTACAGACCCACCGATACACTCGACACAGTATTGCATGTCAATCTCTGATACACTACACAGGACACTATCATTTCATGTTCATGATCACTGTTTCATGGATACGCGACACTGATATTTCATGTGCTAGTATCACCGTCCCACAGACATTCTAATGCACTGAACGCACCAGATACCATTATTTCATGATGTTCCATGTACATTCCTCACTCTTATATAGATACTGAGAATCATGACATTATTACTGCATGTTCGTGAACCACTGATACATTGAGACTCTATTACACTGGATACCGCTACATGGATACTCTGTGCACAGTACTTCATGTTCTTACACTATTGTTATATAGACACACCGGTCTATATGCATTGATCGTCTATGTCTTCCTGTTACATGGATCTTGGCTTATATTACTGCTCATGGATATTCTTGTATTCCCGTTATATTGAGCACTGTTTACGGAACATGAATTATTGTTACATGAGTAATCCGTCCTGTATTCTCGTTACATGATTATTACATGATTATTTCCCGTTCTGATATTGATATTCTCGTTACTGGACATGAGTGTTGTTGATACGCGATGTGTGGAACTAAGTGCCACGTGGATCTCAACCACGGGGGCCACCTCTAGAATCCCACATCTCTTGTATATTGTTTCCCGTTATCTTGTGTTATGATATCAACACAGCTCAAGTCCTATTATTGTATTACTTGTACCATGCACGTTCTACTTCTTGATACTTTTACCATGTACTGTTCTAGTTCTTGATATACTGTGTAGCTCAAATATAAGGAATATAACTTGGGGATGGGGAAGACTTGACGGTTGACTAGGTCTTATCGGGTAGATGTCTGAATCCATTGTTAGTCTCATTGCAGGGGACGTGGTAGGGCTGGCTACCGTTTGCATTGTATTGTTTCTTACTCCTGCCCTAGCGGGTAGCCCTGGTCTCAGCAGCCAGGGTCTGTTTAAGGCCGTTGTCTCGGGTATGCACGGGATACACCCACATGACTAGAGCTCCTCGACCATTGGGTTTCCAGTTAACATAATAAAACGATATAAATAATTGTAAAGTCGGGAATACTTGTTATTTGGCCACTCTCGTTTGGATAATGGTACCCATATGCCATGTCCGGATAAGTTCGACTAGAGTACGGGCTCTAGTATAAACTGTCAGTGGTATGGGACACTGGAAGAGATTGATTAAAATATCAGGTGGTACTGCTTGTTAGTATTGTATAAATAACATGACATGCTCGACTCATGTATATTATTGTCCCATCATATTTGTTACTATTCCTGATATGTTATCCACTATCATGTCACTTGTATGCCTTGTTACACTTCCTGATATTCGTTATACTCCATGTGGTAACATACGATTCATGTACATGTATACCCTGCATTGTATATATTCTGCTTTATGTATACCTTGCATACATCATTTTGTATATACACAACACAGACAACACAGTAGTATGATTATATTGCTGCTGCACATCTGTATGTTCATTTCTGTCACTCACCACTATACAACATATTTATTATATAAAACTGGAGACTACTGTGGACATGACCCGATGATAACATGCTAGGTGGCGATGGTATTAAAATATGATATTGTTATATTTCTACTGATTCTTAAATTCCTATTTTATGATCTCGCTAATACATAACCACTTATTATATATTATTATCGTGCTTATAGTACTATAGTACATATTACTAGGTCACTTTCTGACGACCCTGGTTTGCCTGCCTAGGTTAGAGATCTGAGTTATCGTATTGTCAGATAGTCCATTGGATTCACATAGGAGACTCATCATCGAGATCATTCATAGGTATCTTTGTGATTTGTTTCTATTATCTTATTTATCCCTGTTTTCTTATCTGTTATGATCACTAATCTCTTTCTGCAGGTATTCTTGTACTTATTTCCTGCTGGAACTCATATAAATATGGAGGTGATTTCTTGTAGTGAGGCTTAGCGTACGTACGTGAGGGTTTTCCGCCTTGCGTATGTACGTCGCCATAACGTCCCCGTACCTGCGGGATCGGGGCGTTACAGCCTACCTCCGCCAAAGCAGCATCAAGACAGGCGAGATCCAATAGTAGCATCAGATTGGGCTCGGATCGGAGAGGATGGGCGACGAGAGAGGAGAGGATGGGCGTGATCCATCAGCATCATTCATCCTTCTGTTATCGAGATCAAGTTCTGGTTAGAGAGGACGGGCGGCGAGAGAGGACCGGTGAGATCCAACAGCAACATCCATCCTCAACATCGAGATCCAACTACAGCAACAGCAAGAGAGGAGAGGATGGGCAGTGGGCTTGGATCAGAGGAGAGAGGCGGCGGGCTTGGATCAGAGGAGAGAAGTAGGCGGAGTTGAGGATTGGATTTGGGGTGATATATATGAGAAGGAGAGAATCGCTCGGGTTCGGTTAGGACGGTTCAGTTCGGATTTCGAGTTTCGGTTGGATATTTCAGTTATACCCGAACTCTGCTCACCCCCAACTTCATGTGTCTTGAATTCAAGTTAGTACACGATATATGTGCAATATTATGATTCAGCATTTTAATTTGAAAATATAGTTACTGCAGAAAGATGGATTCAAATCGATGATTTTCTAAGAGATCTTAGCATCTTCATGCTTGGATTGTTGAAATATTACACATTTATCCTTCTCTTATTCATAATTTCCCACATGCCCCATATGTTTTCAGCTTTTTTTGCATATCCTCCTCTTATTAAGACCTTAACAGACGTTAATAAAAGGAGATAAATAGACAAATATGCCATTTAGCTTGAATTCTTAGGGATTTTGGGACTTTTCTTAATTATTTGGTAGGACATATACTGAATTGAATTACGAGGAGCGAACCATTTGTTTGCTATTAAAATAGGTTTTGATCTCTAGCTAGTGTTATTGAGTTAGTTGATGGTTGATTAAATGATTTGAAATTGACATGCTTTAGGGAGTTGAGGAATGGGAGAAAGCTTCCAGGCTTCGGGCTCTTTGACAGAATTTTGATTGTGGTTGATGGAGGGATGAAAAGCTACAGAACAGGGGATGTGGAGTATCGACGTTGCTCGGCGACGGAAAACTCCGAGTACGAGGAGGCAGCAACAACAGTGTTCACTATTACTCCTTGTCGTCTCCACTGTATTTCTGTATCTATTGTTTCTTCAACACCTGTACGTCCAAAAACTTGTCTGTTTAAGAGGATTCACTGTTAATATAATGTGCATGAATATTTTTATTAAAAGCTTTTTAATGAAACACAGAGTCTTTGTAGGCTCACCATTTATTTTCCTAAAAAAAAGCACCAGTGTTCGCTATTAGGTCTCTGGCGGATTGAATGGAGACTGTTACACTCTCAATGATCACCCCCTGTTACTTTGAGATCCGATGCAAACAAACCTTACTCTTGAGTGTCAATTCCTACATCACCTCTTGTTAGTATAATCTGTTTCTATATCAATACGCTTGCTCAGATTCTTGTAACGTGAAAGTCGAATCCGCGACTAATAAGATATGTTGAGAAAGCCACACAACAAGAGAACACTGAGAGGCTCCGCAGCGGAAGCGTGGAAGCGATCTACCACTAGTAAGCAATATAACTAATCACCACAAATACAGGAACTCCAGATTTAACATGATTCGCTAAGATGTGCCTACATCCATGGGGAGAAAGAGAGAAACGTTATTGAGAGCAGAGAAGAAAATAATAAGAGTTACAAGAATCTTTCTCTCGCAACTCAATGGTGAACATCGTTAATTGTTTTTGACTTTCTTAACTTGCCTTCAAAGGCCACCCCCAAGGGTTTTTATAGACTCTTAAAACCATATTAGTCCAACACAAGCTTCAGCAATACAAACAGCACCGTCTCAGAGGGGAACAAAAAACTCAAATTCAACTAACATTGAAATCAGAACCCAAAAAAAAAACTATGTAACCGCCTGTCAGTCGACTAATTTGTCAGACTAGTTGACTAATCCTAGTGGTACACTTTTAAAACATAATTCTCTTGGAATAGCCAAAGTCTGTCTGAACTTCTGCGTCGAGTAATCTTTATACTTACATCTCCTTAGCTTCTTTCAAATTCTTCATGTTGAATTCTTTCTTCAGCTGAGCTTTAAGCTTCTGGATGTGTCTTATTCTTTGCAGCAATCAACATATCATCCACATACAGCAACAAAAGTCTGTCGAATCATCATTACACTGCTTAAAGTAGACACAACTGTTATACTCATATTGGGTATATCTGGCTTAATCATAAAACAGTCAAACCGTTTATACCACTGCTTGGGAGACTGCTTAAGTCCATAGAGGGACTTCTAGAGGAGACACTTTATTTTCATGACCTTCCTGAATGTACCCTTAAGATTACTTCATGTATATTCTCTCCTCTAGCTCATCATATAGAAATATTTTTTTGATATCTAACTGCTCTAACTCTAGATCAAACTAAGGTACTATCACCAACAACACCCGAATAGATGTATGCTTGACTATAGGAGAGAATATCTCATTATAGTCAATACCTCCTTCTAAGCATATCCCTGAGCTAGACCTTCTCTTGTACTACGCATTGTCCTTTTTGCTAAAGACCATCTGCAACCTATTGTCTTGAAAGAAATCCTTTAGAAGATCTATCAATTTTCATGTTTGATTTCTATCCAAAGATTCCATCTTATGTTCCATGACTGTAATCCACTTGTCACTATTATTTGCTTCGATCGCCTCTCTATAAGTATTAGGATCTCATGTTTCTGTTATTAATGTAAATGAGACATGATTATCTTCTCAATCATATCTTATTGGTGGCACTGAAACTATGTATGACCGCCTCAACAGTCTAGATTGCTCCTGAGTAGTCTCTTGCTCATCACCGTCTAAATTCAAGGTTTCTTCATCTGACCCGTCAGGCTTGTTAGGGCCATCTAAAAATTCATCCTTCTCTGCGTGAGAATCTGTTGAATTCTCTGGAGCTCCACCTTGCATCTTATCCGTCTCTGATTTTTCTTGCAACATTGAATTTTCATCAATGATCACATCTCTACTAGTAAAGGTACTCCTCGTCTCGGGATCCCAAAATCTGAAACCCTTGACTCCTTGGTGAACTCGATGAGAATGCATCTCTCGGCCTTGAACGCTAATTTGTTCCTCTTTAATTATCAATTAAGTTATATGTCGGGCAACTGCAAATCCGTATGATTGAATAATCCACAGACTCTCCTCGCCATATCTCCTCTGGGATCTGAAAATTAATGACTGTAGATTATTACTTGTTAACTAGATATCATGCATGACTCACCGCTTTTTCTCCAAACCTTTCTGACATGTCAGCATGTAACCTCATACTGTGGGCACGCTCTGTAAATATTTGTTTCATGCGCTCTGCTACTCCATTTCGTTCTGGTCACCCTGAAATACTTAGTTCGTGTTCGAAGCTTTCACCTGCCAAGTAAGCTTCGAACTCTGTGGAGGTATACTCGCCTCCATTTTCGGTCCTCAACTACTTCACCTTTCGCCTCTTCTGATTCTCCACTACAGTTTTTCACTCCTTGAACTTCTGAAATATCTCTGATTTCTACTTTAAGAAGTACACCCAGACTCTCCTAGAGAAGTCATCTATAAACGTGACATGGTACCTTTTACCCCAATGGATACTACTGGTGGAGGTCCCCACACATTCATGTGTATCAGATCTAGCAAGCATTCTGTCTTGTGTTATGATATAGAAAAACCTATTCTACATTGTCTACCCATAATGAAAAATTTACATAGGCCGAGTTTGCAATATTTGATACCTGATAGTACTATTTTGTTGTATAGACTTGCAAACCTCACTCGCTTATGTGTCCAAGACGCATGTGCCAAAGTCTTGTAGCATCCTTCTTCTCTGTTGCTGTTGAAATGTTATCAACAATAATGCTCCTGGTCGTCTTGTACAAGTTTACAATCTGTTCTCTTTTGAGAATTATCATGGAGCTCTTGGTAATTTTAATACCTCCATCTGCACCTGAAAACTTGCATCCTTGAGCTTTCAATGCTCCCAAAGAAAGAAGATTCTTCCTTAGATCCGGAACGTGATGCACGTTCGTAAGGCTCCGCACCTATCCATCAAACATCCCCATACGGAAGTTGTCAATGCCAACTGTCTTGCACATAACGTCATTACCCATCAAGACAGAGCCTCCATTGAAAGGCTTATATGTGCCAAACCATAACGGTCCCAGTCTTTAATCTGCTCAAAATTTGGGCAACATCTCCTCTAAACATGGAGCCCATTACAATACAATAGTGAAATTTCAGCTAACAGCAACCTACATATCATCTCCAAAATTGCGTTTTAACAATCCAACCATAAATAGCTCGCAATCCAGATATCTTTACTCTAAACATGCCTACAATCACTAGCTCAAGAATATAATTTCGTGCCAAATTCACATACCCCATAAGTATTTCATATATATGCAGCCCATTACTAAAGTTTGTAGCATACTTTAACATAAGAGTTCATACATAAAGTTTTCAAAAATATACACATATAAAGGACATGCCAAAAGTAAATTCGATCTCCACTTGTCATCTATTCGTTCCTTTGGCACTAAGTGAGTCTTTTACTTTTATCTATATCTGAAGGGGGTTAACATAATGGGGTGAGCTCGACACCTCTTAACATAATTGGGTGAGCTCGACAACTCAGTGAGTAAAGAAGGTTAATGTCAGTAATCATCTATACATTATGTACATACATGCATACTTCAAATTTACCAAGGCATCAAAATTCATACTAAGTGTACATCAATTTGATAATAAATATGTTCTCCTTCGATCATCTCTGGTTCCACCCGGTCCTTTCCTTTAATACGTGTAAATATAATAATTACTCCTCTTTGATCACCTCCTGTTCCACTAGGTCCCTCCAATACGTGATAAATATAATAAATATTCTCCTTCGATCACCCCAGTTCCACTCGGTCCCTTCCTCAAATACATAAAAAATATAACTTTCATGCAATAGAAATATACAAGGATTCATGAAAAAATATTAACATAAATGATTGTCATAATTTTCAACCTCACATTATGCCAACATTATGAAAGTCATTAACATGTATAAGTAACAACTTATCAAATTAAAAACATGCAAGCCTTCTCAAAGTAACTAACACATTGTATTATTATAATTTGTGTGTAATAGTATACATGCATAAAATTAGGTACTATATTCATTTATAGAATTATTTTTTTTTGAAATGCACGATTTGACCACCGTGTACACACACACAGAGAGATTTATCAATTATGTGTAAAAATAAGCATACATGAGGTTACCAATTACATACACCATGCGAATGGATAAACATGTGTGGGATTTACTATAACATACACACATAGGTTAGCCCATTATATACAAGAATATGTATAAATGAGACTAGCTAATACTTACACTCATGGAATTATCTATTTTGTATAAGGGTATGCATACATGAAAATAGTTACAACATATTTATCATAGGATTGTCTACTATGTACACTTAAAGTCTAAAAATCATGTACATGTATTATGGTTCACACTCACATACACTTACAAATTAACAAATTCCACTTCACCTTAAACTTGACAGTTACCTACTATCATTTTGGTGTTTGGATGTTCAGCTCACCCTTTAAGAAATCACCCTTGGCTAATACATTGATTTACTAGCTACACAAAATCTACATGAACATAATAACATTATTTAGTAGTCTATCCATGAAGAAAAACAATATTTTGTGTAAGCCTAAAGATTGATTACTTTAATAAGCCGAAATTTAGTCTCCCTCCTTGAAATTCTTGACCAATACTTTCCTCCAATGTGATGATAGATCTCTTTCTCTAATACTCGAAATAAGTTTTCTAGAGAGAACTTGGGAGCTTAAAAAGCAAATTGGGCCTCTAAGTACAAGAGAGAGGAGAAAGGAGAGTGAGTGAGCGAGTGAAGGGGTGGAGGGGGTTTGGCCGGCGGCTGGGTGCTACTGGTTGGCCGGCAGCAAAGGGGAGGGGAGAGAGTGAGGGAGGGTAGAGAGTGAGAAAGGGGAGAATAAGTGGGTGAGAAATGAGTTGAAAGCTCTCATCCAATATCATATATCTTCCCACCAAATGAGAGATCGTGCCATGTGTACTCTAAAAACTCACACTTCATCTCCATCCTACACATATAAGTATGGTCCCATGTCTCCCCCATTCATATTTACTAACCAAACATGGTTGAAATGATATGGGTCAAAAGGCAATGTCCTTTTATGTATAATTTACAAAGTATATACATGACTATATACATTAGTATAAAAATTTTGTATGGATACTCTATCCCAAGAATTATATGTACTAAGTCTCATTCTCTTAATGTCATAGGGTCTTAATTGAAATATCTCCAACCAACATAACATGCTACTAACATCTATACTTTCATAACCCTAGAACTAATTGAATTATATTTTGACGGAATTTATATGAAATACTCACATAATATGGTGATAACTCGCGACTAAATAAAGCGAGTGTTACAACTCTCTTTTGCAGTACATGTGGTATGTGTACTCGAGTCAAGTAACCAAACATCTGAGTACTTTTCTTTTCCTGATTGAGCTTCCAGGATATCACATGGATTCTATTCTGCTTCTTCAACAATACCAACTTGTTCTGACTTTTCACTGGTACTAGCCCCATCAATTTTTTAACTGCCTTTCTTCTTTAACATCTCCTTGTATTTGAAATAATTTTTATTAATGTGCCATGATTTCTTGTAGTAGTAGCAGGTTGGATTCTTTTTGGGCCCCCTACTCTTTGATCTCCCTTTTTACCCTTTGATAACCAATACTGAGGTCTTATCTGAGGAATCTGACTTTTTCAACAGCTCGTTATTTTTCAAACTCTAAGGTCTCCTTTTCATACATGATGGTGGTCGCCAAGTGGGTTATAACTTGATGGAAGAGAAGAGAGTAATAGAAGAGCATTATCTTCTTCTTCTTCTGACTTTACCACCAGAGACAATAAGTTACTCAAGATCCTATTAAAAGTATTGAGATGTTATAGAATAGACGTACCTTCCTTCATTCGAAGGTTGTATAATTGCTTCTTCATGAAGAGCTTGTTTGACAAACTCTTTGTTATGTAAAGACTCTCCAGCTTACACCAAAGTTCAGCAGTTGTCCCCTCGTTCATGTGTTGGCCCAAAGGCCTTCCACCCTAGTTTTGATGATGATTAACTCATGTAGTTATGTTTACTAATAATCTTGTGTTGTTTAAGTTTCAGATCATTAACCAAGATATTAGTTGGTGATTAGCTTCAACAAGGAGTTTAGAAGCTTTTCATAGTGATTCCAGGGCCAAAGCATCAAGATCATACATTGCCTAGCCCATGGATGAAGTTTTGGAGCAAGTCAACTTGAAGATGAAGATCATCAAGAAGACTTAGGTATCCATAGTTTAGATAGTGTGTTTTAGATCCATTTGTAAAGTTTAGTATGGTTGATATGCTCAAGTACTCAACACACACAAGTTTTATATTTTGGATTTGGTTTTCATGAATAGTAGATCAAAACAAGTTTACTTTATTTCTATGTATATTAGATATGTTCTAAATATACATACATGCTTTAAACTTGCTAGACAAACTTATTTTGACTATCCTATTCATGTATTGAAAAATCAAGTTTGATAAAAATACAAGTTTTGTTTTGATAAAATTTGCAAGACTCGAAAATGAATTGATATGATTGATATATGTCTTGAAATTTTTATCACAAGTTTGTGTTTCAATACAAAATGTTAAAACAAGTTTTGTGGATTTTTAGAAGACTTAAAAGAATTTTCAAAATATTTTTAAACTGGTTTTCTGACCCAGTTTCTGTTCCAGGCTTCAATCAGTCGACTAGTCAAACTGACATAGTCGACTAGGCTGAAGTCGGTCGACCGGGCCGGTCGACCGACGTGCACAAATCTGTGCACGTTTGGAGACACCGGGACGGTCGACCAGGACGGTCGACCGGTCTGAGAGCAGTGCTCTCTGTTTGTTTGGGTCGACCGGGCCGTCGACTGTGGTTGCCCAACGGTCACATTTCTGACCGTTGGCGGTCGACCGGGCCGGTCGACCGTCAGCCTGTCAGGCTGCCAGCTCAGCCTAACGGCTAGTTTTGTATTGGGGCTATATATACCTCATCTCTTCATAGTTTTTGCAGAAGTTTTTAAGAGCAAAAATTCCAGACCTTCTTAAGTGTTTTTAAAGAGTTTTCAAAAGTATTTGGGGCTTTAATCTTTCAATCTTTATTGTTTTAGGTTTTTGGAAAAATCAAAGAAAAGAGGATTTTGGGAGATTTGTCTTGGTTTTCATTCTATATCTTTTGCAAGAATTTTCCCAAGTGTTTTTTCTTTGTTGCTTGTTTTTCAAACACCTAGTTTTTCACACTTGAGCTATCTTCTATCCTAATCTATTTAGGATCTTTGTTTTGTAGAAAAAGAAAAAGGAAAGAGGTTTGTGGTTGAAAGAGACCACCTATTGTAAACCCTTGATTTCTTGGTTGCTCCTTCTTTGGTAGAGGTTGAGGTTGTGATTTGGGTTGTTGGTTTGCTCCCTCTATTGTGAGGTGGAGATTGGTGTTTACACCCTCTTGGTGAGGTAGAGTTGGTTGTTGGTTTGTATCCCTTAAGTGTGAGGTGGATTGGTTGTTGTATTGGCTACGGGCCTACCCCTCGGTTGTGAGGTGGTTGTTTGAGAGAGGAGTTCGGTACTCCATTGTTGTAAAAATCCTTCTCGGTGAAGGTTCCCTCGGTGGGAGTCCTCGGTGGACGTTGATAGTGGATTGAAAATCCTACACGGTGGTGTAGGCGGGGATGTAGAGCAAGGGTGCTCGAACCTCGAAACATATCATTGTGTTTGCGTTTGATCCACTTGTCTCTAAACTCTCTCTTTACATTTGTGCAAAGCATCATACTTCATTCATATCATATTTGCTTGTGTTGAGCATAATTCATATTGTCATATCATATCTATTTGCTTGTGTTGTGCCTTGCATAATTCACATTGCTATATCTTGGTTGTTTGTTTGTGCCTCACTTGTACCTAATCAACAAGAGCTTCATATAGCACCTCAACCCATTCAAGGGGAATCAAGAGGAGTTAGTTCAGAGCCCTTCACGGGGAATTCGGCTACACTTGTTGATTGTATTAAGTGTGTTGCAAAATTTGCATTAGTTTCTGATTGATACACAATATTGCATATTTTACCACATAATCCCCATGCATATTGCAAATAAATATATGATTTTTACACATCTTCTCTATATTTTTACAGGTCCACAACTGAAATGAGAGAAAGCCCAATAATCACTTTAATTAGTAATAATTAAAGAGATTAATTCCAAGCCCAAGATAAAGCCCAAGTTTAAACCCAGGATCCAGAGAATTCTACGTAACAACTCAAGATTCTAGAAGGCCACGTGGATAACAACCTCGCAACCAACTCACAACAGAAAGCTGTTGCCCAACAGAGTCAGTTAAGCCGCAATTTCCGGGATTTTCCCGCCATTTTGCGGCAAAGATAAGGTTGTTGGATCTCGGATTTTGCGCCAACAACCTGGATCTCAAAGCTTCTCTCTGAGCCCTATAAATACTGCACCTGGACCTGCGAGCAAAGACGGAGCAGAGAAGAGAGAGAGATTAGGGATTAAGCTTTGTATTTTTGTTAGTTTTTCTCTAGAATTTTTGTAGCTCTCTAGATCTTCTTCCTCCCTAGAATTCTGTAAGAGAGAGTTTGTAAGAGAGAGAAAGCTTGTGTACATCAAGGAGTGACAACTTGTGAAGCAAGGATTGATCCATTCTCTTCTCTCTACTCTTGCATTTTCTAATGTACTTGTTTTCTTTACTTGCTTGCTTTACTTTCTTGCAATTTTATTCATGCTTTGCTTTTATTTTGTAATGGCTTGTAGCTAACTTTTTTACATGTACTAGCTAACCACTAACCTTGCTAACTACTAACTCATGGGTGATTGCTATCTTTAATCTTGCAAGTTGGATGGTCTTCTCTTCTCCGATGGGTTAAACCCCCCGTCATCCAAGTGGGAAAGTAATTAGATCAACACGCAAGACAAATCCATGCCGATGAATCAACATGAGGTACGCATTCACTATCACGGAGTTTAGTAAGTTTTAGCAAGGTAGTAAGGTTAGCTAGTCATGGCTTTTTCATTCTAAAGTTTTCTTTTCTTTTAGTGTTAATACCAAATCTCCTTTATGATTTCTTTTCCTTTTTCATCATGAACAAAGCCACACTTGAGGTTGTTTCTAAACCTTATCTCCTTAATTGAATACATATATTTGTGCTCATTTATACTCCATAATACGACACCTTTCCATCTAATCAAATTTTTGGTGCCGTTGCCGGGGAGAGCAACATTTTAGGTTTAAAGTGAAGAACTAAACGAATCTTCTTCTCTGTTGCAGGTTACAGGTTGAAGAAAACAGGAACTTTGCATTGCAGTGACATATAAGTGGACCTGGGCCTCTGCTCTCGAAAGCAGAGACCAGGATCCCTCCAAATTGCCGCAAAATCCTGGCTTTTGCCGCAATTTGCGGCAATAAGGAGTGCACTACTGATCATTTTCTGCAGGGTCTCTGATTCTGCAAAATACTTCTGCTGCATTACTTAATTTCCTGTATTATTCACCCTATACCTGCTTAATAAAGTCAACAGTAAAAAATTGGTTGTAATCGTTAAAAGTTGATTAGACATTTGCATTTCTAGGCACGTGTCTTTTCAATTCATTTATTTTACTGTTGAAGAGTGCTGGAGGCAAGGTAC
The DNA here is from genome assembly GCA_038442645.1 of Agave tequilana. Lineage (NCBI taxonomy): Eukaryota > Viridiplantae > Streptophyta > Magnoliopsida > Asparagales > Asparagaceae > Agave > Agave tequilana. The sequence continues at coordinate 212,851 of JAVJIF010001349.1, read as the reverse complement.
GTTTTGCATTGCATGTAGACTAGGAATCATCTATTGCTTGATTTCATGCTTTGAGTGAATCCTTGTTATCTATCTTGTACACTTGCACAATTCAATTTTAAGGGCATAACCGATAAATAAGATAAGGTGGGGAGTTTATTACCCTTTCCTTAGCCCGAAAACCACAATCCGAGCACTCACTAACCCAAGCCTAATTTAATAAAAAAAAGTAGACGTTGGCCCTAGGGACATCTCGGACTCAATTAGGAGATTATCCTAAGGGGGAAAAGTGTTAGAAATTGACTCTTGCAAAATCAGTGTCTAGGAAAGGGATTGAGGGCCGAAAGCCCGAAGGTTGGTGGTTACTTAATTAAGGAACGTCTCTGACGGAAAACCTCCCAACAACCTTGACCTTTCCTGGCTGATTAGCTTGTGGTCAAAGTCTACACTAAACCTCCCGTGGACGGTCTAATCAGTTAGGAGTCGTCTAGGTCATAGGTCTACCCTAACTTAGGTTAGAATTTTTCTTTCTTGATTGTTTATTTGTTTGTTTCTTTTTGTTTGTATTGTGTGATATGGCTTACAATCACAATTCTTTCTATCCTAATAATAATCCATATTTTACACCGACTTCATATTCGGATAATTCCAACCCGGTGTTTTACAATATGCACCAACCACATACGCCGGGTTGGCCTTATCCGAATCAATATGACCCATACCCCCCATCTAATAACTATAATTTCCATAATGATTTCAACTCTTCACCGAGTCATTGGGGATTCACGTACCCCGAGTCAAATTTTCAAATTCCTTGTCCACCATATCCACCCAGTCCACAACATTTTCAAGATACATACTCAGTTCCACCAGTCCAGAATGAAACACCATCAATTTTGGAAATGAGTATGCGTGAGTCCAAACACAAATCCCAAAATCTGATGGACTCACAATTTCATTATCACTTCCAAGATAACACTTCATCTTTCCATCAAAACAATGAAGTTATCAATTATGAAAAGATGCTTGAAGCCATGACTCATGCTCAAAATGCTAGAAATCGTGACATAGATATGATGGTCGAATCTTTACGTTCTCACCGTTTGGCCAGATCTAGTGTCACTAGCCACTCTGTTAAAGAAGATGAGTCATGTAATTTTGGAAATCTAGATTCTATTTCAGCACAACCACCTGAACTTGTCCAAACTTCAGTTCCCATTGACATTTTGGCAAGTTTTCCATTTCCTGAAATTGAACTACATGAGGAATGTGATCTTGAACCCCAACTTAGTGATTCAATTCTTTTTCCTGATTCAATAATGACTCCGATATCTTTACCTGACTTCAATCTTTCCCGGAGTCGACATTGGATCTTTTCCCAATTCATAATGAAGTTGAATCACCCATCTTTGAGGATCATATTGAACTTGACCAGTTATACACTTCTGAAGATACTATTGACAAATTGGCAAGTTCTCCATTCTTTGGTATTGAACTACATGAGAAATGTGACCTAGATTCTCACAATCTCTTTACTTCTGAAACTGATTGTACAATTCTGACGGAAAACATTGACCTTAGTTTTGAAGAATTGTATGGTGATGAGTTAGAATTCCTTAATATTGGAAGTAAAGAGATAACACCCATATTAGGTCACATTCCATTATTGGACAATACATGTGGACTGGAGTTTCAATTTCTTGACTTGGAACCAATTCCTGAACTCATTCCGACTCCTGAACCTTTACTTGACTTACATCACCTTCCTGAGTTGGTATTAGTTCCTGTCTTTCCTGAGTCCAAGTCAACTGTTCTATCATTTCATACACCATTCTGGGATAAGGTGGTTGATAAATTTGATTCTGAAATTAATTATGGAAAATGGAAATTAGATGGGGTCATGTACTTAATAAAGATCCTTCATGGATTTATCTTTTTAGTGGGTCATATTCATGATATTTCTTGTGGGTTCCTCAAAACCCAAAGAAAAGTTGATTGGGCCATGTTTCGTGGACCAATCAGACCGCCACCGGAACCACCACCTTAAGGTAATTTTTTCCTTCCCTCTTCATTTTTGTTTCATGCATACATATATCATGATGCATTGAGGACAATGCATGAAATAAGTATGGGGGAGGGTTTACTAACATAGAGTTTTTAGATTTTCTTTCTTTTACACTTCTTTTAGAAATAAAAAAAATATATAAAAAAAAAACTTTTTGAAATAAGAGACAAATGTTTTGATCTATTTTTAAGAAAATTAAGATGTATCTTAGAAATTAAGAAAGCCTTAATTATGACATCTTAAACCTAGTTGAAATAATAGATCTTGTTTGAAATTATAGGTTAAGAAAAATTGGTGAGACATTTCTATCTTGAATTTTTTGCCTTAGATTGTATGCACTTCACACTTACACATTTCTTGGGATGGAGACAAAGACCAAAAATGCCACATATATAAATAAAAATATATATATAAAATAAAATAAAACATCACCTATTAAGCTGGATCATTATGCCTCAAGAAGCATGATTATTCACGCCTAACGGTGGTAAAGAAAATAAATAATCCCCTTTAGTTTTGTGGCCTTTTTTACTCGAGACCTTAAACCCGAGGGATGTTTTCTCATCTGGTGCCCTAAGACCGTCTGGTTTGGGAGTCATCGGTTAAAGGCTCGCTACAAGGGTAAACTAGAAAGCCTAAACTAAGGGAAGAAGAAAAAAAACAGAAAAATATATATATATAAATAAATAAATGGCTTGATGGTTGGAGTTGAAATCCCAGAAATTTTCACTGAGCACGGTGTGCATACTATCTAGGTTTTATGAAAGATAAAGTATTCAATCCAATTTTGAATTCTTACCTTAATTGAAGACAAGATCTTGCATAGAGACTAAGTTTAAGAAAGAATGATTATAGGTGGACTTATGACCTAAGATCACTTATATTTTTGCAAAAATAGTTCGAAAACATGTCTCTCTTTCAAAATGCGTTTTCAAAACACTAACATTTGTCTTCTTTCTTTATGGATTTTGTGGGTGTAATCCGCTGAAAACCCTCAGGAGACAACACTCCTCCTCTAGGGTAACCTAGAGGTTTAACGGCTTGTTGCACACGCTCAGTGCAATCGCGTCACCTGCGAAAGTGGTGTAATAAAATTGGTAGTATAGTTTTTTCTTTTCTTTGTTTTGCTCGGGACGAGCAAAAGAATAAGTGTGGGGGTGTGATTGATACACAATATTGCATATTTTACCACATAATTCCCATGCATATTGCAAATAAATATATGGATTTTACTCATCTTCTCTATATTTTTACAGGTCCACAACTGAAATGAGAGAAAGCCCAATAATCACTTTAATTAGCAATAATTAAAGAGATTAATTCTAAGCCCAAGATAAAGCCCAAGTTTAAACCCAGGATCCAGAGAATTCTACGTAACAACTCAAGATTCTAGAAGGCCACGTGGATAACAACCTCGCAACCAACTCACAACAGAAAGCTGTTGCCCAACAGAGTCAGTTAAGCCGCAATTTCCGGGATTTTCCCGCCATTTTGCGGCAAAGATAAGGTTGTTGGATCTCGGATTTTGCGCCAACAACCTGGATCTCGAAGCTTCTCTCTGAGCCCTATAAATACTGCACCTGGACCTGCGAGCAAAGACGGAGCAGAGAAGAGAGAGAGATTAGGGATTAAGCTTTGTACTTTTGTTAGTTTTTCTCTAGAATTTTTGTAGCTCTCTAGATCTTCTTCCTCCCTAGAAATTCTGTAAGAGAGAGTTTGTAAGAGAGAGAAAGCTTGTGTACATCAAGGAGTGACAACTTGTGAAGCAAGGATTGATCCATTCTCTTCTCTCTACTCTTGCATTTTCTAGTGTACTTGTTTTCTTTACTTGCTTGTTTTACTTTCTTACAATTTTATTCATGCTTTGCTTTTATTTTGTAATGGCTTGTAGCTAACTTTTTTACATGTACTAGCTAGCCACTAACCTTGCTAACTACTAACTCATGGGTGATTGCTATCTTTAATCTTGCAAGTTGGATGGTCTTCTCTTCTCCGATGGGTTAAACCCCCCGTCATCCAAGTGGGAAAGTAATTAGATCAACACGCATGACAAATCCATGCCGATGAATCAACATGAGGCACGCATTCACTATCACGGAGTTTAGTAAGTTTTAGCAAGGTAGTAATGTTAGCTAGTCATGGTTTTCTTCCATTCAAGTTTTCTAAAGTTTTCTTTTCTTTTTAGTTGTTAGTCCAAAGCCAATCTTGATTTTGATTTCTTTTACATTTTCCATCATGAACATATCCATCCATTCTTTCATTTCTTCTTCATTGTTTTATTCTTTATTTTTTAAGCATAGAAGAATTCTCGTTTTACATCTTCACTACCTATCGTAAAGCTTCCATCGCAAGCTCTCCCTGAGAATCGACTCGGTATAGCCCTATGCTATAACGGAGATAAGAAAGGGTATATTAATCATCTTTCATACATTTGTGGAGTGATCTAAGCACTTGAGGTTGTTTCTAAACCTTATCTCCTTAATTGAATACATATATTTGTGCTCATTTATACTCCATAATACGACACCTTTCCCATCTAATCAGTTTCCGCATTTAGCGTACTTAGTTTTACATTTAGTTTTAGATTAGCACTAACACCTATTCACCCCCCCCCCCCCCCTCTAGGTGTTTTTCATCATGATGTTGTAGAGGACCTCATCTGATAGGCATACTATGATCATCTCTTTTGCGTGAAAGTCGATGTGGATCCACGCATCATCATCCATCTTTGGTAGCTTCTTCTTAGCACCAAGTGGGGCCTTGTGTGTGCCCTCCTTCCCAAGTAACATCGTTACTCGTATCTTTCACAACAAGAAGTTAAACTTTTCGTCGAATTTCTCCACCTCGAACTTGATTGTTTGGTCACCTTACTAGCTGACGCTCTGATACCAATTATTAAGAAAACTAAATAGCAAGAGAAAACACCGGGAGGCTCGGAAGCGAAAGCGTGAAAGCGATCTACCAGTAGCTAACAATATAGATAATCATCACAAACACAAGAACACCAGATTTAACGTGGTTCAACAAGGCATGCCTACGTTCATGGGGAGGAGTGGAGAAACTTTATTGAAAACAGAGAAGAAATAATAAGAGTTATAAGAATCTCTCTAACAACTCTCAAAGGTGAAAACTGTCAATTGTTTTTAATTTTCTTGATTTGTTTTCAAAGGCCAGCCTAAGGGGTTTTATAAACTCCTAAAATCATCGTAGTCTAACACAAACTCCAGCAATACAAACAACATTACCTTAGAGGAAAGAAAACTCGAATTCAACTCAAACTGAAATCATAACCCAAAAGAGAACTACCAGAACTGCCGACTAATCCGTCAGACCAGTCGACTAATCCTACTCATTATTCGACTATATAGTTGACTAACTGAGATGCTCAACTCTTTATTGCGATGCAGTCGACTAGAATGCATGTCATCAGTTGACTAATCATGTGTCATAAGTCGACTTGATTGTTGGATCAGCCGACTTATCTAATGCACTTGCACATCTTCGCGTCCATGTCTATACTCGATCTCTGAAGATTGTAACTCTTCCACATTAACTTGATTTCTTCTCCAATGAATTTAAGACACCCAAAATACTAAAAAAGTCTGCATTGTTCTCAGAGGGCCAACGTTCAAACAGATCATAAAGATGCATTGAGAAATAAAAATAGATGAAATAAGATGTCCTTCAATTAAAAGGGTAAATTTGTCCACTAATCCATTTCTACCAATAACATCTGCTTTGTTGTTAAACAAGGGATGCCAAATAAGTTGAAAATATGAGGGTATACAAGCAAACTGTGAAAAGGCAGGGATAAATATGTAATTACTCCTAAAAATACAAGGATATATATGCTAAAAACCCATTTTAAAAAAAAAAAAAACAGAATATGTCATACTACTTTAGCTACGTCACTAGGCTGATTACAATAATATGACTCTGTATATTGGCAATATGGTATCTGGATCAAGTTCTAAAGTTCTAAGATATCGATATACATGATTTTTTTTTTTTTTTAAATAAAATCCAAGGCGCAAAAATGACGTTGAGAAGAGTAGTCAATCATCGGAACTAAAGTTTAGAACTGATGTATAGTCTAATTCTTGAGAGCGTGATTTAAATCTCAATATCGATATCTGTCATTAATATAGACTACTCAATATTGGCTATACCATTTTGCAATATCACCCCAATATCAGACGGTAGGATAGAATTGAACAAGGTGTTGATCTCATAGACTTGTCTATTTCTCTTCAGAATGTGGCAAGTTCATAAACCTGGACCTAGATCTTCCCTCAAAAGAGGTTCAATGATGCTCGGGTTTATGTATTACAGAGAGAAGTCAACAATCTTGCATATCTGTTAACATGCTCGATGAATGTTGGATATCAACAATGACAACAAATTAAGAGGGATCACCGAGGGGGTTGGCGCAATAAACGAAAAGACGAAGAAAAACAAAATCAACTGAGCAATCCTCGCAGATATTCTGAAAAGTGCATTGAATGAATAAAGGATAACTAAACTACCTTCTATTTGGAAATTTCAAAACATATATATTTTTACGACAACAAGCAGATCATAACTCTTTAAATGAAATTATGAATTAGCTGCAAAACTTTAACGAATGGTATATGCAGAGGATCATAAAAGATGGCTATGAAGTTCAGTGATACAAATATCTGAAAACGCATTTAGAACGACACTCTGCACCGCCGATTTCTTTTCTTCTGTTTGCAGGACATCCACAGCGAACACTAGCTGTGCTGTTCACTCCTTGTTCAGGACTTTTGGGACTTTAATATATGGGTCAGTAAAGCTTGGTATCTCGGCTAAAATTGCTTCCCTGTGATCACAAAAAATCAACTTTAATTTTCAAGAGAGCATGTACATCAACAGCAGTTGGCTTGACAGATACTTGTATGAAATAAATGCGTTGTGTTCATTGCCTGTTCGAGAACTCTTCTGGAATATCTTCTCTCGGGTTCACGGTAAGCTCAGTATCTGTAGGCATAGATGTCACTGGTTAGAAACAAAACCTGACCACTATTGCTGGTACAACAGATAAAACAAAAACCGAATTTCAAATACAATCTTTCATGTTAAATACACTATGCAGGTTATTTACATCTGAACCATAAGATACTGAATTTAGAACTTACACACTAACCAGATTGCACCAGACTTGCTGCTGCAGGTGGGCCAGGTGGCTATAGTGCTGATACTTCTCTTGCTGAACATCACGTTTGGTTTTATTTGACCATAGATTTACACCCTCCCCAGTTGATGTAATATAGGATCGCAATCACCTTCGAATACAAATAAATAAATAATAAAACTAGGATTTTATAAGAAATAAAATGAAAAGAGAGATTAGGGTTGGAGAAAGAATCAGATAATTTGGGTTTCACACCCCTTACGCGAGCTTCGCACCCCTTACACCACGGGCTTCGCACCCAAAACTCAAGAGCACTCTCAAGAGAATTTTAACTGAAAAAAATTCAAATTATTCATTGTCTACTTATTCATTGAGTTGAGCCTCTTTATATAAGCTCTTATAAAGTGAACTTCTCGGATATAACCGATGCGGTACTAAAAGAAAGATAAACAATACACATCATCTCAAAATAAGTTAAGGCATGAAAAGACTACTGGCAATTGGCGTGATGTCCTCATCAATTCCCCCGAGGTGGGAGAAACTCGACCCTGTCGAGTGAAAACTCTCCTCATGAAGCATCTCAATCGGGTCAAGGTAGTGGTCGTGGGCCTCGTGGCAGCATCACTGGTACATCACGTTGATACCATGGTGGTGAACGTGGAGCTGGTCTCCGTGACGGGTCGGCTGTTAAAGATGGCAGCTCGATCAAGGCATAGAGAATAGACCAAGACACATCATCCCTGCTGAAGACGGAGCTAATACCAGGTTCCCCATAGGTTATCCAACTCGTAAGCAATAGAAGCAATCATCTTCAAAGCCCTATCGAAATCTTTACGCCAAGCGTGCAACTTCCTCACAGCATCACAGCGACTCGTAACAATCACCTTATTATCAACCGCAAATTCCTGCAAAGTATTATACGGGTACGCATCAAATTTGTGGGTATCATTACAAATTTCTATCGATCTAGTGATATCATTAATATATGCAACAGGCAAAAGCAATATAGTAGGCTCAACTATCTCATTCACGTCATCACTGGCGATATCAGACATGTGAATTTCATCAATAAACAGTGTATCATCACCAACTGCTGTGTCTTCAATTATACTAACAGTATTGAAAGGAACGTGGACTTCCTCAATAACCCTCGAGACGTCAACTTCATCACTAGACACAATTCTAACATGTTGACTCACCGAAAGACACTGATAATCATAATGTTCATATATCTTACATTTAGAACACCTAACCTTAGCATTGACTAGCGTTTTGAAAGTCAAGTCCAACCTTAATACAACATCAAATGCCTCTTCAACAGTGTCTAACTCATAGGGCCAATAATCATAGCACATTTTATTTTAGGTCGTAGACCCCAAATAAATCTAGTTACAGTCAAAGAAGGGTGCTCTCACTTCACTACGATGGGTTAAGTCCTTAAATATGGCAATGTAATCATGAACGGACAGATGATCCTGATGGAGGTTGTGTAGCTGGTCTAAGTAAGGGTCCCTATAATGCTGACTAGTCATGATGGTTCAAGCAAATAAGCAAATGCAGTGAAGAACCCTAAAGTCAGGTAAACTAAATGTATGCACTAAACGAACAAAATAACTTAAAGTTTAAGTTCTAAATCCAAAGGAAAATGCATTCCTAAAATGATGAAAAGTAATAAATGCTGATGCAACCACTAGATCAAAGCAAATAGTATTTCAACCAACAAATTATAGCAATCCATATAATAGTTGCAAGTAATCTAACAGTTAACGTTTCAGATCAAGTTAGGATATCACCTCGAGAATGGCGCAAATCTGGCGCAAATCGGGGCAAAAACAAGCTCTGAACTGTGGTGCGCTGATCTGCTGAGCTGAATCTGGCAGACGACCAAAACTTGAATTAGAATATGAAGGCTGTAGATGTATAGTGTTCCTCTCCACAAATCCGCTGCGTCGAAAATGACTCGAATCGAGTTTGAAACGAGCTCAGAATGGACGAATGTCGCGGTTTTTGGGAGACATGAACAGTAACCGGGAGGTTACTGTTCACAGTGAACAGTAACCAGACCGATTATTGTTCACAGTGAACAGTAATCTTTTTTCTGTTTTTTTCTATTTTTTTGTTTTTTTAGTTTTTTTCTGTTTTTCTGTTTTCCTCTTTTTTTTTGCAAAGTAGATCTAGATCTAAATCTAGATCTAATAGTAATCAATTTTTTTGCTAAGTGTAGATCTAGATATAGGATTTGGGGAAGAGAAAAAATTCGAAGGGAATTGGGACCAAAGCTCTGATACCAAATTAATGTAATACAGGATCGCAATCACCTTCGAATGCAAATAAAAATAAAAAATAGGGTTTTACAAGAAATAAAATGTAGGGTTAGAGAAAGAACCAAATAATTTTGGGCTTCGCACCCCTTACGCGGTCTTCGCACCCCTTACACCACGGATTTCGCACCTAAAACTCAAGAGCACTCTCAAAAGAATTTTAACCGAAAAAATTTTAATTATTCATCGTCTACTTATTCATTGAGTTGAGCCCCTTTATATAAGCTCTTACAAAGTGAACTCCTCGGATATAACCCATATGGTACTAAAAGAAAAATAAACAAAACACAACATCTCAAAATAAGCTAAAGTATGAAAAGACAACTGGCAACTGGCGTGATGTCCTCATCACCAGTCTATTGTCCTCTATCAGGAAACTTGTGTTTCGGAATGCATGTCTATTTGGTTCTTAAACTTATTCTTTGTTTCAGGAACAAATGTGCACTGTAGTAGATCACATAATTAGACTCTTTCTGGTCTACTAGGGAATTCGAGTGGTTCCTCCCGTGCATAAATCAAAACTGCATGACCAAAAAGGTAGGCACCAAATTACAACAAGAGTTCCAGGGCATGGCCCTTTTGCTCATGTTATCAGGATTTGACACCACTCAGTGTAGTTGGCATCAGGTACGTATCCCAGTCCAAAAAACTTGGTCAACTTTTTATGGAGCTTTGTGGGGACTTTGTACCATGCTACATAGACAACTCCGTAATAATGGTTAGAAAAAAAATTCCTCAATCCTCACTTAAAGTTTGATGCAGTGGGGGGCACAGACACTAAGATGACACTAGAGCCATCCAATTTGCAGATACAGCAGATACAAACACAATATAAGCATATTTAAAAATAAAACTGTTGTGGCCCATTCAAAGGGTGTAGCCTCTCGGGCAATGTCATGTACAGTAATATTTTCCTCAACTCTCACCACTAGTTTTGGTATAGTGATAGGGTACATGTAACACACGGCATTATGGTGATTATTGTGCATGCGGCATTCATTAGTAACACAGCTGCTTGAAAGATGGACGAATAGCAGTCCCAGGAGGCTGACATGTAATGTATATTATCACGCAAAAATGTCCTTGAAGAGAGAACATGCAAGTGCATAACTTAATGTGCAAACTTACATATTGGTTTCCTCACTAAATTGACTGTTTGTCCTTACAAAAAAATAATAAGAATTAATTTTCCATCTGACATTAGAATTTTGTATCAGTTTCCATTGGAATCTATAAAATACACAAATTATTATCTTGTTTTTGTTTAAAAAAGTATTGATGTTAGAGGTCACAGTCATTTCACTCCCCAATTTTGGATATCTGTTAGGATTATCAAATGTATACTAGTGCCCGTACATTCCTGTCCAAATTGTAAATTGTTTTGGAAACAAAACAATTATATTTGATTTTTTTTTTTCAATCGTTCCTTGGTTGCATAAGCTTAAATTGCAAACAACTAATTAAGGTCTCCTTACCCACCAACTCGCCTCCTATCCTGCCGATAGCTTTCCTCTGACAGGAATTTTGAACCGACTTAATGAGTTGGTATCAGGTTGACAGCCTGTGAACCATTGTCAAATTTAGTCAGTAGTTCTGCAGATCTTGTGCTTCATACCCAACCATTTAAAGCGGAGATGGGTTAAATGATGACTGATGATTTTTTCTTAAGGTGGATTACTCCACTTATCCCATATCAAGGGGAAGATTCTTTTAAATATATTAGTTGCATTCATCAGCCCTATACCCATCTTATCACATACAGGCTCTCTACCAAGTCCCTCTCCTACAAATCTGATCATTATTCATATTACTTGAAGGTTCCTCAATAATGATCCCTATCGCAAGTAGACACCATTTCCTCTTCCAAAATATGATCAATATTCATATTAAGAGAAAACAAAAGTAATTGTAGCAAGATACCGCCATTTGCTTAAATTTCAAACCATTTCAGTATTTCTTGTAACTTGTACACCTCAAACAGAACTAAGAGACAGCACTGAAGCCTCATTTTGAAAGGTTCCTTAGGCCCCATGTAAAACAGTATGAAACATGTTTTTCAGTGATTTAGCAAAAGTGAATTGTAGCAAATGTCATTAGTTGTTCTAATAAGACACCAGTATTTAGATTTTAATTGTTTAAACATACCAGCTCGAAGTGAAGGTTCTACACTCTGAAGGTCAACGGCCTGGAGTTGTCCAAACCTGTGAGAAATTATAGTATTTAATATTTTTTTTTAAATCACAATCCAGAATAATCAGCCTGCAGTACATCCAAACGTCACAAAACAGGATCATTAACAGCAAACAGAATCAACTTACAACATAAGCTAGCAAGGTTAGAAACAGTAATGGAGCAATATATTGATCTATATTCCAAAAGATAAAAGATTAATAACATGTGAAATTATGGTAGCCACAAAAGATGAATGATTCAGATTGCTCGTATTTCTAGTTCCAAGCATTTAAACTTGCAGAATTTTAGCCCATATATTTGTGTACAAATCATGATCATGGGAGTGAATCTCACAGTTTGAATAAACCAGGCGCCAAATCAAATAACTTTCTATAAGAGAGCTTCATTTTCGAAAGCACCCAATACACGATGGAAAAATAATAATAACAACAAGCAAACAACTTGTTTTGAGTCATAGGCATTTTTATTGAGATAGATTGTCAACTTAATAGAAAAACAGACCAAATTCAAATTCTCCTAATTAGCTGTATCTTTAATTCTTATTTAATTAATATGATTGCACTCTATACTGCATGCATGCTTTGAACACAAACTTCTTGCTTGATATTGGAAGAGTTAAAACATGTTATAACCTTTAATTTTCTGCTAATTGATTGTCTCGATTCATGCACATGTTATATGACTTTGCTTTGCGTTTAATTCACTTGCAAAAGTTAAGAAAGAAAATTCCGCGTCAAGGACAACTCTGGAAACAAGGCCACTTGCTAATAGTTGTTGCCACCTTTCCAAAACTTTAGCATCCATGTGTTTATTTAGCATGCCTGTATGCGCAAGGTAATGAGGTATAGCCTCTACCAGAGAGCAGTTGAAGTAAACTTTCCAACCAAACAATGTGATTGATCATTCCAATAAAAAAACAATCAAATAAAGATCTATGCAATTAGAAAATTCAAAATTGCATAAACAAATAAATTATTTTGCAGAATTATTGCCTATGAATCAAATGATCGTGAAACTTTTGATTTTCAACAATTTAGTAAGACCTATAGAATAGTAGCAGCCAAATTCACCAAGTTTAGGTGATATGAAAATGAAGTGCTCAAATCATTGGGATTTAGAGCAATTCTACATCAAACCGGAAACCTAAAGTCAAATCACTATCCATGCCATAAACATAACTAGATAGGATATTGATATTTTTAACACCACCTGTATAATGAAACATCCAACTTGTAATTATCTTTTGTATACCACCCTTCTACTTTAGACATGATAACTCTTCCTCTCCCGCTTATTTTACAAAGCAAAAAGTGGAACAGGAGCATGAGTGAAGATGGTATAAGAGTGTCTTCTTACACAATCTCATGTGTTTGGACTTTGAAGAAAGTACCTAGAATATTTGTGCAACTTACAAAGATGGCATGTGTTCTTGTGTTGCATACATAACCTATTCGATCACTTATCATGGTCCATAAGCGGGTTAAATCTTCACATATAAATTTGTACACGCATTCAATTTATTATGCTACACGTGCAACTAAGATCATACCAATTCAATCCTCGGCATGGTAGAGAAAATGTAATCTTAGGATAAGCATTGAGTTATCAAGTCAGGACAAACTATAAAGCTTTAAAGCATATTTACAAGTAAACATTAAAATTCACGAATATAAAACATATTTCATTTTATCATCTTTGTAAAGAAAGCGCTCAATTGCCAACACCAGACATGAGAGCAACAAAAAGTTGTATCCTGGGAGATAACCACACAAAAAGTAAGTCGGAATGAGTTGCAGTAGTTTACCAGTCAATTACTTGTCTAATCTTAGGTGCAAAATCTTCCACCTATAGCAATGAAATAAACTAGCATCAAACTTGAAAGAATCAACCATTTCATGTTCCAAATACTTTGAAGGATTAGCAAAATAATAAGTACCTCTTTTGGGATAGTGTAATGCGGGCAGTATCAGCAAGTTGGGCCACATCAGGAGGTTGAAGTGCAGAGCAACGAGGGACAGAAGAGTAACATTTTGACCACAACTTGCTCGAAGACCCAATCGGGGCCCTAAAGAGAATGGAGCTACTACCGGCCAAAGATAACATTGTATCGTGCAAAGAGAGGCCCTATTGTGAATCTGTGATGCAGATGTATAGTGTTTGTGCCAGCAAGAAACAAAACACACATGATGGTTACTCTTTTTTTTTCCCACTCAAATTAAACTTAGATATTTCTGGGTACTAACTTATCTATATATACCATACAAAAAGAACAAGGACAAAATTTGTATCGAATAGATTTGTTCACATCCTGTTTGCAACACAATTAGCAAAAAGTGATATGCAAAAAAAAAAAAAAAAAAGAATGTTTATGGCGTTTGAAAAATTGCAATTCTATTCCATTCCACCTCTTTCTAATATCAGTGGAAACGAACTAATCACACAAGAATTTTTATCTAAAACTTGAATAACTGTACCATGTGAATGCAAGTAATTACGCCTAAATTATGTGACTTCAGTTGAACGAAATTGATTGGAATCAAGATAATCTCACGACTGATGGCAATTGAGACAAATAAAGAGAGATTAACAGAAATGAAAACTGAAACCCTAGAATTTCTGACGAGCCTTCTACGGTTCTACCTTCAGTGAGAACGCGACGCGTACAAGAAACCGCAGCTCGAGGAGGTTCTTGCACTCAAAGCGACGAGAATCGAATTCTTGCGATCAGAGATTTCGGGAAAAGATTAAGAGGGGGAGAGAATTTGCGGGTGAGATAAGCTTCAGAGGTTCTCCGTTGGCGCTTGGTTTCATTTTCCAGAAAACCCCTTGCCAAAATAACTTCCGTATCGGCTCCTCAAAATTTGGTTGGGCCCTCTTTGTCGTTGTTTAGCCCCAATTATTTATCTTCATCAAGATAAAAATAAATGGTTAGCAAATATGGGTCGAAATGGAGCCCAATTATGCAATAATCACGGCCGAACTCGATTTTATGTTTGCATTTTTTCTTTTAGCTAACAAAGGAAAAGGATAACTAATAACTAATTTTTGGATTTTATGTTGCTCAATCAGATAAGGCCTTTTTGCATATGTTTGCCGTCCTAAGCTGTAATGAGCTTTTATGTCTTGTTTTTGTGTGCGCGCGTGTGTGTTTTAGTGGTGGTGTGCCGTCGGGGGTTGTGTTGGTGTTATTTCTAAATAAAAGAATATTTTTAAAAAAACTTCTTTTAAAAATAGCTATTTTTTATTGAGAGATTTTCCTACAGCCTCTTATATCAAACCATAATTAGAATAACATCCAACTTTATAATTTAATTCACTACAGTCACCTTCTTTTTTAAACCAACCACGTGCACCAACGTGTTTAGTGCAGAATCGCTTCTCAACGGTGAAAGACGCAAATGCCCAGCAGTAATTGCTTTGAAAAAACGGATCGAGACTACGATCATGATCTTAGTCCCCACAAAAATGTCTTATTTCTGAGTATTTATTAGGACTATGACCATGATCGTAGTCCTTACAAAAATTTCATGTTTCTGAGTCCCTGTTGCAGTCCTCACAAAAATGTCTTATTTTTGAATCTTTATTAGGACTGCGACAATGATCGCAGTCCTCACAAAAACATAATTTTTCAGTTTATATTGAGACAGCGATAATGATCACAGTCCTCGCAAAATGTCCAAATTTTTAATTAATGAAAGGACTACTATCATAGTTACAGTCTCCTAATAAAGGATCGCGACCATAGTCACAGTTCTCATATTAGCATCACCATCATCAATAGACCCCTGTATATCAACATCAAATGATACTCAATGCTTTCCAGATCTAAAAGCCACATCAATCACAAACACAAACAAAATTCATCACGAGCACTCGATCTGCAAAAGATCGATCCATAAAAAATTTGGTCCGAGAGCTCCGCCCCCTAAGGCCCTCGGGAAGGGGCTCTCTGCCCCCTTCCAACCCCCATGGCGACCTAATTGCACAGGTCGATCCGCATATTACTCTGCGTCGGGGTTAGGGTTGAGGGGAGAGCAACATCGGAGGCAGTAGGGAAGGGTAAAAGAGAAAATGAAAATATATAAAGAAGTGATGGTTGGGAATAATCAATTTATATTGACGTGGATGAGGCTACAGCGAATAGAACGTCAGTTTCTTTTTTTTAATTATGAACGAAGGTAGGTGGTTGTAGCGAAATTTTCATTTTTTATTACTGTAATCAATAATAGCTATTGATAAAAATATTTTAACGCGAAAAAATTCGCTACAACGACCTACTTTGCTTCATGATTAGAAAAAAAAAATTCATCTTCATAATTTTATTCACTACAGCCTCATCTACATCAGCATAAATTGATTCCTCCCAACCACCACTTCTTTATATTTTTTCATTTCCTTTTTTTTATCCTTCCCCATCGTCTCAAATGTTGCTCTTCCCTAAAATCCTGACCCAAATGCAGAGTAATTCGCGGGTCGACCTATACAGTCAGGTCGCTGTGGGGGTTAAAAGGGGGGAGCCCCCTACTCGGGGGCGGAGCCCTAAGACCATTTTTTTTAGGGGATCGACCTTTTGCAGATTTCTTTTGCTCATGCTCGCCATGAGTTTTGTTTGAGTATGTGATCAATGTGTTATTTAGATCTGAAAAAAATGGGAATCATTCAATGCCGGTGAACGGGGATTTGTTGATGATGGCGATACTAATATGAGGACTGCGACACATGATCGCAGTCTGATGTAAGGACTACGACTATGGTCGCAATCCTTTATTAGAAGATTGTGATTATGATAATCCTTTTATTAACTGAAAATTATGGCATTTTATAAGGACTGTGATCATTGTTACGGTCCCAATATAGGTTGGGAAATTGTGTTTTTGTGAGAACTGCGATCATGATCGCACTCCTAATAAAGACCAATAAACAAGGCATTTTTGTAAGAATTGCGATCATGGTCGCAGTCCTATAAACACTTAGAAACATGTCCAAATAATGAGGACTGGGATCCTGATCGCAATCGTAAAAAAACAAAGCATTTTTTTGAGAACTGCAATCATGGTACGACCACTTCTATAAAAATCAGAAACGTGACATTGTTGTGAAGACTGCGATGACATTTTTGTGAGGGTCCTCAGAAATAAAGTATCAACAGTACGCATTTTCAAAATGATCTGTTTTTTCAAAGCGATTACTGTGAGCCATTTACGTCTTTCGTCGCTATGGAGCGCTTATGCACTTGACACATGGGCGCACCTAATTGGTTTAAAAAAGGAGGTGGCTTAAGCGAATAAAATTATAAAGTTGAGTTTTTTCTAATTACAATTTGACATAGAGGGCTATAGCGAAATCCCCCCTTTAACAATTAATTTTAAAATATAATTAATAATAATAGTTATTATTATTATTAAGTTAATATTTATTACTAATAAATATTAACTAAATACTAATTATTTTTAACTAATAATTATCACATATGAAGTAACATTGATTGATTATTTTTTGCTATTCATTATGAAATTTTTATTGTAATCTTATTATAAATCTAATCAATTAGTAAAAAAAGTCAGCAATAATATTAACTCATATTTAGCCTACTTAAGATATTTACAAGATAAAATAATAAATAGTGTTATGTCAATATTAGTAACCAAGAAAATCCAGTTATAATTAAACTTTGTTTTAGTGTTGATTATTTATTTTATTTTTAACTATTGTATAATTTTTATTTTAGTATATATATAATATTATTTAACTATGAAAATATATAATATATGAATAATAACTAATAATAACTAATAAACAATGGAAAATTTTGCTACAGCCACCTACTTCCGTTCATAATTAGAAAAAAAACTCAGTTTCATAATTTTCTTTGCTGCAGCCTCGTTCACGTTAGCATAAATTGATTCCTCTGAAGCACCACTTCTTTATATATTTTTATTCTCTTTTACCCTTTCCTATCATCTCTGACGTTGCTTTCCCCTCAACTCTGATCCCGACACAGAGTAATTCGTGAATCGACCTGCGCGGTCAGGTCGCCATGAGGGTTGAAAGCGGGCGGGGAGCCTCTCCCAGGTGTCTCAGGGGGCAGAGCCCCCGGACCAATTTTTTTTTAAGATCGACCTTTTACAGATCTCGTTTGTTTGTACTTGCGATGAATTTTATTTGTGTTTGTGATCCATGTGTTTTTTAGATCTGGAAAGCATTCGGCATGAATCGATTGTTGGTGAACGGTGGAGTCTGTTGATGATAGCGATGTGATATGAAAACTGCGACTCATGATCACAGTCCTTTGTGAGGACTGCGACATGGTGGCAGTCCTTTAATAAAGACTCAACAACAAGGCATTTTTGTGTGAATTGCGATCGTGTCGTAGTGCTAATAAAGAGGACTGTGATCATGGTCGTAGTCCTATAAAAACTTAGAAACATGTCATTTTTTTTAGAGAACCGCGACTAGTCGTAGTCCTAATAAAAAGGTCCGCGATCATGCCCGTAGTCCTATAAAGACTCAGAAACATGCACTAATAAAGAGGACTGTGATCATGATCGCAATCTTCAGAAATATGACAATTTTGTGAGGTTACAACCATGGTTGCAATCCTCAGAAATAAGATTTTTTTTTTTTTTTTTGTGAGGATTGCGTTCATGGTCGCGTTCCTCTATATACCAGTTGTCTACATTTTTGAAACGGTCCGCTTTTTTTAAAGCGATTACCACGGGACATTTACGTATTTCGCCGCTAAGGAGCGCTTCTATGCTTGACATGTAGATGCATGTGGTTGGTTTAAAAAAAGAGACAATTGAAGCGAATAAAATTATGAAATAGTATGGTTGAGTTTTTTCTAATTATGGTTTGACATAGGGGGTATAGCAAAATCTCCCATAAACAATAATAGTTACTTTAACATTTATTATGAAATAGTATTGATGTTAATTCAGTAAAAATAGTTAATCAGGTGTTAGATTAGCATTTAATATGATCAAATAATATCATATTATAAAAACTCTTATAAAATTATCCTAATTATAAGTCTTAGTCAACTAAATGTTCAAGTCCTAGTAAATCCAACTAAAAAGTTCGAGAACCGGTCCAAGCCCCAGTAAATCCAACTAAAAAGTTCCAAGATCTAATCCGACCCTATTAACTCCAACTGACAAATCCTTCGCCTAGTCCGAATCCAAGTCCTGTATGAGTCCCAGTCAAAAAACCCTTAATTGCAATTTTGACCAGTAACAGTTAATCATTTAACTGTGATTTTCACTTCATCGCAATTTTCACCTGTAACAGTAACAATTTGGTTTGGGACATTGCCCACAAATAAAGGATGAAACTCGTAAATTCACAAGCGTGTCCAGTAATCTTGATTTTACTAGAAACACCTGTTCACTCTAAATTAGGTATCAATTACACGTTTATTTACTAAATTCAGTACACACCCATAAAAAGCAGCTCATAATCAATCTGGACTCAACACTTGGCCTGCGGCTTCCCTGTTAGAGAAGGAAATCAGCATCAGTCGCATAGATCTTCAATAGACGGGGAGGGAGGTAACCTGTAATAACTACATCTTTCGAAGTAGCAGAAACTGGAAATTGATTTGGTACTGAAGAGTGCAAGTCAACGCATTGTGCCTCTTTCATAGAAAGAACAAAAGAAGAATGTAATATGCCTCAAATTATTGACGAACTTAACGTCTGTCCACGTCGCCCCTCAGCTCAAAAAAATTTCATGGGGCTATAGATTCCGCACGTAAAAAGTGAGGCCATGAACTTAAATTCCTCGATAACAACAAATCTAAACACAAATCCCGAGATATTTCACCAGAATTTATATAATCTTTTTTCAAGGATAGTAGCCAGTGAAAGTGAAACCTCTACCCATAATCTCACCAACGCAGAACCATGCGTATAATTCAATTCCAAACAGGGCAGCGATGCCAGCATCTTCAACCTTCAGCTCCTTCCTGTTCTTCCACAGTTGCTTTGCACCATCCAACTCTTTCCAGAATGCCTCGTAACGGCCAGGAATGCTGCAAAATAAAGTTGTTAGCTTTCATGTTCTCAGGGAACCTTGTGTGGTTTGATCAGTTGATAAATGCTTGAAACAATAAAATGTTTAGAGGAATAGCCAATCACATAACAGTTTGAACTCTGAAAGCATGGTAAGCATCAACAGGCGCTAGCGCACAACAGCGCGGACGGGGGGGGGGGGGGGGGGGGGGGGGGGGGGGCGGGGGTTGTAGAAAATGTCTTCTGTACCATGTGAAGAGGAAACAAAAATAAAACAGTTACTGCCCAACAAAAGAAAACAGCTATAAGTTAATTCATTGAGATTATTAGCGTACATGACAATTCCATAAGGTAATTTATCTTCTTATATATCAGAAAAATGCTTGGTCATTATTATCGTCATAATTAAGTAGTATACAATCATAACTGAGTTGAGTTGATGGAGCACAGCTCCCAAGTGAAATCTCATTAGAACCTTTGATCAAAGTTTACAAAACTATAGACGAGATGCCAACCTTTTAAAACAAAGCAAATTTCTGCTCAAGTATGGCAAGAGTAGCACAGGCCAAAGTTACTAAGGAACTAGTTAGCAGATACGAAAGAGGAATAGTGACAGGTAGAAACCCTATCACAGCAATCATTCAGTTTACTCATGCAACTAAGTAGCAAAACTTCAAACATTCTCCAGGCCAAAGAAAGAAACAAGACTATAGAGAAAGGTAAAGATGACTTTCGAAAGGAAGTGCATTCATCTTCAAGGCACATTATCAGCCAAAAAGCCAAATTGTAACACTTGTATCAGGAAAGATTGGTCTGAAAAACAATGAATATGATGGAAGGGGGGAAATAATATTTCTGGCAAAAAGAGCAGAATATCATCACAAAGTGGCCATGACGAACAGGAAAACGTTCATACTGAGGTGAAATATCTGATGCAGGTAGACATAACATAGAAAGAAACATTGTATAAAACTAGCTGAATAGCCATCGTCTCTTGTTAGTTCCTAGGGTAACATAAGCAAGCACACAGTCTGGACAAGAATCCACTATCTCAGACCAAGAGTTATCACTTTTGCCTGAAAGAGGTTAGAATTACAGCCAATTCCATCGCCAAAAATATTTCTTCTAGGAACCCCACATAAAGACACAGATTAAAAAACAGTAGTTCAGATGCATTAGATGAGCAATCTAAATGTCACAATTGCCTCATTCACTAGTAGATTGTGGATTTAGTTCTTGGCTCAGTTCTGCTCGTCACTTGCAGTTCAAAGTGAATATACACAACACAAATACAGATTCCTATTGTTGAAAAGTTATATTAACAGTAAAAATTACAGGCAACATGCAACATTACTATTAGACATGAATATAGTGAGATATAAGGTGTATAGTTGAAAAAAAAAAAAAAGAAGTGTTGTGGTTAGTTGGTATCAATCAAGGCAAGGTGCTGAGGTCTCCACTGTAACCTGATTATATCCCAACTTCAGCAACAAAACACAACGAGAACTCACAAAGAAGTTACTTTACTTGGATTTGGCAACAGAGAAATGGTAAAAGCGGGGGGAAAGGAAAGAAAGAAAAGGGGAAAAAATGACGCACTGCTCTCAGTCGCATGTCAACCATTAATAAGTCAAATGGCACAATTGAAACCTTAGAGGGTGGATATGGATCAAGATATCTACAATTTGAAATAATGGATAGAATAATAAGGGAAAAGAGCAGAAAATTTGTAAGAGAACGCCCAATTCTGGAAGAGAGACGCTATGCACTGGAACAGTTGGGGAAAGTTTGAGAAACCACAAAGAAATTCAAGGGGTATCATATTACGTCGAGATGGTAACATTCAAACAAATTAAAAGTAAAACAGATGTCTTTCACACAGTGATGGTTGAAACAACATTTTAGCCACATTTTAGCCATAGCTGATAGCCTGATATCTTGACATTCTGGCCCTATCATTGGACACATAAGGTTTTAAAAGGTGCTGAATGACAAGTTAACAAAGAGAGATCCTGATGTTGACGGCTTGTCTTAAATTTCATTTCTGAAATGTCATTCATGGTACAAAAGAAATTGTCTAACCTAATTACTATATAAGAAATATGCTTTTGCTTGGCCAACCAAAGAACAAGAAGTTACATTTGCATCTAGCAGCGACACGACAGTAGAAAGAGGTAACGGAGAAGCTGACAGCTTGAAGAACACACTGATTGCACATAATCTTTAGAAAGAGTACAAATTAAAAGGAAACTTTTTCAACCCGTGGATCTGCAAAATATCTAAAGTTCTTTTAGTTTACCTAGTATTAACTATATGCACCGTGCACATTAAAGTATATGTCTATTTCAGTAAGTCTTTTAACTTTTACAGCACTTCATAGTATAAATGGTGAACATGTCCCTAGAATAAAAAGGACAATTAGCAATTAAAATACTTGATCTCATTACCTTTATATTGGGAAATCGTTGCACATTAAGCCTCATTCATTTTATGACTGAGATCAATTTCCCAAAAATAAAAAATAAAAAATAAAAAAAATCTTATTTGAAGTTATCCCGTTCAAACTGGCCAAACAGTTGGAAAAGCCAATCAACTTCTAATACAGAATCTAAAATTTCGCGTGCAGAATGGGCATATTAGGGTGTGTTTGGTTGCAAGGAAGTGGGCGGAAGTAAGGAAATGAGAAAGTATAATTGCTCACTTCCCTATCTATCCAAACACCGGAAAAGGAAAATAAGAAAACCCTTTTTCCTTTTTTCTTCTCTCTTTACACAACCATTTCCTGACTTCCAGAGTGCTGCAGTTAATTTTGTGGTCATGTAAATCTCATTTATAATAAGTTGTAGCATAAAACAGTTAATTTTTTAGTCATGTAAATCTGATTTGCATTCTAATTACAATCCATTTTTTATTTTTCTTAATTAATTTTTATTTTAATATTATTTTGCGGTCAACTTTGTGGTCAACTTTTTCACTTCCACTTTCCATTACCATCCAAATACCGAAAAAGACATAACATTTTCCAAACCACACTTCCCAACAACATCCAAGCACCGGAGAACTTACTAACCAATTCCCAAGTTCCAAAGAGAATTAATACCACTTCCTCACTTCCTTACTTCCTCACTTCCACCCTTAACCAAACAGGCCCTTAGATGAACTTAGGATGAAAATATATGAAGACAGCACCCCAACAAAAAAAACTGAAGTATGAATGGCATGTGATTTACTAAACCTCAAAAGTTAGGAAAAAAAGAGATAAAAAAAGGATCAGAAAAAAAATATGAAGTAACTGTTAAAGATTAACAAGACATTCATGGATGCATCTGTTGATATGATAACTACTATGATTTCTTGATCACAGTTGTGCTTAATGCAAACACATACTTGCCAAGACACTTCGCATTCAACTAGGTAGCAGTAGCAAACAACCTCATGAGGGATTGGACTGAACCATAGCAATGAGTGGGACACTCAAGCAGGAAACAGCTGATAATTGGAACATCATGTTCAAAATTGAATGAAGAGCAAGAAAATGAATAAAGAGTATATACAGATTGGAATGTAACCTATTTCCCCACAGGTTCCTTTTGGTTTCCCAACTGTTTCATCATATCATAAAAAAATTATGCTTCAAACTTCTATGAATGTTTAATACTCAAGTTCCGGCTAGTTACCATTACTCAACCCGTCTAAATAAATGTGAGAACACGCAAGGTTTCTAAACCAGTTTGAAAGCTACTCAATGGGACTTAAAAATTTATAACAGAAAAATATAACAAATTACTTAACCAAGGTGTGAGAAGTATCACATCCCAAGCTTATTTTCATGGTGGGAATCAAGCAGGAAGAACCTAGACAAACCCATAATTTAGTTACAAACAGTTATTTTACACCAGCAATTGCCAGAGTCGGTGGTTATTGAACTTGTATAAAGGAGGCAGCAAGCACAAAAGAGGCAGAAAGAGGTTACCTAGATCCAGGGAGCTTTTATCCCTCAACATCACGACTGACCATAAATAGACCCCAACATCATGACTATCAAGTTAGAAGAATAAAATAATTGGTCAATAAAGTTAGAACGGGAGGTGCAGTATGACAATGACACTAACACAGACAAGTTATTATCAACAAGATGGGCACTTGCTAGTTTCTTCCACTTGTTCATGAAGCTCTCCGGAACTCCATCCTTAAAATGACAAGGAAATAAACAAAGAAAATAGAAAGAGATGTAATACAGATTAGATGCATGGCCTCAGTTTCAAATATGGTCACAAGCTAGATGTTCTGAATAAAGCTGAGGGTCTAAGGCGAAATTATTCGGAGGAAATTTGCGGACATAATAGCATTAAGTATTCATAACTCTCTGGTGTGATTACTAGATTCACATGAAACACTTTCAACCTGATGAGTTAAACTCTTATCAGGGGTTTGACATTAGACTAAAGACTATTAATAATTAAAGAGTCAACACAAGTCGACCCTCAGCCGTGAAATTTTCTAATATACATATATCAGTTACAATTCACAATGTTTTAGAAAAACTTACTCAATTATCTATGATTATCTGGCTTAATGATAGAATAATTACTTAATTAACTAGCTACGACAACTTTTAGTATAATTACTTAATTTAACTTGTAGACACATGATTCAAATTATTATAAAATATCTTGATTCCGAGAGTTTGATGAATTAGGCTAGGTGTAGGCCTCCTTGAATTGTGATTAATTCACCTCTTCGTAGCATTTTCTTAACTATTGATCACAATCTACAATGGTATTACATTCTTTATTTCACTAATTGAGCACGATTGGCACATAAATTCTTAGGCATATCTTCTCTTTTTGTTAATGATCACTTGATTTTGAATTGCAAGTAGTTATTCTTCTATTAGATACTGAATTATTACAAACTCAAATAATGTAACTTATTTCATGATTTCTAAATTCATAGGTTATACTAATCAAATTTTTGTAGAATTCTTAACTCAACCTACCCGTAGTGTTTCAACAATAACTCCTATCACATGCATCCAATTGGGATGTAAAATAGAAGTTATTGTCGAAACATTATGGGTAGGTTGAGTTAAGAATTCTGTAGAAGTTTGATTAGTATAACCTATGAATCTAAAAATTATGAATTAAGTTAATATTTAAATTTGTAATATTTCAGTATCTATTAAAAAAATAACCACTTGCAATTCAAGAACAGGTGATCATTAACAAAAAGAGAAGGTATACCCCTTATGAACTAAGAACTTATGTGTCAACGTGCTCAAAAGAATGTAATACCATTGAAGATTGTGATCAATAGTTAAGAAAGTGCTAAGAGAAAGTGAATTAATCACGATTCAAGGTCTACGCCAAGTCTAATTCATCAAACACTCGAAATCAAGATACTTTATAATAATTCGAATTATGTATCTATAAGTTAAATTAACTAGTTATACTTGAAATTGTGATAGCTAGTAAAATAAGGATTCTATCATTAAGCCAGATAATCGTAGATAAATGAGTAAGTATTCCTGAAACATTGTGAATTGCAACTGATATATGTGTATTAGAAAATTTCACATCTGAGGATACTTGTGTTGACTCTTTAATTATGAATAGTCTTTTGTCTGATGCCAAACCCTTGATAAGACTTTAACTCACCAGATTGAAAGTACTTAATGTGAATCTAGTAATCACACCAAAGTTATGAATATTTAATGATATTATGTCCGTCGTCATAATCGACTAGGCCAGATTATAAAGATGGTTTCTATTATCACTTTCATAGAATACCTTGTAAGCAATTCTATGGCCCTCCAAATCGCTTTGTTAATTGTATTTTGGTAGTATTTTGTTAAGATTAATTGTAGTTGTACTCCAATGGCGAAGAAATCTCTGGTTGCAGCCACATTAGTACTTCTGGAGAGAAAAATATTTAAAGATAAGTTATTACAAAGTCACATTTGGATTCCACGTTACGTCAAGAAGTTTCTTAGTTGACAACTGCAAAAATTCATTTCTATTTTCCTTCAAATTTCGACTTATGCATGCATCAGGCCAGGTTCTGTGTACATGTAATTGTTTTGCATATTGGTTGACGTATCATGTCTAGCTTAGAATGTTATTATGTCAGGGATTACCACCAATAGTCGGTCATCACTAGAGAATGAAATGCGTACAGTGTCGATTAGAACTAAAGGTCCCTGAATTATTTCCTTGGCTCATAGATAAAGAACTTCCCATAATGTTATTGAACTCGAGGGGCATGCTTGAACTTGTGACTTTCCAGTCACACGTGTGTCTTATCAACTCTCCTCAAATCTCTCTACAAATAGGTGTGATACCTTTTACTGCAACATGAGTTAGTTTGTGACTATGAAGATTCAAGTTATCCTAGTTTCTATTGCTAAATTCAAATTTACTTGTAGCATCATATTAGACTCTTGAAATGATTATCAACTTGCAACTAAGGACATGCATATTACAGAGTTTGAGTTATATAAAATAATTTTCTTACTTATAGTTTATCACCGAATTCATCTAATGTATACACAATATGTATCACACATCTATCTCATATACCACACACAGTGGTACACCAATCATAATAACAGAATCATAAATATAGTTTATACCTCCAGATAATACATATCACAGCATATACTTGCATATCACATAATCAGATCACACTTCACAGCACTCACATATCACATTTGGTGAGATACATATCATATAATATTCATATCTGTATACAAGTCACAAGTAAAATGTTAGATTCTCCGTTTTCACCCGCTTCCTCCAATATATATATATATATATATATATATATATATATATATATATATAACACCGTCTTTCCCCTCCTACCGGCTCCCGCCCAGCCCTTCCTCAAATATATATATAGAGAGACTTGAGTCATTCCGGAAGGATTCACGACCGAATCCTTCCCACTTATATACAACACATCTGAATGCAAGATCCACTCAGTTGAAGTTGATCTACATTATTTTAAGTAAATAAAAATCTAAAATCATGTATTTTGAATACTTTTTTGTCTATCAATCAAGTAGACACAAAATGGACGGCAAAAATAGTGAGTTGGTTAGTTTAACGGTGTAGAATATTTGAAATCTAACAAAAATTGGTGTGTGAAGGTTTTTACATATTTAGATCATGAAGAAATGGTCGGATCGAGAATTTGCATGTCTAAAGATGTAGATCTAAGCAATATGTTATTTTCGACTGACCATTTTGTGCCTACTTGATGGATGAGCAAAAATATTCAAAAATACAAGATTTTTTGTTTTTAGTTACATGAAATAATGTAAAGCAACTTCAACGGAATGGATCTTGCATTCGGATATCATATGGTTGTATTTGAGTGGGATGGATTCGGCCTCGAATCCTTCCGGGATGACACGTGTATATATATACATATGTATAACACCATCTTCCCCCTCCTACCGGCTCCACCCGGCCCCATCCTCCAATATATATAACAATAATACCGTCTTAATTTGATAGAACTACTCAGCCGATTCGAGGAGATGAAATGACTGACATTTCTGATACTGAAATCCATGACCGATACCGATACCGAGATTTCAAACCATGGATCTAACAATAAATCTCAAGGTAAGAACACATAAAATGTGAACTGTTAAAGGAACTCATGGAAGCTTCAAACTAGCGCCTTAAACATACAAGAATAGATCGATCAAAAAGCATACTTCTTAATGCATGGAAATAAAAACAGTTACATCATGTAAATGTGGCACCGCTGATGCCACCAGCTCAGCAAAGTTTTGCTCACTAGAATAAGTTTAGTTTTCAAAAAAAAAATTGCATATACTTAACAGAATTTCAGCCAGCTGATGCATTTGGTCCAATCAATGATGTTCTCACTCAGAAAAGAGTAATGTGACTGTATGCTGATAGCACCACATGAATTCCCCAAACTGTATCAAATTTAATCCTATTATTTTTTGAGCTGTTGAGTAGATACTGAACCTCTCTTAGAGACTTTCTCAGAAAGTATGTGCAGAATTGCAAATTCAACATGCGTAATTCTCCAGTTGATCAAGTAGGAAAGATCGTCGAATCTGACTAAATGATGAAAGAAAACTTCCATGCAACATTACCATTTTGAGGTTTCCACACCGACATCATTGAAGTTATCAAGTTAGCAGACGAACGAGATATTTTAGCGTCATCTATGTTTTTCTCATAGAGAATTATAATGTATGTATGCAGAAAAGTGTGTTCACATGGACAAACCACGCACATGCAGCAATGCAAAGAGAGAATCCGAGAGATAGAAAGAGAAGAGAAATAAAGATGGCAGTAAATTGTCTTGCCATTGGTTGGATACAAGTTAAGAGTTGTTACTTTACATTGATGACTTCTCAAGCAACAAGTTCATTCTATTAGGGCGTTAAACCACTATTATTCATCAAGTTATAACTTTTGGCACACAACTTCCAATTGAAGCATGTCAAAGTCCAGTTGAGTGTTTGCAACAAAAGCTAATTGATAATTAGCACTTTTGGTTCTTTCCATAATCCATGATCCAGAGATATGGTGACAAGATACAAATAAATAAATACCGCAATTCCAGATTTAAAATATATGTTTGTATTGTACTACACACAAATGTTAAAGTGTTTTATTTATCTATAACATGAATTGTCCCCAAGACAGCTAAATAAATTATACTACATATAAATAAAATTTTAAGTTGTACAAATTAACAATTTCGCAAAGAACTAAGAATCTTTTATCAAGATAGTGGGAAATTATATGGATGCATATATAAATCAAATTAAGTTACAATTCCCTCAGTCATGCAATAGAATGTTAATCAATAGAAATTTTATGATACATCAAATGGAGCATTTAAAATGTACCCCCCGAGTACAAGAGTACCATGTGTCTAAAGTGGGTAAATCTCCTGTATTGCCCATTCTTCCTAGGCTATAAGTTTTTTGTGCTGACACTTTCAACTTATATATGATAATTATTTTGCGCATAAACCATAATGCGACATAGCTCAAACATAATGCATCTACTTAACAAACTAAGGAACTGCACATTGACTAGATACTGCAAGTTTTTAAAAGAAACTGGCAATTTGGCGTTCATCAATTGACCATTTTTCAAACTATGACCTCAAAGCAACAAAATTTAATCATGATTTGATGCCTTCCTCGTTTCAATCTCAAAGATTTTATCAGAATGATGAGGCAGTCCAAGGCATAAGCCCAACACTAGAACAGAATCATATACCTCGCGAGACGAGTGTAAAACAACTGCTTCGACAACTCCTGGCACTTCTCAACAGTGGGCGGGTTCACGATGTGCTGCTTGTTGTTCTCCAGCAGCTGCCTATAGTAAGCGGAGCTGTGCTTCGACACGAATTTAGAGGCTTCACAGGCCTTTGATTGTAGCAGTCGTAGCTTTGATGCCATCTAAATCATCATCAAACCAAAAAAAAAATCACTCACATCAACAAAAGATTCAAGGAGATAGATGAAAATAGAAAAAATTCTTTGCAAAACCCCCTACCAGATCCAGCAATAAAACCCTAATCCCAAACAAAACGAAATAAAGCCCTATATTGAAGCAAAGTAACAGAAAACGATCAGAGAGAACGAATTGAAGTACATTTTCGATTCAAAATTACCTCTCTTGCGATTGAGCCAAATAAGAATCGCAGCTCGGATCGAAGAGGTCTGCGGAGAGAGTTCTGGTGGAGTCGTTCAAGAAAGAGGAAATTGACGAAGTCACTGGCGGCTACTCTACTGTTTATCACGCTGCAGTGTCGAGGGTTCTTTCGTAATTTGGAGTTAGGTTGAGGGCTACTGCGTAATTAAGGACAGCCGTTGGGGAACGAGTGTAGCTATTCACACCAACAAAATTGCTTAATACACTGGACACAATTATTGCTACTCCTAGATGAAAAAAGCCCTCATGGATTAAGGTATCCCCAAAATTGATAAAAACATCCCCATTTTTTTTTTCAAATGGTCAAAGTGTCCTCCTTCTCTTTCTTCTTCTCATTCCCTCCTCCGGCGACCCCCCTCCCCTCCTCCGGGGAGGCCTGAGGAACCCCCTCGGGCCTCCCTCCCCTCCTCCGGCTTGGCCGAACAGGCCAGGTAGGGGCAAGGTGGGCGGGGGGGGGGGGGGGGGGAGGTGGGGGGTAGGCTGAGGAGGGCGGAGGGGCGGGGGTTGGGGGGCGTGTGGTGGGGGGGAGTGGGGGGAAGGAGGAGTGAGGCGGAGGTGGATGAAGCGGCCTGGGATGGGGAAGGAGGAAGGGGCGACCGAGGATGGAGGAGGAAGCCGGGGTGGTCGCCGTCGATTGGGGGCGGAGGCCGGGGGTCGCCGGACAAGGAGGAGAAGAGAGATGGAGGAAAGAGATAAGAGGAAGAAGAAAAGGACACTTTGAGTTTTCCATCAAGAGTGAAAAAGGTCAAAAAAAAAAATAATGGCACACTTGTGAATATTTTAGGGGGCCTTGGGGGTGGCAGTCACCGCGCCCCAACTTTTTAAGAATAAAAGTTGTTGGACAGTTTTAACTTTAAATCAAAAGACTAAAATTACATTGATTAAGTTTAATATTACAACTAATGAAAATTCTATTCCTAAACACACACCAATAATTGTTGAATAACACCAACCCAAATCTTATTCCTAATCAATCCAACTTTCTTTTTAATTCTTTAAATATATGCTTCTTCTTCACCAACACAAACCCTAAAAAATTTCTCAGCGTTTATACCATCAAAAAATTGCCACATTGATAGCTATGGACAAACAAATAATGTCGTGAGAGCATGACAAATAATCAAAAAGTAAGCTTCCATTATATAGTTTATTAAATTAAATTGTTTTTTTTTAATTTCATCGCAGCTAGTTCGATCAACGAAATCTCAACAAAAATCTATGCACCAGATGTTTGGTTTAAAATTCGTAGCAAAGAGCCATGTATTTCCTCTTATGTATTTCAGTAGTGTTCTATTACCTAAAGTCTATACCGTGTTATCTGAACAAAGTTTGAACCCTATAATCTGAACAAATTTGTTCAATTTATTCTTCTCCAAAAAAAAAAGTGTGTGTTCTATTTCCTCTTATAAACCAAAAAATTTACACTGATGAATAGAAAAATAACTAAATAATATTAACCTAATGTATTCAAATAAAGAATGAGGTTATAAATTGGGAAATTGTCATTTTCTTTTGATCTTCTTAAAAATAGTGAGCTTAATGGAAATATTTTTTGCTAATTTGTATAATACAGACATAAGATAATAGAAGCACATAAAAATCAATTTGATGCGCTAGCCTTTCAGTACAATCCTCAATTTGATGTGTTCTATTCTAATGCATTAAAATCTTATTTTCCTACAAAATTCTTCTTTTAGTGTATTTAGCTCAGATTTCAAGCATTCTCTTATTTTAAATAGAAAGTTTGTTGGATTACTTGGTTGTCTTTTGTTTGTTATTTTATAGTCGATCGGACTTTTGATTTAGGCGTTCGCTTTTCGCATTTCTTTCTGTAAAAATAGTTTTTATTATTCTAATTATGTTAGTTTAAATGCATTAACAATATAGTGAGAAACATATATGGATTAGATATACGGCTCAAACCAGCTGAAAATATCAAACTTACTCGAAGGCTATTTAATTAATCTCCAACAGTATAATTTACACACAGTAAGAAAGAGAGGAGATGATTGTTTTGTTGAGGGAGGAAGGGTAGGGTAGAATTGATACTTTAAAAAAATTGATTAAGATGAAAAGATAGTTTAGAAAAAGTGGGTAGTGTGTGCTTAGAAATTTTGTGGGTGTATTAAGTATACAAGTGTGTTGAGCAATTTTGTGGTTGTGAATAACCGCACTCTCGGAGAACGGAGGGAGCGGTTATTTATCACCCCAAAAATGAGAAAGGACCCCCCAAAAATTTACAAGAGTGCCATTATTTTTTTCCCACTTCACCCATGGTGAAATGTCTAATAAACCTCTTCTTTCTCCTTCCTTCCCCTCCCTCCTGCTCTCCCATCATCTTCTCCGGCAACCACCCCCTCCCTGGCGTCCCCCGCACCCCTCCCCTCCTCGGCTACCCCCTCCCCGGCGACCACCCCCTCTCCAGCGCCCCTCCGCCTCCCCCCTCCGGCCTCTCCCGGTCCCCTCCGTCTCCCACTCACCCCCCACCCACCCCACCCCTCGGCGAAGTCCCCCCCGCGCCCCTCCGCCTCCCCCGTGCCCCTTCCCTCCCCCTCCTCCCCTCATCCCTTCGCCTCGTCTATTCGGCCACTCTGACAAAACAGAGCTCAGCCGAAGTGGCCGAAAGAGGGGGACGAAGGGATAGGGGGATGGGGCGTGGGGGGAGGGACAGAGGGACGGGGGGGAAGGCGGAGGGGCATGGGGGAGGCTGAGGGGTACGGGGGGAGTTCGTCGGGGGGAGGCGAAGGGGCAAGGGGAAGACAGAGGGGCGCGGGGGCGCGAGGGGATGGGTGAGGGGGGAGGCGGAGGGGCGCTGGGGGACTTCGCCGAGGGGAAGGCAGAGGGACGCGGGAGAAGGGCAAAGGGGCGAGGGGGAGAGGATGCCGCAGTGGGGGTTCGCCGAAGGAGGGGGAAGGGATCGCCGGAGAGGGTGGGGTTGTTCGCCGGTGAGGGAGGAGAAGAAGAAGGAGAAGAAGGAAATGACATTTTGGCCATTTTAAAAAATTTGGGGGTGACTTTATCAATTTGTGGGTGCC
This sequence comes from Agave tequilana, assembly GCA_038442645.1. Taxonomy (NCBI): domain Eukaryota; kingdom Viridiplantae; phylum Streptophyta; class Magnoliopsida; order Asparagales; family Asparagaceae; genus Agave; species Agave tequilana. Next base: position 180,375 of record JAVJIF010001349.1, on the reverse strand, counting down.
TTAATCCATGAGGGGCTCTTATTATATTTGGGGGTGGTAATAACCGTGCCCAAGAACGGATATTGCAACCCCCAAAAGTAAGGGAACGGATACTTCCACCCCCAGTAATGATAAAGGCCTCTCATAGATTAGGGCGTAAAAAATATCCTTCTTCTTCCTCCTCCTTTTCCCTTCACCTTTTCTTCCTCTCTCTCCCCTTCATCGGCGACCCCCTGGCCTCCCCCGACCACCGGCGAACCCTCTTCGGCCTGCGCCCCCATCCCCACCTCCCCCGACCTCCCCAGCCTCCCCCGCACCCCCCTCGACCTTTCCCTTTCACCACAGCCCCCTCTTCCTCCCCGTGACCTCCCGGCCTCTCCATCGCCGGCGCGACGACCTCCCCGGCCTTTCCCCCCAACCCACCCTGGCCACCTCCTCCCCTCCCCTCCCCCTCCTCCCCCAGACCTCCCCACCCCCTCTGTTTAGCTAGTCCAGTCAATAAGACAGAGCTCTGTTCATTTGCCTCTGGCCGAATAGAGCTCTCTATGTTTAACCAACTCTGGCCGATCAAAGCTCTCTTGTTTGACGGGAGAATAGGGTTCCTTGTAAAATTTCCTTGAATCAATTGAAAGATTACAATGGGTTTACACTCTGATTACAAGAGAGGGAAGATGTTGAGACTTGAATCTCCCCTTTGTTTAATGCTGGGTTCTTCAGGTGGCGATGGAAAGTAAATCTTGTTTTCCATTGACCGAGAACGTCAAGAACTCTTGGGGATCTTCTCTTTGGATGGTCGATGGAGTGACACAGCTCCTGATTGACCAGAAATCTCAAAGAGATTGTATGCAAAGATTGGCTTGTACGCAGCAAGTTGCTTGAAGAGTTGAACTCTCTTTACTTTCTTGTGGCAGCTCACAAGTCAAATTCTTCTCTCTAAATTATCTCTTCCCCCTTCTCAATAGCAAGTGAGGCTATTTATAGAGGTTTCAGAGGTGAACGTGCCCCCTAAAAACACTCCACAATGGGGGTTAACTTCCTCATTATGTGGGCAGTGATTGACCCCATAACGAGGGCAGTTATAACTGAGACGCGGGTTTCAACCCTCGCGCCTTGGCGCTGTAGTGGGGCTGAGACGCGGGTTTCGGCCCTCGCGCCTTGGTGCTGCAGTGGGGCTGAGACGCGGGTTTCGGCCCTCGCGCCTTGGTGCTGCAGTGATGCTGCCGAGACGCGGGTTTCGACCCTCGCGCCTTAGAGCTGCAGTGATGCTGAGACTAGCCCTGCGTCTGGAGTTTTGCTTTTTGATGACTTGTCTTTAGTGATTTTTAGACAGCCTACAGAACCCCCTCCAAAGTTTTCGATATTCCACGGTTGGCTGGGACGGATTTTGAAATACTTTGGACTCTAGCTGAATTCACCCTTTTCATGATTGGACTGACAATGCTCCGAGCTTGATCTTGTTTGAAGTATGGCCTTCGTGAGTGTACCGTTGAACTCTTTGAAGCCGTCAAAAATGATCGTGGCGAGTGTCTAAATACACAGTCTAAACCTCCCCTATGCTCTGGGTTTGTCGTTGGTGTACTTTAAACCAGGGGTGAACAGTCATCTACTTGTGCCAGTGTACTGTTGAACTGAATTGCAGAAGCAGGGACTGAATGCAAGTCCTGCAGACGCAGGGGTTATACTGCTTTAAAGATGCGTTGTAACGCCCCGTTCCCAAGGGTACGGAGGCGTTATGGCGACGTACATACGTGAGGTGTGAACACGCTCACGCGTACGTTAAGCCTCAATACAGTACATACCCTCCATATACACATGAGGTTCAGCATGAAAGCAGTACAAGAATACCTGCAGAAAGAGGTCAACGACCATAACAGATATGAAAATGGAGACAAATGAGATAACAGAAATAAATGACCAAGGTACCTAAGAATAGTCCCGATGAGGAATCTCCTATGTGACTCCAAGGCGCTCTCGGGTACTACGGTACACGGATCTCCAAATCTGGGCACGCAAACCCAGGGTCGTCAGAAAGCGACCTAGTGAGTGGTAAAATGAAGGAGGCAGTAATATATATATATATATATATATATATATATATATATATATATATATATAGTAATGCAAGCACGATACTAATATATCATCCCTACCTAACCGGTTATCATCAGGTCATGTTTCTATTTGTATCCAGGTTATATAATATATAATGTTATCTAGTGGTGACGAGTGTTCATGCTAGTGGTGATGTGATAGTAATGAACATGCAGGTGGGTATATGCAATATGAACATGCTACTGTATTGTGTTTAGATAGCATATAAGCAATGCAAAGCAGAGTATATGTGATGTAAGGTGTACATGTGCATGAGTAGTATGCCACCATAGGTATCAGGTAGTGTAGCAAAGTCTACAGATAACATGATAGCGGATACAATAACATGAACAGGAACAGTAACAAGTAAGCAAGAACAGTAACAAGGTGGTATACATGTATCAGGCAAGTCATGTCAAAGTCATGTACAACAATAGCATACATGTATTAGGCAAATCAAGTGATTGATACAACAGTAGAAATCAGTACCACCCGGTATTTTAATCAATCTCTTCCAGTGTCCCATACCACTGGCAGTTCATACTGGAGCCCGCACTCCAGTCGAACTCATCCGGACATGGCCTACGGGTACCATTATCCAAACGAGAGAGTGACCAAATAAAAAGTGTTCCCGACGTCCACTATTGTGTATACTGTTTTATTATGTTAATTGGAAACCCATGGTCGAGGAGTTCTTATCGGGTAGGTGTATCCCGTGCATACCCGGGATCACGGCCTTAAACAATCCCCTGGCTGCTGAGACCAGGGCCCTCCGCTAAGAGGGGAGCATGAATCAAGTAACAAGAGCTCATGGAGCAATTGGTAGGAAGCACTACCGTCCCCTGCAGTGGGAAAACAATATGGATCCAGTACATCACCCGATAAGATCTAATCAACCGTCAAGTCTCCCCCATACCCAAGTTATCATTATTATCTGATATGTCAAGTATACAATGTGAAAAGAACAACTACTGTACATGATACGGGTAACATGATATCTGGACCTGAGCTCTGTTGATAGCATAGAACAATATAACGGGAATCAGGAACAATATAACATGAACAAGATAACATGAACAATATACCGGGAACGGGAGCAATAGATGTGGGTTTCCCACATATCGCATATCAACAGCTCGCATGTCCAGTAACAGGAATATCCGTATCATTAACAGGAAACGATCATATAACATGGATACGATAACATGGAACAATAATCTGTGTAACATGCACGGTGCGTCATATGATATTAAATGAGAAACATTACATGCATGTGTATCTGTAATATGTAAGTATGACATAAATGTATATGATGATCATGCTAACATGAAATGCGATAGTCCGTGCAGTGATATGTCGAGAATCCATGTAACGAGGATAATAATACATGACATAACGGTATGTTGTGAAATAGTGCCGCTACGTATCGGTGGCTATGCCTACAAAATAACAAGTGTGTCGTGTCAATGTAACAGGTACAGGTAATAACGGTGGTCAGTGTCTACTATCATGTACAGTGAACTACAGTATCCGTGTAATGATGATAACCGTAATAGGACATGCGGTACTTATCCGTATAATAGTGGGACATAGTTTGTGTAGCCATAATCCGTGTAACCTGCATAAACGGTATCTAGCATGTACGTCTAGTGACCGTGTAGTGTCATAGCCTACCGTGAATCAATATACATGTGACGATAGTTAGCTAACTATGAGTTACTGTGAGTTACTACATGAAGTAATAGTATCTACTAATATGATGACCTAGTGGTTCGTGGTCAGTGGCGGTGCAGGTATGATATCTGTATCCGAGTTTTCTATGTCTGTATGCCTTGTTACTATAACGACCTCATCTTGAGTCAGGGAATACCTTACAATCTTCTAGGTTATTCCTAATTCAATGATCGTTCAATCATGACCAGTGAATAATTAATATTTAACGTCTTTTATCCATAATCATGGTATAGCAAGCAATGTAACTAAATATGATAAAATATAATTTATAAAAAGAAAACACTCACAAACTTGCTATAAGCCTGTAGCTCTCTTTCCCACGATCGCAACGGATCCAGAATCGCCCGAATCGGAGTCCGGATGCTCCAGTTATCGCCCGGATACTAATTCATAACAAATAAAGTTAAATATGTAAATAAAAATAATAAATGCAATTTCTGAATTGTATAGGGGGGTTTTCTGTAAATTTACCTTTAACGGGTTTCGGATGCGGGTTTGGCTCTTAACGGGTCGGGTCCAGATCCACAACCCAAACCCATTAACTTAAGTTAAAAGGGGTTATAGGGTTAACGGGTCGGGTTGGAGGAAGTATTGGGTTTTGGGGTTTCAAATAACCCAAATGGGTTATTGGGTTCACACCCATTTAAGGGGTGTGAACCCATAAGGGAGGCGGCGGCAGCAGCAGCTTGCTGCTGCTGCTCCCGCGCGGCCGGCCGGCCGGCCCAGCTGGCCGGCGGCGATCCCGGCCGCCGGCGGCCCCGAGTGCCAGAGAGAGAGGGTGAGGGGGAGAGAGAGAGGAAAGGAAGAGAAAAACAGAGAAAGGAAAATGAAAGAAAAGAAGAAGAAGAAGAAGAAGAAAGGGAGAGGAGGTGGTGCCCTAGCCGCCGGCGCCTGGCCGGCGGCACCTGGCCGGCGCCGCGGTGGCGCGCGGCCACCCCTGGCCGCGGGCGCGGGTCAACCCCCGCCCCTGGCCTGAAACAGAGAAGGAGGAGAGAAAGAAAGAGAGAGAGAGATATGGCGGTGGCACAGGAGTCGGTGGGGAATTCTCCAGCGAAATGGAGAAGAGGAAAGAAAAGAAAGGAAAAGAAAAAGATTAAAAATTAAATTATTATTATTATTATATTGGCCCAAAATTTGACCAGCTCCGAACGGTGCCCAAAAATTACAGAAAATAGAGAATATTACCCTGAGACGTACTATGAAAATGGTTTGAAGAAATTCAATCCGGTTTGTAAATTAAAAATCCCGAAAGCTGTCGCCGGTATCGGGCGACACCGGTTTGGCCCGATTTTGATAAATTCAGAAAAATTTCCAAAAATACCCAAACGTATCTCATGTGATTCTAAGACACAAGGTGAAAGCGGATTCTCAAAATTCTACTCCGTTTGTGAAATAAAAATCGGAAGGCCGGTTATCGGTATCGGTCGACACCGACTACGGAGATTTTCCAAAATAATCCAGAAAATTTTCAGAAAATCCTTAAAAATCTTAAATATTAAAAAATGATTTTTGAAACTGAAATCAGCTCAATCGGACTACCACGGAGGTCAAATCAATTTTGTACGTCGTATCGCGTACCGATACTGTGATACGTACACCGAGGATCAGGGTGTTACATTTCTCCCCACCTTACAAAAAATTGCGTCCTCACAATTTCAATCAGGTGTGAGAACAAGATTTTCAACCCCAAAGCCGAAATATTACGGGTCCACGACACTTCCGCTGCGCTACTGTGATATCTATAAGGGACTCGGGATACAGAAGTATTGTAGTGAACGAATACTAACAGCTTGGAAGCAAGAAGATGAAACAAAAACAAGGAGGAAATCAGATAGTCTAGTTGATAACTATCACTAAGGAATAGAAAAGAATCAAGGAATGAATTGTCACGGACATGGTATTCTTGTACTCGTCGCTGGAATCTCCAAATTCAGATACAGATAAGCTGAAATCTGAATCTGATTGTACTGTTGGTAAGAGCCCACGGATTGACCCAGGTGGTTACCCACACCAGGTGTGAACCTAAGCTCTGATACCTCTGTGTAACGCCCCGTTCCCAAGGGTACGGAGGCGTTATGGCGACGTACATACGTGAGGTGTGAACACGCTCACGCGTACGTTAAGCCTCAATACAGTACATACCCTCCATATACACATGAGGTTCAACATGAAAGCAGTACAAGAATACCTGCAGAAAGAGGTCAGCGACCATAACAGATATGAAAATGGAGACAAATGAGATAACAGAAATAAATGACCAAGGTACCTAAGAATAGTCCCGATGAGGAATCTCCTATGTGACTCCAAGGCGCTCTCGGGTACTACGGTACACGGATCTCCAAATCTGGGCACGCAAACCCAGGGTCGTCAGAAAGCGACCTAGTGAGTGGTAAAATGAAGGAGGTAGTAATATATATATAGTAATACAATCACGATACTAATATATCATCCCTACCTAACCGGTTATCATCAGGTCATGTTTCTATTTGTATCCAGGTTATATAATATATAATGTTATCTAGTGGTGACGAGTGTTCATGCTAGTGGTGATGTGATAGTAATGAACATGCAGGTGGGTATATGCAATATGAACATGCTACTGTATTGCGTTTAGATAGCATATAAGCAATGCAAAGCAGAGTATATGTGATGTAAGGTGTACATGTGCATAAGTAGTATGCCACCATAGGTATCAGGTAGTGTAGCAAAGTCTACAGATAACATGATAGCGGATACAATAACATGAACAGGAACAGTAACAAGTAAGCAAGAACAGTAACAAGGTGGTATACATGTATCAGGCAAGTCATGTCAAAGTCATGTACAACAATAATCTGTGTAACATGCACGGTGCGTCATATGATATTAAGTGAGAAACATTACATGCATGTGTATCTGTAATATGTAAGTATGACATAAATGTATATGATGATCATGCTAACATGAAATGCGATAGTCCGTGCAGTGATATGTCGTGAATCCATGTAACGAGGATAATAATACATGACATAACGGTATGTTGTGAAATAGTGCCGCTACGTATCGGTGGCTATGCCTACAAAATAACAAGTGTGTCGTGTCAATGTAACAGGTACAGGTAATAACGGTGATCAGTGTCTACTATCATGTACAGTGAACTACAGTATCCGTGTAATGATGATAACCGTAATAGGACATGCGGTACTTATCCGTATAATAGTGGGACATAGTTTGTGTAACACCCCGCTCCCGGAATACGTACTTAGTTGCGTATTCAGATTTTTCGGCCGTATTTTTCGATTTACTTCTTGTATTCGTTTTGTATTCTTTATATGATTGTTTTGTCTTGGATTTGGATTCGTGGATTCGGAGTCAACCTTAGTTTGAACCGAAGGCCCGATCCCAGAGTATTGCTCGGTTTGGACATTCTGGTATTCCGATTCGATCGATTTCAGTTTTAAATATCATTTTCCAATATTCTAGATTTTCTATGATTTTCTGAAATTTTCCTGGATTTAGTTGAAAATCTTCAAAACCGGTGTCGGCCAGTTTCGTTGACCGATTCCCGGATTTTTAACTTACAAACGGTTGGGAATTTCTAAAAGTGCCTTTAGGCAATGTTTCTTAAAATCATATTTTCTATCTAAATACTTTTTCTGGGAATTATCAGAATTTATTGAAAATCCGGCCAATCCGGTGTAGACCGAGATTGACGGTTGACCTTATGATTTTTATCTTGAAAATAAGATTGAATCTTTGAAAACCGATTTCACCAAAAATCATTTTATAATATTTATGATTTTTGAGAATTTTTGGGAGACTTTCCGGATTACTTCATTTTGGGCTTTTCCGGTATTTTCCCAGATACCGAGGAGATTGTCCCATATATTCCCTCTCCTTCACCAAACGCGGATCTCACCAACCTAGGATTCCGCATTTATTGTGAAGATCCTCCCCATTCTGCATTTAATGCACTTCAGATCAAATCCCATCAATTATCATGACTTCCTCTCTCCTCTGTTAAAAAACGCAGCTTTTGGCTTCCCTAAACGCGGCTTTAATTCCCGCGTTTAGTTCATTTGGCTTGAAACGCAGGTTGTGTGCTGCGTTTTGAGATGGGAAACGCAAGCCCCCTTTGACTCTTTTGCCTTGAAAGAAGTACACATCATTATGATTCATTCCTTTAACCTTTTTCTCTCTCTTCATTTAATTCTCTCCTTACAAATCATCATTTCCAAGACACCCCACTCCCCTCTCATCATCATGCTGGTCAAGTGAGGGAGAGGGCTGCGTTTCAAGGTGGGAAACGCAAGAATCCCTCCCTTGTTCTTTTGTGTTTTTGTGTGCAACATCATTCTTTATCCTCCCCTTCTCTCTCTTCATTAAATGCCTCTCTTCCAAAAGTCTTCTCCTTGATATCCCCACTCCCTCTCATTATCACAATTGGCCAAGTGGTCAAGAGAGTCACTTCATCTCCCATTTTGCAAAAACCCCCTCTCCTTTAATTATTTGCATCACTTCACAATCTAATTCCTATAAATACCCCCTCCTTCTTTCTTTCTTCATTTTACTTCTTCTTCTCCTCCTTTGCTTCCTGTAGCCAACAAGAGAAGCCACCAAGGGAGAGCTCCTTCTCTTGCTTCCCTTGTTCACCCAAACTCCATCATCTCCACAACAACATCCCCATGCCATCACCTTCAACCTCCATCACTTTGTGAGAACCGGCTCCTCCTTTTGGATTGGGGCCGTGTTTCTTCTCCGGCGGCAAGACTTAGGGCCGGCCACTCCTTTTGGATTGGGACCGAGCTTCCCTTCGTTGGACGCGGCAAAGATCGTTGTTAGGCGAGTAATCTCGCTATCCGCTTGCCTTCATATTTTATTGACTATGCGGGTGTTCTCGCTTGATTTTCCTATTTCGGCGAGTGCTTTTCCTCGCCAAGAACTTGTATTTTTATCAACAAACTATAACTCTTAAAAGCTGTTACTGCTCACTGTTTCCCAGTATTAGTCGACTTGCCCAAATCATAAGTCGACTAAACCCTTGAAACGCAGCCTGGTTATTCTGGAACGCACCTTATTAGTCGACTAAACCTTTGTGCCAGTCGACTAACCTTTCCTGGAACGCGTCCTTCCCCTGGAACGCGGTCTACTCTTTCATCCCTTATTGACTAACTCTTTCTTGTGAGACGCGGACTTGTGAAACGCGGATTCATGAGACGCGGACTTGTGGCAAGACGCGGGCTTGTGGAACGCGGCTCTTTGAGACGCAGCCCTGACCAGTCGACTAACCCAAACGCCCTAGTCGACTAACTTTCCTTCTGAAACGCAGCTCTTCCAAAACGCAGACTTTATTAGTCGACTTGATTCCCCTTCATAGTCGACTTACTCTTTGTCCAGTCGACTACTATTTTCTCTAGTCGACTAAGTTTGGCTAATTGCCATGTTTGATCTTCCTATTGACAATAGACCCTTCCCATTGACCTTGTATTTATCATGTGCCTCCAGTTGCTCAGCTTCTCTTGATTCTGTTTAACTATTTGCCAGATACAATCTGTTGCACTCTGTTCAATATGTTATCACCTGACACCTGTCATGCTACTACTTGATCCTGACTCATGTTGTACTACCTGTTCCTGTCAAGTCCTGAATGGAACTAAGTGCCACACAGCACAAAGTGCCACACCACTCGGTGGGGGCCACCTCTTGAATCTGTGGGGGCCACCTCTAGAATCCATCCCCGCAGAGCAAAGTGCCACATGGAACAAAGTGCCACACCATACCTGGTGGGGGCCACCTCTTGAATCCGTGGGGGCCACCTCTTGAATCTGCAGGGCCATCTCTGGTTTATACCTGATTCCTGTTATGACTCCTGTTATGATCCCCATTCCTGATCATGTCCTGTTTATTTGATATACTATTATAATTAGACAACTTGCACCTGGTTTGGGGGAAACTGATGGGCCCTGATTAATCATGTTCATGGTGGCACTATCGAGTCACGCGTGGCCACATACTTGAGGGATCTCCTGGCGGCCACCAGGGATTCCGTGGGGTGTACTGGCACCCCTACTCCTGATATTCATGCCGGGTATGCACACGCCCTAGACCTATTTCTATGGGATCTGCGATACTCTATTCCTGTTCGGGCGACCATAAGTCCCGGTACCTAGCGGTACGTTCCGGCTCAGCACCGGATACTCCTGAACCGTTGTCCCGGGCATGTACGGGACCCATCCAGAACATGATTCATCGAACTTTAATCAGTTTCCAGATAACTTGCTCTATAAGTTGTAAGTAGAAGTATGTGTAATGGGACGCATACTAAAGCCTACAACTTAGACAGCCTAATCATAATAATAATTCTAATATGTCTCCGCCGCATTGTTTTGTAACTCGAGCTGTACGCGTTCAGGTTACGGTAACATGAGGAAAAGGTATATGGATGAGGGTTTCCTTGTTTGGATTATTCCTTCGAAGTACTAACCTCATAGAGCCATGACCTAGACCTGTACAATTGGATTTACTCGTAATCGGCTTTTATTCTGTTTTATCGGTTTTATAATTAGTTTAGGAGATAACTAGTATTGCCCTATCTATTTTACTGCTTATCTTGTTATATCATGGATGTTACCTACTGCAGTCCTTTTATTCCTGCATACTTATATCTACAACATGTTTGTCATGCTCATAATCCAGATTTACTGTTTCACATGTGTCTACCCCTACTTGCCATTTGGCTTTCGTTCTATTACTCGCCTGGGGAGTTTCATCTGACTCCCCTGGATTCTCATGTCCAGGTCCTGGAGCTTGGAGCTAGAGGATTCCCTTGCTGAGGACCAAGCTCATTTCCGTGGAGCAGTCAGACCAGTGTCCTCCAGTCCTGCCCTCGTTCCACCTGTTGACTCGCGACGTTTCTGATTACTCGTGAGCCCCTTTTGTACTGTTCATATTTGTACTTCTTATGTACTCTCGCATTTGCGCCTGTCAAGTGATGTAATATTATTGTAATATTTATCACCTCTGGTGATAACTCTGTAATTGTATTCTATTGTTGGAATGTATAATGCACCACTTGCTTCCGTACTCTGATTCTTGCTTGTACTGATGCTTAGCGTATATACGTGAGGGTAGTTCTGACCTACGTATATACGTTGCAGTAACGTCTCCGTACCCGCGGGATCGGGGCGTTACAGGTTGGTATCAGAGCTTAGGCTCTTACTTCCTCAGTACGTCCAGATGGCAATTAATGGTAAGCAATTTGCAACTGGAATGCATGAGTCCTGGTTATACATTCCAAACTCCAAGTGCAGAGTTATCTATTTCTTCCTTCTGATCTATTTCTTGAAACTTGAGATCTCCAATCTTTTCCTTCCAGTTTCTTCTTGTCACCTTTTCAACCAACTCAGATATGGAAAGACGGGGAATACGCAATGGTCCTAGTACCTCTCAAGATGGATCCAACAGAGACAGTGATGGTATGATGAGGGTACTTCAGGGGATGATGCAGAGTCAACAGCAGCAGACCGACTGTTACGTCAAGGACTGTTGGTTGCACCCCGAGAACAGAGGCCAGGCAGTGTGTCAGATTTCAGGAGATTACAGCCGGCCGTATTTTCTGGTACAGAGAAGCCTCTGGATGCAGAACAGTGGCTGATAGACACAACAGATCTTTTGAAGGCGGCCCGAGTTCCTGATGAGAACCAAGTGGAAGTGGCCAAGATACAGCTGAGAGATGTGGCCAGAACCTGGTGGTTGGCAGAAGAGGCAACACTGGAGAACCCATCACATGGGATCAATTCTCAAAGGGTTTCTATGAGAGATTCTTCCCGGCAACAACCCAAAAGGAAATGGAAGAACAATTTATCCGCCTGCAGCAACGGAACCGGTCAGTGGATGAATATGCTGCTGAATTCTTGAGGCTCAGCAGATTTGCTCCCTACATGGTGACAGATGAAGAAAAGAGGGCGAGCAGGTTTCAGCAAGGGCTGAAGATGGATGTCCAGATGTTCCTTATTCCTCAACAGCTGAAGACGTACTCTCAGGTCCTCTCCATTGCCCGTGAAGTAGAAAGGGGACTGGAGAAGAAGAGTGAGAACCAGGTACAAAACAAGTCAGTGAAGAGGCCCTTTCAGTTGATAAGTGAGGAAGATACAGGTAGGACAACCCATGGTCCAGTGATTAAGCGACCATTCCAACCTCCCCAGCAGCAGATGATATGCGGGTACTGCCGAAAGCCCGGACACATCCAACGCAACTGCCGAAGGGCTAATAGGCTATGTTTGGTATGTGGATCCGGGAATCACTCTATAGGTGATTGTCCATTCAAGAGAAGTTACCCAATACCACCAGCAATTCCAGCACGAGCAGCACCCCCGGCACTTCCAGCTCCACCACTGAGAAGGAACCCAGAACCTGTTGACCGAAGAGCTCCATTTCCACCCCAGCAACATGATCACCCACAGAGAGGAGCAAGACCCAGAGCAGACTATGGCAGAGGCCAAGCTCACAACATGGCAGCAGAGGTATCAGATGAAGCAGCAGCAGAGTATGAGGCTCAGTATCTGGAGCAGGAACCTTGAGGATGTCACTGTGACAGCAACCCCTGACCTTTTGTATTTTGAGTTGGTAATCCTTCGTGGATATTCCTCCTTATCCTATTCTCATTGTCCATCCTGGTCCCTCCTGTGTTTATCTTACACCTGTTTTGGTTTTATGAAGCCTTCATTCCAGCCTTTGTCCTCCTTGTGTTCAATTTACCCCTTAACGAAATTGCGAGGACGCAATTTTTGTAAGGTGGATGGATTGTAACACCCCGCTCCCGGAATACGTACTTAGTTGCGTATTCAGATTTTTCGGCCGTATTTTTCGATTTACTTCTTGTATTCGTTTTGTATTCTTTATATGATTGTTTTGTCTTGGATTTGGATTCGTGGATTCGGAGTCAACCTTAGTTTGAACCGAAGGCCCGATCCCAGAGTATTGCTCGGTTTGGACATTCTGGTATTCCGATTCGATCGATTTCAGTTTTAAATATCATTTTCCAATATTCTAGATTTTCTATGATTTTCTGAAATTTTCCTGGATTTAGTTGAAAATCTTCAAAACCGGTGTCGGCCAGTTTCGTTGACCGATTCCCGGATTTTTAACTTACAAACGGTTGGGAATTTCTAAAAGTGCCTTTAGGCAATGTTTCTTAAAATCATATTTTCTATCTAAATACTTTTTCTGGGAATTATCAGAATTTATTGAAAATCCGGCCAATCCGGTGTAGACCGAGATTGACGGTTGACCTTATGATTTTTATCTTGAAAATAAGATTGAATCTTTGAAAACCGATTTCACCAAAAATCATTTTATAATATTTATGATTTTTGAGAATTTTGGGAGACTTTCCGGATTACTTCATTTTTGGGCTTTTCCGGTATTTTCCCAGATACCGAGGAGATTGTCCCATATATTCCCTCTCCTTCACCAAACGCGGATCTCACCAACCTAGGATTCCGCATTTATTGTGAAGATCCTCCCCATTCTGCATTTAATGCACTTCAGATCAAATCCCATCAATTATCATGACTTCCTCTCTCCTCTGTTAAAAAACGCAGCTTTTGGCTTCCCTAAACGCGGCTTTAATTCCCGCGTTTAGTTCATTTGGCTTGAAACGCAGGTTGTGTGCTGCGTTTTGAGATGGGAAACGCAAGCCCCCTTTGACTCTTTTGCCTTGAAAGAAGTACACATCATTATGATTCATTCCTTTAACCTTTTTCTCTCTCTTCATTTAATTCTCTCCTTACAAATCATCATTTCCAAGACACCCCACTCCCCTCTCATCATCATGCTGGTCAAGTGAGGGAGAGGGCTGCGTTTCAAGGTGGGAAACGCAAGAATCCCTCCCTTGTTCTTTTGTGTTTTTGTGTGCAACATCATTCTTTATCCTCCCCTTCTCTCTCTTCATTAAATGCCTCTCTTCCAAAAGTCTTCTCCTTGATATCCCCACTCCCTCTCATTATCACAATTGGCCAAGTGGCCAAGAGAGTCACTTCATCTCCCCATTTTGCAAAAACCCCCTCTCCTTTAATTATTTGCATCACTTCACAATCTAATTCCTATAAATACCCCCTCCTTCTTTCTTTCTTCATTTTACTTCTTCTTCTTCTCCTTTGCTTCCTGTAGCCAACAAGAGAAGCCACCAAGGGAGAGCTCCTTCTCTTGCTTCCCTTGTTCACCCAAACTCCATCATCTCCACAACAACATCCCCATGCCATCACCTTCAACCTCCATCACTTTGTGAGAACCGGCTCCTCCTTTTGGATTGGGGCCGTGTTTCTTCTCCGGCGGCAAGACTTAGGGCCGGCCACTCCTTTTGGATTGGGACCGAGCTTCCCTTCGTTGGACGCGACAAAGATCGTTGTTAGGCGAGTAATCTCGCTATCCGCTTGCCTTCATATTTTATTGACTATGCGGGTGTTCTCGCTTGATTTCCTATTTCGGCGAGTGCTTTTCCTCGCCAAGAACTTGTATTTTTATCAACAAACTATAACTCTTAAAAGCTGTTACTGCTCACTGTTTCCCAGTATTAGTCGACTTGCCCAAATCATAAGTCGATTAAACCCTTGAAACGCAGCCTGGTTATTCTGGAACGCACCTTATTAGTCGACTAAACCTTTGTGCCAGTCGACTAACCTTTCCTGGAACGCGTCCTTCCCTGGAACGCGGTCTACTCTTTCATCCCTTATTGACTAACTCTTTCTTGTGAGACGCGGACTTGTGAAACGCGGATTCATGAGACGCGGACTTGTGGCAAGACGCGGGCTTGTGGAACGCGGCTCTTTGAGACGCAGCCCTGACCAGTCGACTAACCCAAACGCCCTAGTCGACTAACTTTCCTTCTGAAACGCAGCTCTTCCAAAACGCAGACTTTATTAGTCGACTTGATTCCCCTTCATAGTCGACTTACTCTTTGTCCAGTCGACTACTATTTTCTCTAGTCGACTAAGTTTGGCTAATTGCCATGTTTGATCTTCCTATTGACAATAGACCCTTCCCATTGACCTTGTATTTATCATGTGCCTCCAGTTGCTCAGCTTCTCTTGATTCTGTTTAACTATTTGCCAGATACAATCTGTTGCACTCTGTTCAATATGTTATCACCTGACACCTGTCATGCTACTACTTGATCCTGACTCATGTTGTACTACCTGTTCCTGTCAAGTCCTGAATGGAACTAAGTGCCACACAGCACAAAGTGCCACACCACTCGGTGGGGGCCACCTCTTGAATCTGTGGGGGCCACCTCTAGAATCCATCCCCGCAGAGCAAAGTGCCACATGGAACAAAGTGCCACACCATACCTGGTGGGGGCCACCTCTTGAATCCGTGGGGGCCACCTCTTGAATCTGCAGGGCCATCTCTGGTTTATACCTGATTCCTGTTATGACTCCTGTTATGATCCCCATTCCTGATCATGTCCTGTTTATTTGATATACTATTATAATTAGACAACTTGCACCTGGTTGGGGGAAACTGATGGGTCCTGATTAATCATGTTCATGGTGGCACTATCGAGTCACGCGTGGCCACATACTTGAGGGATCTCCTGGCGGCCACCAGGGATTCTGTGGGGTGTACTGGCACCCCTACTCCTGATATTCATGCCGGGTATGCACACGCCCTAGACCTATTTCTATGGGATCTGCGATACTCTATTCCTGTTCGGGCGACCATAAGTCCCGGTACCTAGCGGTACGTTCCGGCTCAGCACCGGATACTCCTGAACCGTTGTCCCGGGCATGTACGGGACCCATCCAGAACATGATTCATCGAACTTTAATCAGTTTCCAGATAACTTGCTCTATAAGTTGTAAGTAGAAGTATGTGTAATGGGACGCATACTAAAGCCTACAACTTAGACAGCCTAATCATAATAATAATTCTAATATGTCTCCGCCGCATTGTTTTGTAACTCGAGCTGTACGCGTTCAGGTTACGGTAACATGAGGAAAAGGTATATGGATGAGGGTTTCCTTGTTTGGATTATTCCTTCGAAGTACTAACCTCATAGAGCCATGACCTAGACCTGTACAATTGGATTTACTCGTAATCGGCTTTTATTCTGTTTTATCGGTTTTATAATTAGTTTAGGAGATAACTAGTATTGCCCTATCTATTTTACTGTTTATCTTGTTATATCATGGATGTTACCTACTGCAGTCCTTTTATTCCTGCATACTTATATCTACAACATGTTTGTCATGCTCATAATCCAGATTTACTGTTTCACATGTGTCTACCCCTACTTACCATTTGGCTTTCGTTCTATTACTCGCCTGGGGAGTTTCATCTGACTCCCCTGGATTCTCATGTCCAGGTCCTGGAGCTTGGAGCTAGAGGATTCCCTTGCTGAGGACCAAGCTCATTTCCGTGGAGCAGACCAGTGTAGCTCCAGTCCTGCCCTCGTTCCACCTGTTGACTCGCGACGTTTCTGATTACTCGTGAGCCCCTTTTGTACTGTTCATATATGTACTTCTTATGTACTCTCGCATTTGCGCCTGTCAAGTGATGTAATATTATTGTAATATTTATCACCTCTGGTGATAACTCTGTAATTGTATTCTATTGTTGGAATGTATAATGCACCACTTGCTTCCGTACTCTGATTCTTGCTTGTACTGATGCTTAGCGTATATACGTGAGGGTAGTTCTGACCTACGTATATACGTTGCAGTAACGTCTCCGTACCCGCGGGATCGGGGCGTTACAGTTTGTGTAGCCATAATCCGTGTAACCTGCATAAACGGTATCTAGCATGTACGTCTAGTGACCGTGTAGTGTCATAGCCTACCGTGAATCAATATACATGTGACGATAGTTAGCAAACTATGAGTTACTGTGAGTTACTACATGAAGTAATAGTATCTACTAATATGATGACCTAGTGGTCCGTGGTCAGTGGCGGTGCAGGTATGATATCTGTATCCGAGTTTTCTATGTCTGTATGCCTTGTTACTATAACGACCTCATCTTGAGTCAGGGAATACCTTACAATCTTCTAGGTTATTCCTAATTCAATGATCGTTCAATCATGACCAGTGAATAATTAATATTTAACGTCTTTTATCCATAATCATGGTATAGCAAGCAATGTAACTAAATATGATAAAATATAATTTATAAAAAGAAAACACTCACAAACTGGCTATAAGCCTGTAGCTCTCTTTCCCACGATCGCAACGGATCCAGAATCGCCCGAATCGGAGTCCGGATGCTCCAGTTATTGCCCGGATACTAATTCATAACAAATAAAGTTAAATATGTAAATAAAAATAATAAATGCAATTTCTGAATTGTATAAGGGGGTTTTCTGTAAATTTACCTTTAACGGGTTTCGGATGCGGGTTTGGCTCTTAACGGGTCGGGTCCAGATCCACAACCCAAACCCATTAACTTAAGTTAAAAGGGGTTATAGGGTTAACGGGTCGGGTTGGAGGAAGTATTGGGTTTGGGGTTTCAAATAACCCAAATGGGTTATTGGTTCACACCCATTTAAGGGGTGTGAACCCATAAGGGAGGCGGCGCGGCAGCAGCAGCTTGCTGCTGCTGCTCCCGCGCGGCCGGCCGGCCAGCCCAGCTGGGCGGCGGCGGCGGCGGGCCTGCCGGCGGCGATCCCGGCCGCGGCGGCCCGAGTGCGAGAGAGAGAGGGTAAGGGAGAGAGAGAGAGGAAAAAAGAGAGAGATGGGAAGAGAAAAACAGAGAAAGGAAAATGAAAGAAGAAGAAGAAGAAGAAGAAGAAAGGGAGAGGAGGTGGTGCCCTAGCCGGCGGCACCTGGCCGGCGCCGCGGTTGCGCGCGGCCACCCCTGGCCGCGGGCGCGGGTCAACCCCGCCCCTGGCCTGAAACAGAGAAGGGGGAGAGAAAGAGAGAGAGAGAGAGAGAGAGAGAGAGAGAGAGATATGGCGGTGGCACAGGAGTCGGTGGGGAATTCTCCAGCGAAATGGAGAAGAGGAAAGAAAAGAAAGGAAAAGAAAAAGATTAAAAATTAAATTATTATTATTATTATATTGTCCCAAATTTGACCAGCTCCGAACGGTGCCCAAAATTACAGAAAATAGAGAATATTACCCTGAGACGTAATATGAAAACAGTTTGAAGAAATTCAATCTGATTTGTAAATTAAAAATCCCGAAAGCTGTCGCCGGTATCGGGCGACACCGGTTTGGCCCGATTTTTGATAAATTCAGAAAAATTCCCAAAAATACCCAAACGTATCTCATGTGATTCTAAGACACAAGGTGAAAGCGGATTCTCAAAATTCTACTCCGTTTGTGAAATAAAAATCGAAAGGCGGTTATCGGTATCGGTCGCACCGACTACGGAGATTTTCCAAAATAATCCAAAAAATTTCAGAAAATCCTTAAAAATCTTAAATATTAGAAAATGATTTTTGAAACTGAAATCAGCTCAATCGGACTACCACGGAGGTCAAATCAATTTTGTACGTCGTATCGCGTACCGATACTGTGATACGTACACCGAGGATCAGGGTGTTACATGCGCCTTCTGTAGGGATGCGTCTTTTGGGATGAAAACGCGGCTGTTGCTCCATGAGGTAGACACGACTTTAGCCTAGTTAAAAAGGTGCGACCTTTAGAGGGACGCGATTTTTTCTGTTAAATGCGAATCCGTGTTATGAGCGCGTTGCCACGTGTCCAGTAGAATTGAGGGGACATCTTCTTTTGGTGCGCGAATTTCGCGCTGCATTTAATACGTTTCCACGCGTCAGGCAGAGATTAGGCGTCGAGCCAAGCGCCGCGTATCTCTGCGAATCACTGTGCCTATAAAAGGCAACAGTCTTTCAAGAGTCATCATCAGACTCTTCTTCTTCATTTGAACCTCTTAAGGTTAAGAAAGCTTGAAGCTTTTTTGTTCTTCTCGTTTCTTTCATTCCCCACACCGATTCCACGGTCACAATGGCACCAAAGGCTAAGCATGCTGCTTCGCCTTTTAAGGCCATCGTTCCTGAGACCCAAAGGTGGTTCCTCCATACAGGAAGCCCCTATTTCAGGTATTTAAAACCATCGGACTTGGTTTCCTCCACTAAAGGGGGCTTATAGAGTTCTTTTAACTCTTAAATCCCTTTGGAATGTGAACCGCCAACGCGGGCTCATGCCCGTGTTTGATCTTCAGGCGCGGTTCTTGAGTCGATAGACAAGCCGCAGGTTTTGATGACCTCTGCATCTTTTATCCGCTTGAGTCCGTACCTATTTGTTGAACACAGGGACCCATTGAGCCTTGCGTTTTGGATCCAATACTTAGAATATTTCTAAGTGTGAGGGATTCAGGCGCAGATTCCTTACGATTCTTGCGTCTTGTGAGATCAGACGCCGGTCTTAATGAATCTTGCATCTGAGTCCGATACTTAGAAATTTTCATAAGTCTTGGATTTTTAAAACGCGAGCTCCATGCTAGCCTCGCGATCTTTGGATCTGGACGCATATTTTGATGATCTCCGCGTCTGGGTTCTCTTCGCGTCTTTATACTTTATACGCAGGTCTTAAATTAGGCCGCGTTCAAGTCTGTGTGTATGCGAAGTCCACGACTTTGATTGCGTCTGTTTCTGTCATAACAGAGTTTTGACTTGCTGCGTGGGTCATCCCCGCGTCTGAAGACCACAGTCATAGCCGCGTCTGTTCTTCAATCTTTCTGTTTCTGGATTCTAATCTCCTGATTTTTTTACTTCTCGCAGGTAGCCTCAATTATCCTTTCGCATATTCGCTGGGCCCTTAGGAGAATATATCGGCCAGCGAACTTGTTCGATGGTCGACCATTGGAGGAGAAGTCATGGCCCCTGTTTGCGGGAGACGAGGATTTGACCTCCGCCGAGACCTCATTGGACACGACTCACCAGTCATGCTTCTGTGTTCGCCATGGTCACAGTGGGTATGGCGGTGGGTATGTTGGTGGGTATGGTCCTCTTGCAGGTCACTGGAAAGGGGACGTCACCTGTAAGGTCTCCAATCCTCCCTTCACCAATCTTACCCCAGAAGTGACATCGACGAAAAGTCTATATTCATTAGATGACTTTCTGGTGGTAGAGATGTTCATCAACGAAGGATCATGGCCTGCACCAGTTGGTTAGGTGGGATCAGAAGGTTCTGCTGCATTTCGACCTCAAGAAACACCACTGTTCTTGGTCAACGATGGGCTCTTTCGATGTTTACGTCATGTACGGTGACGTAATCAGCTTCTGATCGTCATCATAGTGCTCAGCCCTTTTTTGGCGCCCTTCCAAACATCTTGCGCTTGGAGTGGTGAGCATATTTCAAGGAGTGAGTGCAGTCTTTTACTAAGAGAGAGGGACATCTTTGTACTCCTTTATTGTAACACACAATAAGAGAGCGTCTTGTATCACTTTCATGTATAAATAAAAGCGACACTCTTTTTTTTTATCCTTCTATTGTCTTGAACTCCCTTTTTTTGCATTAAAAGTCGGACGAATAGAAGTAAAGGATCTTTGACTTGCTAAAAATATGGTAATAATCTTAACGAGTCAAAGTTTATAGAAAAAATCCTATTTCAGGAGTTTTAACAATGCTGTCAGAGGTGTGATATTAACTTGACAGAAGTTTTATGGAACTGCCAATCTATAAAAGAGAGTGACAGGTGGAATTTGTACCCCCGGGGAGGATGAGTTTTCATCAGAGGTTTGGGATTAACTTGATTAAGACCAGCTGGGGATTTAATGAAAACACTGTTAACGGTGTAATATTAACCTAACAATGTTTTTAGGTGGACTTATTATTCTGTTGACGAGAATAACAAGTGAGACTAGATTCGCGGGGGATCTAGGAAAATCTTTACCGTTAGAGGTGTGATATTAACTTAACGGGTGAATTAAACCTTGTCAGAAGTGTGATGTTAACTTGACAAGGGTGTGAGTCAGAGGTGTAATATTGAACTTGACTCAGAAATATTTCAGCTTGATTTGGGAAAGCTGAAAGTATCACTGTCATAGGTGTAATGTTTAACTTGACAGCGAGGGTAATGCTAGAGGTATAATTTTAAACTTGGCATTGGTCATCCGACTTTGACAAGGAAGTCCGAGGGAAAGTCATGGCCTTAAGTGTATTGTTAAACTTAGCAATGACTTGGACGCTAGAGGTGGGGTGTTAAACTTAGCATCGTTCATTTCAGCTTCGAGATGGAAGTCTGAGGAAAAATGATTGTCAGAGGTATAATATTGAACATGGCAGCAACTTGATTACTGTTAGAAGTGTAATGTTAAACTTAACAGTAATTTGTCAGAGGTGTGATATTAACTTGACAGAAATTGACTCGTGATGGGAGCAATTTGAGGACCTGTCATTCTACTGATGAGAAGTGACAAGTAGAATTTAAAATGTCAGAGGTGTAGTGTTAACATGACAAATTTGAAGGCTTGCTACTCCATATAGAGTTGACAAGTAAGGTTTGAAATCACCTAGAGGGGGGTGAATAGGTGATAATGCTAATCAATGCCCAAATAAAAAATTGTGATGCAACGATCACCCAAAATAAAACTAGAAGCCGAATACCCCGTGAAGGACTCTGAACTCCTTCATCGTGATTCCTCTAAATAAGAGTTTGAGGTGCGTATTGCAATCTTATTGTATGAGTATTTGATCGACAATATGAATATGAAACAAGTGTATATGCAATGAATATGAAGAGCAAGTACAATGTTGCAATGAATATGTAGAGCAAGTAGATGAAGCAATGAATAAGAAGCAATGAATATAAAGTAAGGAATTAAAGTAAGAAGCAAGTAAACCAAACGCAAACACCGAGAATTTTTCCGAGGTTCGAGCACCCAGCTCTACGTTCCCGCCTTCACCCAGAAGGATTTCTAACCACTATAACTTCACAAAGAGTTACAACCACACTGGAGTACCCAACTCCACAATCTCAAGTACAAGTATTCTCTTGGTGATCAAAAGACCACAAACTCTCTTTTGAAAAATCCTTTTCCCTTACAAAAGCCCTGTAGAATAATGAGTAGGATTGAAGCTCTAGTATTGTAAGTGGGAAAAAGAGAAAGAATTTGAGAGAGTTTTGAAGCTGAAACTTCAGAAATGAGAGAGATTTTTCAGCACAAAAACCAAGAACAAAACTCTTTTGAAAGCTCCTTAAATTTTGAATATTTTGCAAAATGATTGTTGTGAATCCCACATCCCTAATCACCCTATTTATAGGATAGAGTTAGGGATTAAAGGGTAAACTCATATAATAGTAATTAGGAAGTATTTGACCCAGAAAACAGCCTTTAACCTCGTTTAGAGATAAAAGAAATGATTTAAAAACGTGTTTAAAAAATAGCCGTTATGGCTGAAAACACAGCCTCGGTCGACCGGTCGGTCGACCGGGTTTCAAATAAAAAGAGCCGTTGCAGCCCACGGTCGACCGCCCGGTCGACCGCAACAAACAGAGAGTTGCTTGCTTACAGTCGGCCGAAGGTCGGTCGACCGTAGTGGGGTCCGGTCGACCGCCCGGTCGACCGGGAAACGTGTACACATGCACGCACCCAACGGTCAGAATCCCGGTCGACCGGTCGGTCGACCGATCTGACCTGACATAGAGTTGGTCGACCGGCTCAGGTCAAAAACTGAAATTTGAAATGGATTTTGAGGAGATTTTGATGGTTTACAAAATAATTTTGATCAGAACTATGTATAATATACAAAATTGAGTTTATAAGCAAAAGACTACATTTAAAAATATTTTGTATATATATATAGGAGAAATTTTTAGAAATGACATATGCGCAAAAACTTGTGTGTAGGAATTTTGAGCTTCAAACCTATTCACTATCCTTTAACAAAATTATAAAAGTAAAAACAAATCTAATGAAGTCTCTTGAGCCAAAATGAAGTCTTGAGCCATGCAATGCCTTGCTAGAGCCTTCTTTTCTATGGACATTCCCTCTTATGCCATATGCCTTGTTTGCTCCATGAACCTAGAAAATCTTTGCAATAGCTAAGCAATGTCCTTCAAAAATAGTACTAACCTGAAACTTATCTTGAACAAACTTATTAGTACCATATAGCTTCTATGTGTTTTGTTATCATCAAAACTTTAAATAAATGGAGAGAAGTGTAACCTTTTGGGCCAACAATCTCCCCCTTTTTGATGATGACAAAACAAATATGCTATATCAAAAAGATATAAATAGAGAGGTAAAACTCCCCCTCAAATTATGCTATATTAAACAAGTAAAAGCAATTCAAAAACCATAAAGATCAATAATTTGAATTTTTAAATAGCAAATATAGCAAGTAAAAACATGAGACTAAAAACACTTGCAAAACCATATACACTTGCAAACCAAAACCTACACTTGCAAACCAAAACCAAAACCAAATAAACTCATTTTTCTCCCCTTTTTGTCATACATCAAAAAGGGATAAAGAAACAAGGAAAACATTTTTATTCAATAACACAAACATTAAGTTCACCACATATAAAGGAAAATCTATTCAAATCAAGTGGTTTAGTGAAAATATCGGCAAGTTGTAAATCCGAAGAAACATAATCAATCTCTATATCACCTCTCTCAAAATGATCTCTAAGAAAGTGATATCTAATCTCAATGTGCTTAGTCCTACTATGTTGATTTGCATTCTTAGTCATATGAATAGTACTAGTATTATCACAAAATATTTTTATATGGTCATAATGCAAATCATAATTAAGGAGAGTATGTTTCATCCAAAGGACTTATGCACAACAAGCCCCGCCGCAACATACTCCACCTCGACGGTTGAGAGGGTTACCGAATTTTATTTCTTAGAGGACCATGAAACAAGACAATTACCAAGAAATTGACATATCCTACTAGTATTCTTTCTATCCACTCTACAACCCGCATAGTCGGCATCCGAAAAACTCGTCATAGAAAAATCTCCGATTTTTGGATACCAAAGACCCATTCCAATAGTGCCCTTAATATAACGAATGATGCGTTTTACCGCAATAAGATGAGACTCTTTAGGACACGATTGGAATCTAGCACAAAAACACATACTAAACATGATATCCGGCCTACTTGCCGTTAAATACAACAAACTACCAATCATGCTTCTATATAACTTAATATCAACACATTTACCTTGGTCATCCTTATTAAGCTTGATTGTAGTTGCCATGGGAGTGTAGCAAACTTTCGAACCTTCAAGTCCAAATTTCTTTATGAGTTCCTTTACATACTTGGCTTGACATATGAATATCCCATCCCGCATTTGCTTGATTTGGAGTCCAAGAAAGAAGTTTAATTCACCCATTGAAGGCATTTCGAATTCACGTTGCATACACTTTTCAAATTCCTTGCACAAAAGCTCATTAGTAGAACTAAAAATTATATCATCAACGTAAATTTGCACTATAAGAATGTCATTATCAACATGCTTAGTAAATAATGTTGTGTCTACTTTGCCTTTAACAAAATCATTTGAAAGAAGAAAATTAGAAAGCCTATCATACCAAGCTCTTGGAGCTTGCCTCAATCCATACAAAGCTTTATCAAGTTTAAAAACAAAATTAGGATGAACATGATCAACAAAACCGGGAGGTTGTTCAACATAAACTTCTTCATTTATAAAACCATTTAAAAATGCACTTTTCACATCCATTTGAAAAAGTTTAAAATTTTTAAAAGATGCAAAAGTTAGTGTCATCCGTATGGCTTCAAGCCGTGCTACGGGTGCAAAGGTCTCCTTAAAGTCAATTCCTTCAACTTGAGTGTAACCTTGGGCCACTAACCTAGCTTTATTCCTAATGACATTTCCTGACTCATCCATCTTATTCCTAAAAATTCACTTAGTACCAATTATTGGTCTATCGTGGGGTCTAGGAACAAGGTGCCAAACTTGGTTGCGCTCAAATTGATTGAGCTCTTCTTGCATAGCTAGCAACCAATATGAGTCACCCTCGGCTTCGAGGATGTTTTTGGGTTCAAAAAGAGAAATGAATGCAAAGTTACCACATAAGTCATGGAGTTTGGAGCGAGTTGTTACCCCTTTAGATACATCACCTAAGATGAGATACTTGGGATGATTTGTAGCGTATCTCCAATCTTTAGGAAGTGGTTGAGAGTCTTCCACTTCATCCTTTTGAACATCACCAATGGGTTCTTACTTTTCTTCTTGAACGGGTGAGTCCTTCAAGGATAGTTTCTCCATGTCTTCATCTAATGGGTCAATCTCTACAACATTCTCAACAACAACATTAGATTCTTCAAAATTAACATGCATGGATTCTTCAATAGTAAGAGTGAATTTATTGAATACTCTATAAGCTTTGCTAGTAGTGGAATATCCAACAAATATTGCTTCATAAGCTTTAGCATCAAATTTACCCAAGTTATCTTTAGTATTCAAAACAAAACACTTGCATCCTTTGAAATATGAAACATTTGGTTTCTAGAATGATAAATTTCAAAAGAGGTTTTGAAAGAATTTTTACACAAATAAATACGGTTTGATATGTAGCATGCGGTGTTTACGGCCTCGGCCCATAGATATTGAGGGAGGTCATATTCACTTATCATAGTCCTAACCATCTCTTGAAGGGTCCTATTCTTTCTTTCTACAACTCCATTTTGTTGTGGAGTTCTAGGACATGACATTTCATACTTGATTCCCTTTTCATCACAATAAGTCATGAAGAGTTGGTTAACAAACTCACCACCTCTATTACTTCTTATTTTCAAAATCGAAAAATCTTTTCTTTTTCAACCCTTTTTCGAAAAAATCTTAAAATGCGAAAAAGTTTGATCTTTGTGTTCCAAAAAGAAAACCCAAGTGAAACGGGAAAAATCATCAACTAAAACAAAAGCATATCTACTACCATTTAAACTTTTGGTTTTAGTTGGTCCAAAAAGATCCATATGAATTAATTCTAATGGCCTAGTTGACATGATATCTTGATTGGTTTGAAAGAAGACTTGGTTTGTTTCCCAAGTTGGCACGCAACACAAATGCGGTCTTTTTCAAACTTTAAGGAAGGAATACCTTCACCAATTCCTTAGAATTAATCCTAGCAAGATGATCAAAAGATGCATGTCGTAATCTTCTATGCCAAAGCCAAGAAACCTCATCAAAAGCATTCAAGCATTTAGTATAACAATCAAATTAAGCATGTCAATGATAAAATCGGTGAGAATACAATCATTGGTTTACAATCAAAAATTTTGCAAGAAGAATCATCAAATACAACTTTAAGACCACGATCACAAAGTTGACTTATACTAAGCAAGTTATGTTTAAGTCCATCAACAAGAACAACATTTTCTATAATAGGAGATACACCAATTTGAATGTTACCTATACCAATGATAGTGCCCTTGGAATCATCTCCGAAGGTGACGGTGCCACCTTCAACGTACCTTGATAGGGTTGTAAAGTTGTTGATATCTCAAGTCATATGTCTTGAACAACCGCTATCAAGGTACCACCGCTCCTTACGTCTTGGAGCCTTGGTGTGTACCTACATCAAATAATTTAGGACTTGATTTTGGTACCCACATTTCTTGGGTCCTAAAGTGTTAGTGTCATGAACCCACACAAGATTATTAGATCTATTTATTTGATCATAGCAAAATTTAGCTAAGTAGCCATTTCGACCACAATAAGTACATTTATAAACTCTACCATATTTAAAATCATAATGAGTGTGTGGCTTACTAGCATGTGACTTGTGAGCATGAGAAGTTTTAACATTTGAAGCGTTGGCATGGTGAGCATTTTTAGCATGGGTTGTTTTATCATTCTTAACATGTGGAGTGTGCTTCTTTGCAAACATTTCCTCTAATTTCTTAGTATTAAAAGCACAATCTTTTAAAACATTTTCAAAATTAACAATTCTAGTTTTTAACAAAGAAAGTTCATTTTCATCAACTTTTGGAAATTTTGCTTTACAAGCTACTTTATAAGCATCAAATTCTCTTTTAGTTGAAACAAGATTAGAAGAGATTTCTTCCTTTTCTTTTGAAACAATTGCAAGTTATTTTTAAGCACCTCAATTCCTTTTTCAATTTAGAGCATTCTACTTTTTATCATTAAAGCTTTCAGAAAGTTCAACAAAAGTATGAACTAACATTTCTCTACTTATTTCATTTTCTTCATCAAGAGGTTGAGAGGTTACCTTGGGTGTGTTTGCCATGAAACACATATTTGTCGTGTCCACCTCATCTTCGGACTCGCTTTCCGAATCCTAAGTGGCTTTGTATGCTTTCTTTTCAATCGGCCTCTTTTGCTTGAAGGAGAAAGTCACCTTTTTCTTAAAATCTGGGCAATCGGCCATAATGTGTCCGGGCTACCGGCAATTGTAACATATGATTCTTCTCTCCTCCTTCCCTTCCAATTTCCTTCTAAAGTTGAGTTTATTCTTACGGTACATCCTCTTCACATTTCTTACTAGAAGAGATAGCTCCTCCTCATCTTCTTCATCTTCTTCATCGTCGTCAATAGTGGAGGAAGACTTGAAAGCCATGGACTTCTTTTGAGGAACCGCTTCTTCTCTTGCCTTCTTCTCCATCTCATGAGTCTTAAGGTTTTCAATAAGACTTATGAGATCCATTTCATCTTTATCATTCAACTCCTTTAAGCTGGTAGCCTTTATCTCCCATGATGAAGGGAGAGCTTGAATCACTTTGCGCACCTTTTGATCATTGCTTATATCATCACCTAAAGAGGAAAGAGCATTGGTAATTTTAGTAAACTTGTAATCATAGAATCAATAGACTCATCTTCAAGCATTTTAAAACTTTTATATTGGGACCTTAAGAGATCTATCTTAGCTCTCTTTACTTGTGATGTCCCCTCGTGTGTGACCAACAAGTGTTGCCAAATCTCATAGGCGGATTGGCAATGTATAACCCGTGTAAGATCATCCTCATTCAAGGCGGTGAGAAGGGAATTTTGGGCCTTAGAATTAGCCTCATATTCTTTGTAGGTAAAGTCAGACCAAGTGCTCTCCTCACTATCGGGTCTACTATAGGGTTTGGTTAAGGATTTAGCAACTAAACTAGTAGAAAGATAGTCATCCTAACCTTCCAAATGGGGAAATTGAGTCCATCAAATTTAGGAGGGGTCTTAATGTTGTCGGCCATATTTACTAGTGTATGAATGAAAGAATGCAAATAGTGATTAGCAAATTTTAGGATCTCTCTAAGGATGTGAAGCCAAAACCTAGAGTCCAAGCTCTGATACCAATTGAAATCACCTAGAGGGGGGTGAATATGTGATAATGCTAATCAATGCCCAAATAAAAAATTATGATGCAACGATCACCCAAAATAAGACTAGAAGCCGAATACCCCGTGAAGGGTTCTGAACTCCTTCCTCGTGATTCCTCTATATAAGAGTTTGAGGTGCGTATTGCGATCTTATTGTATGAGTATTTGATCGACAATATGAATATGAAACAAGTGTATATAGCAATGAATATGAAGAGCAAGTACAATGTTGCAATGAATATGTAGAGCAAATAGATGAAGTAATGAATAAGAAGCAATGAATATAAAACAAGGAATTAAAGCAAGAAGCAAGTAAACCAAACGCAAACACCGAGAATTTTTCCGAGGTTCGAGCACCCAGCTCTACGTCCCCACCTTCACCCAGAAGGATTTCTAACCACTATAACTTCACAAAGAGTTACAACCTCACCGGAGTACCCAACTCCATAATCTCAAGTACAAGTATTCTCTTGGTGATCAAAAGACCATAAACTCTCTTTGAAAAATCCTTTTCCCTTACAAAAGCCCTGTAGAATAATGAGTCGGATTGAAGCTCTAGTATTGTACGTGGGAAAAAGAGAAAGAATTTGAGAGAGTTTTGAAACTGAAACTTCAGAAATGAGAGAGATTTTTCAGTACAAAAACCAAGAATAAAACTCTTTTGAAAGCTCTTTAAACTTTGAATATTTTGCAAAATGATTGTTGTAAATCCCACAACCCTAATCACCCCTATTTATAGGATAGAGTTGGGGATTAAAGGGTAAACTCATATAATAGTAATTAGGAAGTATTTGACCCAGAAAAACAGCCTTTAACCTCCTTTAGAGATAAAAGAAATGATTTAAAAACGTGTTTAAAAAATAGCCGTTATGGCTGAAAACACAACCTCGGTCGACCGGTCGGTCGACCGGGTTTCAAATAAAAAAAGCCGTTGCAGCCCACGGTCGACCGCCCGGTCGACCGTAACAAACAGAGAGTTGCTTGCTTACAGTCGGTCGAAGGTCGGTCGACCGTAGTGGGGTCCGGTCGACCGCCCAGTCGACCAGGAAACATGCACACATGCACGCACCTAACGGTCAGAATCCCGGTCGACCGGTCGGTCGACCGATCTGACCTGACATAGAGTCGGTCGACCGGTCGGTCGACCGGCTCAGGTCAAAAACTGAAATTTGAAAAGGATTTTGAGGAGATTTTGATGGTTTACAAAATAGTTTTGATCAGAACTATGTATAATACACAAAATTGAGTTTATAAGCAAAAGAATACATTTAAAAATATTTTGTATATATATATATATAAGAGAAATTTTTAGAAATGACATGTGCGCAAAAACTTGTGTGTAGAAATTTTGAGCTTCAAACCTATTCACTATTCTTTAACAAAACTATAAAAGTAAAAACAAATCTAATGAAGTCTCTTGAGCCAAAATGAAGTCTTGAGCCATGCAATACCTTGCTAGAGCCTTCTCTTCTATGGACATTCCCTCTTGTGCCATATGTCTTGTTTGCTTCATGAACCTAGAAAATCTTTGCAATAGCTAAGCAATGTCCTTCAAAAATGGTACTAACCTGAAACTTATCTTGAATAAACTTATTAGTACCATATAGCTTCTATGTGTTTTGTTATCATCAAAACTTTAAATAAATGGAGAGGAGTGTAACCTTTTGGGCCAACAAGGTTTGTACTCGATAGGGAGTATTGAAAATTTTCATTACCAGAGGTATAGTGTTAACGTAGCAATGATTGTATTTTGTAGACAAACCATTCTGTGTATGAGAATTGGTAAGAGAATTTAGAGGAGAGGGTGGAATCTCATCCACTTAGGATTTTTAGCAAACCCTCAGCTATCAACAGATTTGAGGTGCTTTTACCAACTACCGTTTGAGTTGGGCTAGCCATGCTATTCCCCTCAGCATGGTGAGTTGTCGAAGACTTATGTTAGGCTTAGAAGCCAACATTTTCCTCTGTCCTTAGCCGTCGGAGGCGTCGAACGTTAATGAAGATAGCAATATTAGAACCCAAGTTTCGCCTTTCGTTTCTTTATCAATATTTACATCATGCATCATGGTACAGTCAGTGCCCGATTAGCTTGTTACCGATCTACCGTGATATGACCTAATAGAGGAAAGAAACTTTTCTTGGATCTAGAGCTTTGATCAGAGGTGTAATTTTAACTTGATCGGCTGAAGAGTACTATTAAGGATAGTACTTCTTCAGGAACCTGCCATTGATCGGCATCATGAGTGTATCGCCATTTGAAGTTATGAGGCGATATGATCCATTTGAGTAGATTGACTCTACTACAAACGGTCCTTCCTATTTGGGCTGAAATTTTCCCTTTGTCTTATGTGTCATCACCATAGGTCTTCTGACGGCTAAGACAAGGTCACCTTTCTTGAAAGTTCGCACTTTAACTTTCTTGTTGAAGGCTCTGGTAATCCGGGCTTGATAGAGCTCGATTTGTTATTGGGCCTGCAGACGTTTATCATCTAAGGCCTCCAATTCTTGGAGTCGCTGTTGATGCTTCTCCTCACTTGTCATCTCCGTTGTCAAGGCAACACGTAGAGATGAGATTTGGATTTCTAGTGGGAGCACGGCTTCACACCCATATACCAAAGAAAATGGCGTAGCTTTAGTTGGGGTTCGAACAGTTGTGCGATAGGCCCATAAGCATTCATCTAGCTTGTCGTCCCAGTCACGCTGACTTTTCGAGACGAATTTCTTGAGAAGCTTGCTAATGGTTTTGTTGAAAGCTTCTGCGAGACCGTTAGCGGCAGGGTAATAGGCTGTCGAGGACACACTCTGGATTCTGAACTTAGCGCAGAACCTCTAGAAAGCTTGACTGATGAACTGGGGCCCATTGTCATGGATGATTCGTCGAGGTACACCAAAACGGTAAATGACGTGATGTTTAACGAACTTGATCACATCAGATGACTTTACCTCCTTCAGAGGAATGGCCTCAGCCCATTTGGAGAAGTAATCGGTTATGGCTACAATGAACCGATGTCCTTTTGACGACGGTGGGCTGATAAGGCCAATTACGTCCATGCCCCACATCTCGAATGGCCAGGTAGATGTTCTCGAGTGAAGGTACCTGGTGCTTGATGGATAAAATCACCATGTACTTGGCAAGCGTGACATCTTTTAGCATAAGCGATAGCGTCAGCGATCATCTTAGGCCAATAATATCCCAACCTTTGGAGTCAATTTGTAAGTTTTGGGCCAGGTTGATGGGCTCCACACATACCGTCATGGGCTATTTTCAATACCTCCTGTGCTTCTTTTTGCGATAAGCAGCGAAGTAAGATCCCGTCATGCGATCGATGATACAATGTTCGTGTGATCGCATTATAGTAGAATTTGGGGGCTTTACTTCTAATGGCAGCCGCTTCTTTGGTGTCCTCAGGCAGGATGCCGTACAAGACATAATCAATGTAAGGGAATCGCCAGTCTCTAGGCTCTGGACCGTTGACGACTCCAGAGCTTCTTGTCTTGACAATCTCCCGTTGACTCTTGGTAGTCCTCAAGAACAATTCTCGGGCAATACTAGTCATGGTTGTGGACAAATATTTTCTCTACTACTCCAGCTGAAGGGCTAAGGAGGCAGCGAGAGACGCCAGTGCATCTGCATGCGCATTTTGCTTGCGTGTACATGGTCAATGTAAAAGTTCATGAACCTTTCGGCCATGTGGACAGTTGCGTTGTAATAGGGTACTAGATCTTCATGTCTGACTTCATACTCCTCGCGAACTTGGCTGACGATAAGTTTAGAGTCACCATATGCCTCGAGATTTTTAACACCAATTTCATCGGCGAGGTGCATCCCAATCAAAAGGGCATTATACTCCGCTACATTGTTGGAACAAGGCTCGGTTAACGAGACAGCTCGAGGAATCACATAGTTCTGTGGGGAGACGAGTACTACTCCTACTCCTACCACTATATGTCCTTTTGGGCTTGTTCTCGATGCACCGTCAAAGAAAAGTTACCACACTTGCCTTTCAAAAGATGTCTGGGTCAGGCAGACTTCAGCGACCTCGTCAGGGAGATCCTCGTAAAGTTCGACTGCCCTCAGATCTGGATGCTCAGCCGGGAAATCCGCCACCGCTTGTCCTTTAATGGCCTTTTGTGGTAAAAAGTGCATTTCATATTGGGATAGCAATATGGCCCATTTTGCCAGTCGGTCGTTTAACGATGATGGCTTTGTCATGAGTAACCTCAAGGGGTTGACTTTTGATATGACATTTATAGTTTGGCCTACCAAATAGTGTCGCATTTTTCTGAACAGCGAACACCAATGCCAAACATTCTTTCTCGATTGGGTTGTACCGATGTTCGGCCCCGATCATTATTCTACTCAAATAGTAGATCGCTTGCTCTCGTCCTTGATCATCGTTCTGGGCAAGTAAAGCTCCTAAAGAATGATCCTTGCTCGGACGAATATCAGGAAAGGTTTTCTGGACACCGGAGCTGCAAGGACTGGTGGTTGTGTGAGGTACTGTTTGATTTCCTCAAATGCTTGCTGGCAAGCGTTGTCCTAAATGAACGAAACACCCTTCTTCATTAATTTGGTAAAGGGTTGGCATCTTCCGGAGAGATTTGAGATAAACCTTCGGATGTACGCTAATCGTCCTTGCAATCCCCTGAGCTCTTTGAGGTTTCTCGGAGGTTGCATTTCCTGGATAGCGCGAATCTTTTCCAGATCCAAATGAATCCCCGTGGAGGTTACGACAAATCCTAGAAATTTGCCACTGGCCACCCCTAGGAAGGATTTGGTGGGGTTCATCTTCAATTGATGGGCCCGCATGATGTCGAAGACAACCTTAAATCAGTTATATGATCACCTTTAGCGCGGCTTTTTACTGCGATGT
Source organism: Agave tequilana (assembly GCA_038442645.1). NCBI lineage: Eukaryota > Viridiplantae > Streptophyta > Magnoliopsida > Asparagales > Asparagaceae > Agave > Agave tequilana. Next base: position 147,457 of record JAVJIF010001349.1, on the reverse strand, counting down.
CGTCAACATAGCATTCCACCGTTTTGCGCATGTGCTCATGAAAAATGACATTCATAGCCTTTGATATGTTGCCCCTGCATTCTTTAGTCCGAAGGGCATGAAGGTGTAGCAATATACCCCCAATGGTGTCCTGAAAGAGGTATGTTTTTCGTCGTTAGGATACATTTTGATTTGATTATATCCTGAAAATCCATCATGAAGGACATTCGCTCGAATCCACACGTATTGTCAATCATGATATCTGTGACTGGCAGTGAAAATTCGTCCTTAGGACAAGCCTCGTTCAGATCACGAAAATCAATGTAGATCCGGATCTTTCCGTTTTTTTTAGCAACGGGGACGATGTTGGCTACCCAATCAGGATGTTGTTCTTCCCTAATGAAGCCAGAGTCTATAAGTTTTCTGACTTCTGATTGAATGGCCTCCATTACTTCTGGACGGAACCGTCGCTGTTGTTGTTTGACAGGCTTTACGTCCGTATTAATATTGAGGTGATGCATAACCACTTGAGGATCAAGTCCAGGCATGTCCTCGTAATTCCAGGCGAAGACATCTATATATTCTTATACAAGAGATATTAGATCTTTTTTCTCAGAAGGTGACATGCCTTCGCTTATAAAGATGGGCTTAGGATTAGCCTCATCTCCTAGATTGATCTGAACAACCTTATCTTCTGTGGGTGGCTCGCGCTGTTCAAAGAGAGTATCCAAAGAGCATTTAAGTGCTTGATCCAAGGATCTGTATCAGATTGGATCATTTCTTCATCTCTGTCTTTCAAGTGGCTTGTTGAAACCATATTTACTGAAAGTTCTCTGAAGATATTGTCGACACTAATATCTGATTCCCACGATGACGTGCCCGATGAGTAATCATGGCCTAATGACTCTTCAGAGTCAGAGGCTGATGGGATCGGGGTTGACACATAGCCCAACCCCTGCGAGTCTGATGATAATAATCAGGGGTTTTCCCTTTTGGCACAAAAGATCGGAGTAGGTTCTCCTTCCTTTGCTGAAATTCAACCCTGGACCGTTTGTCAGATCATACCCATGCTTTCCATCATTCTGAGTACATTTGGCTCATAATGACCGAACTGAGGGGGTTCCTTCTCGCTTTCTGATTCTTCACGGGACATTAGTTCGGACTTAATTCGCCCGAAAAGAATTTATTTTTGGCCTTTCCGTCTCGCTGGAACCATGAATATTGATTCTTGTGCTTTACCGGCATCTCGATATGTTTCGAAGGACGATTTCACTGGTACATGCAACGATGTCAAAGTATCCATTGCCGACCAGAGGTCATCATCCACTTCGGTACTAGTGTCTGACGGCACTGAATCAGAAGCGAACGCAGAGAAATAAGCCAAATCTAATTCTTCATTAATATACCATCCGCCTACATCATCGGCGGCGTTATCAACATCGAGCTTATTAATGCTCGTTACAAGTGGATCTAGTTCCCACATGCACTCTTCTTTTTCTGGCTCGGTGTCAGCTTCATTACCAGAGTCTGGCTCCTCTGGTTGCGGGATTTCGTCTGTTTCCACGAAGTCCTGGTACAGGAGAGAATCTGTGAAATAATTCTCGACTCCCTTGAACAGATGCCTTTCGGCGATCAACGTTCGCACCTTTCCACTCCCGTCGATGTATTTCATGACTTGGTGGAGAGTAAAGGAAACGATAGAATTACGATGAATCCATGGTCGTCCCAGCAGCAAATTGTAGGAAGTGTCGGCATCGATCACGTAGCATGTTACTTCCGACCTTAAATCCCGATCTGGCATTTGAGCCTGATCTTCCCCATTAGACAGGTACCATTGGCATTGAACCCATAAATGGTAGTCTGGTTAGCGCTCAAACAGTGAGTAGGAAGCCCTAGATGTTGCATGATCTGGCGAGACATAATGCTCAATGCGGACCCAGGATCCACCTCAATATGGCTTACTTCAGATGAACTAATATACCCTGTGAAGTACAGGGGTCGATCATGTTTCCCTTTGACTGCATATCATCTGCTGTGAAGGTGATGCAGGGAGCATTTTGGGAGGCATGGAGGCAATCCTCTACATCTTCCTCCTGTGGTCCAATCGGCACTTGGGTCATGAAAACCTCAGCATTAGCTAGGGCCTCTTGTAAAGCTTCTCTGGTTGACTTCGATAGCCTGAGGAGCTCATAAAGAGTAATTCGGGCCGGGATATTGGCCAATTGAGTCAGGACATCAAAGCGGTAAGGTGCTGTGGATCCTTCCGCGATGTCTTTCGAGAGAACTTTAAAAAACCGAAGCTCTTTCTGTCTCTCCACGGGTTGTTTTGTGGAGGGCTTGGCTGACTCTGTAGCGGGTTTTGGGGGAGTTGCCGCCATTTCGTCATACTTTTCAAATATGACTGACCCGAACGGGTTTCTGCCACAAGTTGGTTGGGTTCTGTGGTCAGAGCTATTGTTTCCTCTTCTGAATCAGTCAGCGAGGGAACATCAGTCTCCGCTTCCCGAGAAGAGGCACATACCACATTACAGGATGAAGCTTTAGCTTTGCCTTTGGAATTTCTGCTGGTCACAGTGGTCCATTGCTGGCCGTTCATAGGTCGGGATGAACCCACATGACTTCTCCCCGAGGTGTGGGAACAGGTACAAGGCCCTTCTCTTACTGCTGGTGAGGGTTTATGTTGACCATCCTTAGCTCCCCTCTTGGGACAGGGACTACTCCAGAGGGTGTAAGAGGTTGTCTTTCAAACTGGAGAAATGACGTCATATTGGTTGTCACCTTCTTCTGCTCTGGACGGAGTTTTAATACCTCTGCGTCAATCAGAGCCTGAAGGATGTCCTTGAAGACATAACAGCTCTTGGTGGAGTGTCCTAGCATCCTATGATACAAGCAGTAGTTGGGACCATCGATTTTACCGACTTCTTCAGGGCGCCTAGCTTCAGGAAGTTTCAGTCTGTTGCTCTTGTTAAGTAACTTGAAGAGCGAGTCGACATGTTCGTCCTTGAAAGAATACTGCTTGCTGACGCGTGGTTGGCTTGAAGAGCCACTTCCCTTGACCGGTTGAGGTTTGACGGGGGACTTGGTCTCTGTCGCCAAGTTATCCTTCCTTTTCGCTTGGAGGGATGTGTCTGGCGCACGCCTTATCGACCTCTCAGGTCTGGGTTTGTTTCTTCTACCCTAACTCGGGCGACAATTTCTTCAGCCTGTTCACCTTGTTGGATCAATTGTTTTTAGGTGCGGCTTTCGGCAACTCCTATTTGGGCGAGGAGCGAAGTTTGTAGATTGTGGCGGCATGTTTCCACCAGGGTGACCTGGGTCATACCGCTTGGACATCGGAGTGCTACATTCCGAAATCTTTCTACGAATGATTTGACAGATTCTCCCTTTCGCTGCTTGGTGGCCAAAAGAGTAGGCATGGTGACCTCTGAATCATCTTCAAAGAAGCGCGTTAGGAAGAGCTTCTCTAAATCGCCCCAATTCTTAATGGAGCCTTCTGGGAGCTTTATGAACCATTCAAAGGCAAGCCCTTTTAGGGTGCCGATGAACAAACGTGCCAGGATGGCGTCGTTATCTACCACATTCCCTGTTTGAGACTTAAAGTAGTAGATATATTGGTTCGGTGAACCTTTCCCATCAAATGCTTGGAGGGTCGGAGCCTTGAACTTGGGAGGGTATGGAACAAGGTCCCACTCGGTCGGATATGGCCGAACCACTCCTGCTTCTTGCAGGCCTTTCCGGTTGGTAAGGGCCTCAAGACGTTGCTCCAATTGACTCATTCTTTTAGAATGAACTCTTTCCTGGTCTCGGTCGTCTCTTCCTTGCGATGAGAATTTAGACGAACGAGAAGTAGGCTGCTCTTTCTCCTCTATATGTACAGAAGATGAGCTTTCTCCCTCCTTTCGTTTGCCTTTAGACTTTTTAGAGGAGGCTTTGTCGGTTGATCTCCTCTTGTCTTCAAGCAACTGTGCCAGCATCTGCTTGAGGGAATCGATAGATTCTTGCTGGGCACGGATCATCTCGAATTGTTCCTTCTGGACCTAGGCTTGCTGCTCCAAGCGCCTAGTTGTCTCCTCAGGAGTGCTCGTCATATATATAAAGGTCTCCTTCTCTATAGAAGAGTTTGAAGCATGTGACTCTGCAATAGCGGAATGCGAGTCATTTACCTCAATGCCTCGGGCCAAGGCATTGTAGTTAATCGAGGGGATTACCCCAGTCCGGGTGCGAGTGTGTCGGTACACTCCTTCCGGTTCGGTGTCAGACTCATCGGAGCTGACCGCAGGTTGCTTTCCCCTACTCCTGCTTGTCATGTTTGCAGTGAGCTCAGGATATTCAGCATCAGAGAAATCCTCTTCCTGTGGGAACGATTTCTTTTAGCTGATCGGGAAATCAGGGTCAGCTGTCTAGCTAAAGACTGCTAGTTTGCACCCGAACTGCAACGGCATTGAGAGAGCATTGTGATAAGCCGTTCGCAGCAACATGACGAAGTGATTCGATTAGCACTTCTCTTCATTGTCAAATAATCGCTTAGATCCATGGGAGAGGGATCAAAGAGATTGGCCTCGCAATGCTGAGGGCGGGAGGCATCCTTGCTTCGCACAGCTGAGTTGCAAGGTTCTCGCGAGTCTAGCGTCTCTACTGATAAGAGACGCAGCTCTCGCGTTGCTAATTATTGCGTCTGAATAGAGACGCTTGAGAAATGCAGGGCTGCTGGGCCCCGTGCCTAGAGGCGCGTGCCTCTTGTGCTTGGCGAGCTTCGCGTTGGCGTTTGGGGAGTGGGGCTTCAGAAGAGCCAGCCTGGTGAACCTCACTTTGGGCTGCCAAACGCGGACTTCACGTGTCGGACGTGGTACAAAAGAGACGCTGGTCTGGACCTTACGTCCTACCTCTGTTGGACAATCAGTTGTTCCAACTTGTAGTTGACGCGGACGCCTTCTCTGCCGCTATTCAGCTTTCCAGTTACGTCGTGGAGGTTGAAGGGAACACCCGACGACCTGGTGCTGAGGAAGAGTATGGACTGGCTGGACATCATGAAGGTTAACCACGCGGGTCTCCTGAGAGACGTTGACGCGAGCGTTACGGATGACGCGATTAGCCACGACATCCTTCACAGCAGTCGCGTCTGAGAGGATCTCAGAACAGACTTCGGGACAAATCCCCGTAGAGACCCTGCGGTAGGCCCGGGCCTTTGGGCTCTTGGAGCCGAAAGAAAGGAACTCTTCATACTTTGCTTGGTCGAATTCCACGACGAGTGATTCGACCGTTTTCCCCATGTAGATGACATCACCTTGCGCCACCACTTGCTCGTCAGTAGAGAAAGTATTCCCCAGCGGAGTCGCCATCTCTTATTTGACGGGAGAATAGGGTTCCCTGTAAAATTTCCTTGAATCAATTGAAAGATTACAATGGATTTACACTCCGATTACAAGAGAGGGAAGATGTTGAGACTTGAATCTCCCCTTTGTTTAATGCTGGGCTCTTCAGGTGGCGATAGAAAGTGCATCTTGTTTTCCGTTGACCGGGTGAACGTCAAGAACTCTTGGGGATCTTCTCTTTGGATGGTCGATGGAGTGACACAGCTCCTGATTGATCAGGAATCTCAAAGAGATTGTATGCAAAGATTGGCTTGTACGCAGCAAGTTGCATGAAGAGTTGAACTCTCTTTCCTTTCTTGTGGCAGCTCACAAGTCAAATTCTTCTCTCCGAATTATCTCTTCTCCCTTCTCAATAGCAAGTGAGGCTATTTATAGAGGTTATAGAGGTGAACGTGCCCCCTAAAAACACTCTACAATGGGGATTAACTTTCTCATTATGTGGGCAGTGATTGACCCCATAACGAGGGCAGTTATAACTGAGACGCGGGTTTCGGCCCTCGCGCCTTGGTGCTGCAGTGGGGCTGAGACGCGGGTTTTGGCCCTCGCGCCTTGGTGCTGCAGTGATGCTGCCGAGACGCGGGTTTCGGCCCTCCCGCCTTAGTGCTGTAGTGGGGCTGAGATGCGGGTTTCGGCCCTCGCGCCTTGGTGCTGCAGTGTTGCTGCCGAGACGCGGGTTTCAACCCTCGCGCCTTAGAGCTGCAGTGATGCTGAGACTAGCCCTGCGTCTGAAATTCTGCTTTTTGATGACTTGTCTTTTAATGATTTTTAGACAGCCTACATCTCTCTTTTCGACCGGACTGGTCGAATAGAGGGGGTGGGGAGGTCTAAAGGAGGAGGGCAGGGGGTGGGGGAGGGGAAGGAAGGAGGAGGGGCCGCGGGGAGGGGGAGGTGGGGAAAAGACTAGGGAGGGAAAGGGGGTAGGGGTGCGGGGGGAGGGGTGCCGGGGATGCCAAAAGAGAAGGATGAGAGGGTTCAGTGAAAGGAGCAATGAAGAGGAGGATGAGATTGATCAGGAATCTCAAAGAGATTGTATGCAAAGATTGGCTTGTACGCAGCAAGTTGCATGAAGAGTTGAACTCTCTTTCCTTTCTTGTGGCAGCTCACAAGTCAAATTCTTCTCTTCGAATTATCTCTTCTCCCTTCTCAATAGCAAGTGAGGCTATTTATAGAGGTTACAGAGGTGAACGTGCCCCTAAAAACACTCTACAATGGGGATTAACTTCCTCATTATGTGGGCAGTGATTGACCCCATAACGAGGGCAGTTATAACTGAGACGCGGGTTTCGGCCCTCGCGCCTTGGTGCTGCAGTGGGGCTGAGACGCGGGTTTTGGCCCTCGCGCCTTGGTGCTGCAGTGATGCTGCCGAGACGCGGGTTTCAGCCCTCCCGCCTTAGTGCTGCAGTGGGGCTGAGATGCGGGTTTCGGCCCTCGCGCCTTGGTCCTGCAGTGTTGCTGTCGAGACGCGGGTTTCAACCCTCGCGCCTTAGAGCTGCAGTGATGCTGAGACTAGCCCTGCGTCTGAAATTCTGCTTTTTGATGACTTGTCTTTTAATGATTTTTAGACAGCCTACATCTCTCTTTTCGACCGGACTGGTCGAATAGAGGGGGTGGGGAGGTCTAAAGGAGGAGGGCAGGGGGTGGGGGAGGGGAAGGAAGGAGGAGGGGCCGCGGGGAGGGGGAGGTGGGGAAAAGACTGGGGAGGGAAAGGGGGTAGGGGTGCGGGGGAGGGGTGTCGGGGATGCCAAAAGAGGAGGATGAGAGGGGTCAGTGAAAGGAGCAATGAAGGAGGAAGAAGGGTTTTTTTTTTTTGACATTTCATCATGGGTAAAATTGTAAACAAATAATAATGGCACACTTGTAAATATTTTTTGGGGGGGCCTTCATCAGTTTTGGATGTGGCAATATCCGTTCCCCAAAAGTGAGAAAGGCCCCCCCCCCAAAAAGTTAACAAGCGTGCCATTATTTATTTTCCATTTCACCCATAGTGAAAAGTCCAAACTATCCCTTTATTCTTCCTTCTCCTCTTTCCTCCATCTCCTTCCTCCTTCTTCGACGACCCTCTCCCAGGCGCGACGATCCCCTCCTCCCCCCACCCAATCTCCCCCTCCCCCACGACCTTAACGACCTCCCCTTCCTCCCCCACGGCCTCTCCCACCCCCATCCCTCTCCTTCGGTGCTCCCCCCGCCCTCCCTCCCTCCCCCTCGGCCTCCTCCCCCTCTAGCTGTTCAACCGAAAATCCAGCCAAACAGCTAGAGGGAGGTCGGGGGGAGGAGGCCGGGTGAGGGGAAAGGAGCGTTGGGGTAGGGGGAAGGAGTGATGGAGGAGGGGATGGTTCGCCGGAGGAAGGAGCAACAAAGGAGGGGGTTGGTTCGCTGGAGGACGGTGGAGGGGGCTCGCCGGAGAAGGGTGGAGGGGCTTCGCCGGAGGGGGGAGGGGGTTCGTCGGTAAGGGGAAGGGTTCACCGGGCGATAGGTTCGTTGGGGGGGAGAGAAGGGGAAGGGGAAGAAGAAGATAATAGCATTTTGGCCATTTTAAAAAACTTTAGGGGGGGTGGCTTTTATCAATTTTAGGGTACCTTAATCCACATTGGCCTTTATCATTGTTGGGGTGGCAATATCCGTTCCCTAGGTATCGCCACCCACAGAAGTGATAAAGGGGCGCGGATATTTCCCTCCCAAAAAGTGTTGATGGCACCCCACAAATTATTACAAGTGTGCCTTTTTTTTTGACTTTTTCACCCTTGGTGAAAAGTCTAAAACCCCTCTTTCTTCTTCCTCCTCCTTCCTCCCTTCCCGGCCTCCCCCTTCCCCCTGCCCCATCCCCGGCTTCCTTTCTCCTCTTCCCCCTCCCCGGCCTCCCCCTCCTCACCCCCGACACCCCTCCCCCTCGCCCACCATCGGCCTGTTCGGACAGAAATGGATAAACAAATCTGGCTGGCCGAACAAGCCGGGGAGTGGGCGGGGAAGGGGAGGGGGAAGAGGACTAGGGGGATCGTGGGGAAATCGGGGGAGGCCGGGGAGGGTGGAGGAGTATGGGAGCGGGAAGAGAAGGAGGGGGAGAAGGATAAGGCTGGGAATGGGGGAGGAGGAAGGCCGCGGAGGGGGAGGGGGGTTCGCCGAGTAGGAGGGAAGAAGGGAGGGGAGTTCACCGGAGGGGAAAAGTTTGCCGAAGGGAAGGGAAGGGAAGGGAGAGGGAGGAGAAGAAAAGAGTAGCTTGGGTTTTTTTTGTTTTTTTTGTGCCTTCATCACATTTGTTGGTGCCTTAATCACTGGGGTGCTTTCATCACATTTTGGGATGGAAATATCCACTCTCGTGACAAAGGCACTTGCCAAATCCTGGCATCAACCAGTTTGATAAAGGCACCCCTTAAAATTCAAAAATATCACAAATACCCTTCTTTTCCTTCCTCTCTTTCTCTCTCCTTCCCTGCCGGAACTGCCTCCGACCTCCCTCCACGCCTCCGTCTCCCCGTCCCCTTCAAGACCGTCTCCCCGGCCTCCTCGACGACCTCCCCCTCCTCCCCCCTTCCCTCACTCCCTCCTCCCCTCTGACCTTCCCCTCCCCCTCCTCCCCTTTCACGACGATCCCCGCCTCTCGGCGACACCCTCCTCTCTGTCCCTTCCCCCTTCTCCTCCTGATCTCCCCTGATCTCTGTTCAGCTATGTCCGGCCGAACAGAGATTGGGGGGTTCAGAGCACCAATGGGGAAGGAAGGGGAGGAGAGGGAGCCTTGGCAGGGGCTCGCCGCCGTTTGCCAGGAAGAAAGAAGGAGAAGGAAGAAGAGAAATTGACATTTTAGACTTTTCACTAGGGTAACTATGTCCAAAAAAAATAATGACACACTTGTAAATATTTGGTAGGTGCCCTCATCATTTTTTCGGGTGACAATATTTGTTCTTGTAATTAAGGAGTTTCTTTTAATTGCGGTTATTTAAACCCAAAGAAGTGATAAGTAAATCTATTAGTTAGTGGGCACACTAAATTAGCAAATAGACCCCTCTCAAATTACCCTAAATACCCTTATATTTTACACACCCTATATACCCCTTATATTCTACACATACAATATAGGGCATGTTTGGTTGTCATCATTGGTCGTAATTCGTAAGTGGTAAACTCTTTTTCAGTTGTAAATGAGTTACATGCAAATAAATTTTACATTGTTTGGTTGGCATTGTAAAATTGTAAGTGAAAAAGTGTATTGTATTTTACGGTGTTTGATTGTCATAATGTGTAAGTCGTAAGTGAAAAAAGTTAACCACAAAATTAATTGTTTGATAATTTAAAAATATTAAAAAATGCCAATAAATAATAAATATCGTAAATATTAATAATATATAATTATTCAATAAATAAAATAGTTAAAAATCAAATTGAATATATTATAATATAATATAATAAATAATTAAATAAAAATTAAATATATTAAGTATTAAATAATTAATAATTAAATATATTAAATATTAAAAAATTTAAAATGCCAATAAATAATAATAAATGCTAGTAAATACTAAAATTAAATATATTAAAATCATAACACATTAAATAATTAAATATATTAAAAGTATAACATATTAAATATTAAATAATTAAAAATAAATTAAATATGTTAAAAATATAACATATTAAATATTAAATAATTAAGAACATTAAATATTAGTAAATATAAAAATATTAAAATCAAATATTAAATGCATAAAAGATTATTAAATTATTAATAAAAATTATTTAATCTAATAATTAAAAACTTTCTCATAATTTAAAAATATTAATCTAATAAAAAAATTAATCTACTTACAATTAACTGTCTGCAATGCAAATTTGTATGACCGCAAAATTAACTGTTTGTGCTGCAAGTGGGATTTGCATAACCGCAAAATTAACTGTTTATGTTGCAAATGGATCGTAAGCGAGATTCCAGTGCATTTTATGATTTACGACGAAACAAACACTGTAAGTCCTAAAAAGCTGCAAGTCACTTGCGACTTATGGCCTTTTACGATGAAACAAACAAGCTCTAAGTGTAAAAACCCAGTTATACCTCACAATTTGAATTTATTTCTCCCTTCTCTCTCTTGTGGTTCCTTTTAAGATTAAACCCTGACAATGCAGCATTCTCTAGAACCAGAGTTTCTTATGTTTCTTCAACGAACTATGATTTCAGGCTCAAGTTGCATAAATCATGCTCATATGAAGTTGGTTGATAGAAATGTGCTCAGGAATCAGTTAAGAGTTGTTAGATGTGGTTCATGCTCCAAAGACAAATAAGAGTCAGATCAAGTTTCCAAGACTAGTGGGAAAGGAGAGATTGTAGTGGGTTTTAATTTGCCTTTTCAACTCAAAAGCAAAGAAAATCTCCCATTGATATGAAATGGTTCTTGAAGTTTTTATATTCAAACGAATCTGTGAGGGAGGATGGCGTGCCTCATTGTTTTGACAAGAAATACCATCTGTCCTTAGAAAATATTGTGTTCTTGCATTTAAACTGATGTTCTCTGTCAGAAGACTCAGAACCCAGTGTTCGTATTTGCCAATGCATTAACCGTTACTCCCTGCTATTTTGCAAGCACCTTTTATGATGTCCATTTTTTTCTCTCTCATGTTTTCATTTTTTTTTTATTGAATTCATGTATTTTTTCCCCCTTCAAGAACCATACTTCTGCAGCACCCAACTCACACACAGTTTATGTTCCACACAATCTTTTAGTGAAATTTAGCCTGGGAAAATATAGTTTGCTTGAGGTGTCTGTTTTGCAATATTAATGTATCATATCGTTCCATGCTTAAAAGATGAACAAAAATGGCCATGCACATTTTATGCTTGGCTCGACGTATCAGAGATTGGGTCAACCGCAGAAGGTGAATATTAGATCTCATCCTACATTAATTGTCATTGCATTTGTTTGAACTTCATCTTCATAAAAAATCCTTGTAGGCAGTTCTTAGCATTTGAAAAGTCTTCTGAGATAATGAAAAGAGACGAGGAAGAAATTCGCAGGCCAGATCGAATTTCTCTCGTGCTGACACACCGCGCTCAGGTGCTTTGCATTATTAAGATGTACATGATACTTATCTCTTTTATGGGTAGCTCGATGGGTTATCAGCGCGTGATGTTCTTGACAATCTTTAAATGCAGTGCATTCTGCAAGTAAACAACACGGACAACTCAAGTAAAGAGCTCGAAACAAGTGAGTTATAGTAGATTCTAGAAAAAGCGGAGTGATTTTTTTTAAGAGAGATGAGTTTAAAATTTCTAAAGTTTATGCGTTGAATAGTAAAGAGAGTTTTGAGTTTGAAGAGGATTTAATGTTATAGGAGTTGCGTATGCTAACTAATTATTATGATAAAATTGTAATATTTGAAAAATTAATTCTATATTTTGAATATTTCATTTGACGTGAAATTGTTCAAGAAAATCTGAACTTATTTTTTACGTTACTTATCACTTCTTTAGATTTAAATAGCCACACTCATTTCTTTTAGTGGGATAAGGAGACTGCTCGGCTATATCCACACAGTGGGCTTCTAGTTGCGCTTGCGCCAATTGATCCATGCAACCCATTTGAATAGAATTTGATGCAATGGGCCTAACATTCCATAAACCCGATCCATATTTGACCCGAATTTTGGAGCATTAAATCTTATCCGATGATAACTCATTGTAAGGCATAGAACTTAGGAATAAAATTCAATTTTTTTTTAAAACAAAAGAAGTAAATTCGATTCAATACTAAGTTTAGATATGAATGCGTGGGCGATTGAGCATTGCTCGAGTGACATAACATTTTTTTCCTTTGTGGAAGATTATTGGATTCAAATCTACTCATCCGTGATTATCGTGAGAGATATCTCGAACTAAATTTATAGATGATGGCAAAAGGTGTACAATTTCACAATGTATGAAGTCTATTCAACTCGACTAGAGGTTACTTGTTGTGATTCTTGAGTGTGCACTAGGCTCGTTTCTTTGTGACTTATGAGTGTACCAAACATTTTTTTCATGAGAGTTTCTTTCTTTGTTTCTTTCTCCATGACAAATGTTCCTTTGCCCTCTGAAGCTATGATGTATGACTATAAAAATGTTCTTACTTAATAAAACTTATAAATTTATAATGAATCAACACGCAAATCTTACATGAGCAGCCTGAATTTGAGCTGCTAACTAGACAACAAATGTTAGATTTTGACAACATTTACACCCTTATATGTACAAATTCCCTTATATGGGGCAAATCCCCAGCACGTGTGAATCACAAGCAAGCAAGCGGGAGGGACACATGTGAGAATGTTCCACCAACTTTAAGTTCCACCTCGGGCCTGTTCCCCCCCACCCCCCCCCCCCCCCAACCCCCCCCCCCCCCCCCCCCCCCCCCCCCCGCGGAAGAGAGAGGAAAAGAGAAAAGTGGGGATGAAGAGAAATTGAAGTGAGGGACAGTCCCCTGGAAGGAGGAAGAGGTCTCATTGTTAGATCTAATAATTATTCCAAATAAGATCTCATACATGTAATAGCCTCTCTTTATCAAGATCAAAGAGAAGGAAGTTTAGGCATACATGATTTCATTATGAAAGGGATGCCGAAAGCTGCACGATCTCGAGAACGCCGGAGTTGAGGGAGAGTATTATTCTCTCCAGTCACCAAGTTCTCTTCTTGATCCTTACAGAAGATGAGAGGCCTCCAAGAGAGAGATTAAGTCATAACAGATGGTGGTGAAGAAGGAATCCTACCAATAATATATAGCATCAAGGAATCCTAGTTCAACTCATCATAAATTTAGACCCTTGATTGATAACACGAGTTTCACACGTGTAGATGAGTCTCACATCTTAATTTAAATACACTCATGGCTAAGTGTAATTGAAATGTGTCTGTACCAAAACCATTAGGCTTGATCAAGTCTTAATTTGGTCCAACAACATAAGCTTATAGAGACGGGTGTCTAATACAATTAGGCTTGTGTAGGCTCAAATTAATTTAGACTCTAATCCAAATAAGTCTAACAATCTCCCACTTGGGCCAAACAAGTCATACTGGAAAGATGTTATACATAACTTTATGGTATCAAAATTTTAACCGTCAATAAATCACATTTCAAAACAATCTGGTCCATTAACTGTCCTGCTCCCGAACATGACGGTCGTTATCTTCTGTACAATCGAGGTAAGAGCTTCCATATTACAAGTTTTATAACCCTTAACGACATAAATCAAATATGGACGTGTGACATGGAAATGTCCTCTGATCAAATAAAGTACAACTCCAACTGGTTTCTACTTTATGACTCCAATAAGTCTATCTTTAGGACTCCAACGAGTCTAACCTTATGACTCCAACAAGTCTAACTGCTAATAAACTCAAATGTGCAAACTAAACTCAAAAGGAATTTAAAGAAAGCAGTTATAACTTTATTATCGGAATCAACAAATATACATAAAGTGCACTTAAAAATAATGTTTGTCACATAAAATTATCCACTCCCACTAAATCAGAATATCATCATGACTAGCCATCTTCATATGAGCAATATGCTGTAAGAAGACTTTAGGTGGAAGTCTTTTAATGAGTGAATCTGTAATGTTAAAAATAGTACTAACACTATCAACAGATACAATGTGATTCAGAACTTTATCCTTGATGACAAGAAACTTGATGTCGATATGCTGAAACTTTGCTGAACTCTTGTCACTATTGCAGTAGAGCTCTGTAGCTCTTATTGTCACATTTAGATGTAATGACCTCTCGACTAAATCCACTATCTTCCTATAATCAGAAAAAAAAATAACCTAAAGTGGACTTCCTATTAACGATACATCCAGCATAATCTGAATTTGTGTATCCGATCAGCTGCAACTGATCAGATTTCATGTAGTCTTCTGTAGATATCACATTACCTTCTTGTCAGTCTTCCAGTGATCAATCTTGGGATTGATCAAGTATCCGCCAAGTTTCTCAATGGTATATGCTATGTCTGGACGGGTACAAACTTGACCATACATTAGACTTTCGACTTCTGATATATATGGAATGTTTTTCATTTGCTCTTTCTGTAGATCGTTCTTGGGACATTGGAGTAGACTCAACTTATCTCCCTTAGTGGCAGATATATCACCTAGGGAGCAATTCTTCATACAATAACTATGTAGCACCTTATCGATATAAGCCTTTTGTGATAAACCTAAATATTTCACGTGTCCAGTTACGTTGAATCTGGATGCCTATCATAAAAGAAATGTCTCCAAGATCTTTTATCTCAAAATTATGTAAGAGAAAACTCTTGGACTCAAGTGGAAGATCTATACTGTTACTTACTAGTAGAATGTCATTTACATATAAGCACAAGAAATATAAATCGTACCCTTTAAATTTATGGTAAATGCATTGATCATCTACATTCTCTTTAAAAACAAAAATTGAAAATTACTTGATCAAATTTCAAATACTATTAACGGGATGCTTGCTTTAGACTATAAATGGATTTCTTTAATTTGCAAACCAAATATTACGAACCTTTGGCTTCAAAATTATTTGGTTGCACCATATTGATTTCTTCCTTAATGTCACCATTAAGGAAGACAATCTTAATATCCATTTGGTGTAACTCCAAGTCGAAGTGGGTTACTAGTGCCATGATAATTCTAAAAGAATCCTTCATGAAAAAGGGGAGAAAAGTCTCCTTATAGTCAATGTCATCTGTTTGAGTAAATCCCTTTGCGACAAGACGTGCCTTATACCTTTCGACATTGCCTTTCAAATCCCACTTGGTTTTGAATACTCCTTTACAACCGATCGGTTTCTTTTCTTTATGCAACTTTACTAAATCCCAAATATCATTGTCCTTCATGGATTTTAACTCATTTTTCATGGCATTTGACCATTTAATGGAGTGAATGTTGAGTTTGGCCTCATTCAACGATGTGTGATCATCCTCTAGCCTTATGTCAAACTCATGCTCTTAGAAATAAGCTATATAGTCATTTGCAATGGATGATCTCCTCTTCCTAGCTGATCTCCAAGGCATGTATGGTTGAGGATTTTTCTCATCAGCATGATTTACTTCAGGATGAATTGTATCTGTACCTTGTAAGGGTAAAACCGTATTTTCATTATGAAGTAGAGCAACTACTTTACCATTTAGAACAGTTGTCATGGGCATAACAATATGTTCTTCCATAAATGTGAAATCCTTAAATAATTGACGTCCACTGTTCTGAATATCCTAAAAAATTTAACATTATTTGTCTCTATTATGTTCTTAGTGGAGGAATAGTAAAACTTAAAGCTTTTATACCTCTCAGAATATGAATAAACAGCTAATTGTCCTTAAGTCCAGCTTCTCTCATATGGTATATATGGCCGAGTTTCCGCTGGATAACCCTAAACATGTAGATGCCTAATGCTGGGAGATTTTCTATTCCATAACTCATATGGGATTTTTAGTTACTGTTTTGCTAGGTACTCTATTAAGGAGGTAGACATCTGTCTTTAATGCTTCACTCCATAATGACTTTGGTAGAGTAGTGTGAGCTATCATACTCTTAACCATATCCTTTAGTGTGTGATTTCGTCTCTCCGCAACATCATTTTGACGAGGTGTTCATGGCCTTGTGTACTAGGCTACAATACCACACTTTTTCAGAAAATTGGCAAAAGGCCCTGGACATTTACCTGATCCGTTGTATATGCCATAGTACTCATCACCACAGTCAGATTTAATGGCTTTAATCTTTCAATTCTGTTGATTTTCAACTTCATCTTTATAGATTTTAAACATGTCTGTAAAAGTGATGAAGTATCTATGGTCATTCCTGGAAGCTATAGAGAATGGGCCACAAATGTATGTATACACCAAATCTAAAACTCCTGAACTCCGACTAGCACCAAACTACCTCATGTTTCTTTAATTAATGTTTACTTAGTACCTAAGCTATTCACATATAAAGATTCAGGATATGAAGCATGAAGTTTCAATTTATATAGCCATCAATCAGAATACTAGTACCAACAACTTTAGATTTGAAAAGTAAAGCATTTCATTAACAATAGTGACAGTAAAACTAGATCATTCTAACAATGAAATAAAAATATGATTCCACCTAAAAGGACGGTACATATAAAATCTCATCCAAATCTAAAACAAAAACTCAGAATCTAATTTAAGCCTACAAACTCCAACAACTTCAACTGCAACTTTATTTCCATCTCCGATGTATACGTGTCGCTCAGCTAGGCCTACTTGGGGTTTGAAAGTTCCGCATTGAATCACTTATGTGAATTATCTATCCACTATATATAGGGGTGACACTAAAGCTAAATTTATTTCAAAACAAACATAAATATGAGATATACCCTTCTTAATTAGCCATTTCTGATACTTTATGCAATCCTGCTTGAAATGACCTACTTTCTTGCAGAATAAGCATGCAATGACTTTAGGCTTTTTCTCCTACACTTTTGCCACTGTAGGATTAGCAACTGTAGTGGTGATTATTTTCATCACTTTAGTTACACTTTTTCTTTTCTTATTAGAAGTGTTACCCTGGATACTAAGTGAGCACTTTCAGTCTTTTCTCGTTTCAATCTCTCTTCTTTCCGGACACAGTGTGATGAGCCTAATGAGACTCCACTTTTCTCTTTGAGCATTATAAATAATCTTGAAAAGGGTTACACTATATAAGAAAGGAGATCAGAATGAAATGCACTAGAATCTCTACAAAGAATTCCAATTTCAGTGCCTTTAGTTTAGAAACAAGATTGGACATTTTCATAATGTACTCTCTTATGTTTTCTTTGCCGTTGTACCGCATATTTATCAGCTTGCTAAGATGCGTGCTGGCCTCAATTTTATCCGATTTAATAAACCGGTCGGTTACTTTAGCTAAAAAACTCTTACCACTGACTTTATCATGCATATGACCCCTAATAATTATAGGAATAAAATATTTTATGACCAGTAGACACATCCTATTGGATCTCTTCCACTTATCATAATTGGTCTTTTCTTTAATTGAACTTTTGTTAGTGATAGTAGGGTCCATCACTCCTCAAGGTGTAGTCTAGGTTCATGAATTCAATAACGATTTTTTATGTGGTCTTACCATTTCTTAAATTTTGTACCATTTAATTTAGACTACATAAGCATACAATTTCTCATCAATTTAACATAAACATTATATTTAATAAAATTCTACTAAAATAGTCATAAAAATTGAATTTTAGAAAATGCAATCAGTCTCACTGATAGAGCTGTCAGTCAAACTTTCAGAACAAGTTGTGTTTCTTTATACCAACACTGTACTGACCCAATATAAATACCCTAACAGTCTCCCACTAATGCTCGGCTTCTCCCTAAAACATGAAGATGCAAGGATACCTTCAAGTTCTCAGTGCAATCCATCACATTCAGAATCTTCCCAATGTGATGAAGCCACTTCTCTGCTAATAGAGGGTCTGTTTCTCCTTCAAATACATGAGGGTTCAGATTTTGAAATTGTTCCAGGGCTCGATTAGGTTATTTTCTCTTGTCATCATTTGAGCTAGCCAGACTGGCATTACATTGCGGCTCCCCGACCCCCACATCCTGCCCTTCAGGGTTCACATTGAAACTCAGGAGATGGATGCTACTGGCTATGCTATGCGACAGGGCACCTATCTCTGGGTCACTATCCAAGGATAGCTGATTAATCCATCTACTCCTCTATGAATGATAAACAATATTCCTTTACTAAGATTGCATGCATGTTATAAGAACTTAAACAAAATAAATTTCTTGCTCAAGTGCTAAAATTTTGAATTTGAACAGGTAACTTTTATTTATAACTCACAATTTATACAAGAGTTTTATAAAACAAATATTTTCCCCTACTGATTATGCAAAACTCTGAACTATATATATACACACATCCAAACATCACAACATTCTACATACAAAATTATTCTACTCATATTCTCAAATCAATCACAGAACATTACTGGCTCACTAGAACCCCCATCACTGTTACCATTTCCCTCATCGTCACTATCCTCATTAGACTCGAGAATATCTAGTTCTTCTTTGGAGTCATGTTCCATAGGATCTTCTTCATTTATTAATTCTTCCTCCATTGATTTTACACTTTTAACTCCCACGTTTTTCTCTATCACGTTCTCATCAAAATGCCAGTCATCTAAGTCACCATCAAACCCCAATTATGAATCCACCAAGTGTCCAAGGAACGCCTCCAAACATGAATGCTCCCTGAGGTTCTTCTGCATCTTCTTGTTCCTCAGGTCCAGCCTGAGGCTCATCTATCTCGGCCTCTAGATCTTCAGGGCCACAGAGTTTGAGGTTCTACCTCAACAGCATCCATATCATCATACTCTCCCAACTTTTATGGGCCCATAATAACACTTTCAGCATCGCTCATCATCTCGACGGGTTCTAACTGTACCTGCGGCTCTATTTCCTCACCGTCTTCCTCCTCAGGCTCCACCTACACCGGAGCCATCATAATAACTCTAGTTCTGCCTCATTAGACACATATCCCAATCTACTAAGTCTGTTGTCCAGCTTGGATTCAGGAGTGTTGAATTTTCTGATGATGGTTCCAACATCTCTATATCTCATCTAGATAATCAAAATAATATCAGATTTATCTCGCATAATATTCCAGCATCTAAGTATATATGTTTCTAAAAATTGCTAAACAGTAAATTCCAAAAATCTATGCTTTTCCAATACAATATATTCTTTGATCTTTCACCACGTAATCTCATTATTTCTTACCTAAATTCTCTATTATGTTCTTCAACTCCGATTTAACCCTAACTCGTGTGATATTTCAATCATTCCCTTACTCCAGCATCCCATACTACTGGCAGCCCGTACGGGGGCCCGCACTCCCAGCAGAACTCATCCGAATCAAATATCAAGGTGTGATCAAATATCACATGTTTCAAGATCAAATGTACACGTAAAAACCCATTACCCCCATTAGACTACTCATATCATACCACACATTTGCAAACATCCATTCATCTCTACACACACACAAAAACAC
The DNA here is from genome assembly GCA_038442645.1 of Agave tequilana. NCBI lineage: Eukaryota > Viridiplantae > Streptophyta > Magnoliopsida > Asparagales > Asparagaceae > Agave > Agave tequilana. The sequence goes on along the minus strand of JAVJIF010001349.1, from coordinate 128,072 downwards.
TTCAATTATAACAATCAACCCTACACCCAAATTAATTATTCTAAGTCTAATCCTTATGCTTAAACCTGAGCTCTGATACCAACTGTAACAGTCTAAATTACTGATATATGATCTTCTAAATTTTAACATCATCTGCTCTGTATTTACTATAGTGTCATGTATTACAGTTATATAATTTTGGCCACAACCGACGTACTTATCACATCATCGAGATTACAGCCTTGGCTATCAACAATGCTAATGAATATAAACTCGAGAGTACCCCCGTCGGCATTCTCAATCCCAAAGCAATAACTATTTTTCAACACCAACTCAAAAGAACACCAATAATCACACATTTATCTCCATACATATATAAAGATTATCTAACTCACAAGTCCAACACATATGACATAACATTGATATCGAGTTTTAGTGTGTGTGTGCGCGCGCGCGCGCACACATACATAAAGCATTAATTATTTAGAGATGACAAAACATATTTAATTTCTACGTGATTGATTCTCCATATGATTCCAAAAGAAGCACCCATTAAGCTTTAAACAGGGCCTTTACCCTTCTCACGACTTGAAAATGTTATTAGTATAAAAGGTTGAACTCGAAAGCTCAATGAGTAAAATCATGCAAGGACTCTAAGAAGTGGTATATAAATAACAATAATAAGCATAATTCATGCATCAGGAAATAAACATGAATATGAATTGAACATGAATAAATAAGAGCTTGATGATACAATGAAAACAAAGCATCCACAATAGGCATTATAGCGATTCTATTCATAAATCGAAAAAGTCTGATTCACTCAGCTATTTATTTTATTAACATCTTGTAATAATATCTCATATTTCACTGAATATATGTATTGTTTAGATTCATCTCAACATTTTGTAATAGAAGCTTACGACATATTAAATAATCGTTCTAGTATCTTTTATCTTATTGAACTCGTGATAGATTATTATTCATATTAGTACATTTATATACATATATCACACAAACACAATACCTGTAACATGCAATGCATGTATGCACAATTCCTTCCCTACTCCCCCACTACGTTCCTACAATATATAAATACAATAATAATATCGTCTTCTCTCATACGGTGTCACCCTTCATAACACGGGTACAACACTTTGTACGTGCACGTCACATCGATTCACATACACATACTCTCTTTTTCCCCACCATAACCCTTCATCCATAAAAACACACACACACACACACACACACACACACACACACACACAGAGAGAGAGAGAGAGTAATGAATCGGTGAGAAAGCTAGCTTACGTGAGAAGATGAGAAATGAGCATTGAAATTTTTGGATTAGTTTCTGGGTGGTTGAGATTAGATATAGAGGAAATAAAACTAAAACTCAAAAACTAAATTAATCAACCAAAAACTAACTTAACATACCCAAAAACTGATCTTAACCAGCCAAAAGATAATCCTACAGCTCTTGTGCTCCCTTCTCATCTAAGATAACTTTCTCACCAGATTACCACTACACACACACACAGATAATGCATATACGAATTTACATACACATATAAATATATAAATTTCTCATCTTCGCCCATTCACCAACCTTCTTCCATGCTATGCAATGCACACATGTATATCGTAACAACACGTCGTTTAGCACATTAATATCAACAATTAGTCAAGTTCGCGTTTTTCTAGTTTACCGATTTAGTTTCCACAACCCACACCTATATTTACTTTATATATGTATAACCCACACCCATATTTACTTTATGTGTGTGTGTGTTACCAATACCATTTTTATATCACTCTCATTTGGATTTATTAATATATTAAATTCTATTCTCAAGTTTTCGGCTCACGAATGACTCGATAATAGACTCACAATTCTTTGTTTACTGACGTTAATACATACTTCAACCCCTTACTAGTGATACAATTTTCACCATAATCTCGACCAGTGATACAATTTTCACCATCATCTCGATCAATATACACACAAACACACGCCAAGCTATATAATTTGCATCGATTTGGAAATGTAGATCGCGAAACGAGCTGAGGGTTCTCTGATATCATAATTAACGAGATTACATAATTTATATTGTGATTATCAAGCTATACTCAATTAATATTATAGTTAGCTAGCTTTCACAATTAATATTATAATTAGCTAGTTTTTCACAATTTTAATCAAATTTCTGATAGGATACATAGAACAAAATTATTAAAATCTAACTACATAAATTAAGTGAAAACAAGAGGAAAATTTTACTCACGCTCGATTCGGAGATTTTATCGATATCAACGAAGCACATGCAATTGTCGCGACAAATTTTAATTTAATTATATATATAGAAATTAGTGTTTGTATATAATTATTAATCAAATAAATTTTAAATAAAAGAAAAGTCTTAATTTTACCTCTAAAAGAGATTAATTAGTAATTAGTCAATCACCAAATATCACCAAACATCCACTTCATCTTTTCTAGCTCATGCACACTCGACCGAGCTTGGGTCGACTCGGATCCACCTCGGGTCGAGCTCGGGATCGAGCTCGAGCCTTGGCCAGCTCCAAGCAGAGAAAAGAAGAGAAAAGAGAAGAGAGAGAAGAGAGAAAATAAATTATTAGAGAGAAGGAGATGAAATAATCAAAGTGAAGGAAAATAATCAGAGTGAGAGAGAGAGAGAGAGAGGTGGCGACGAAAATGAGAGAGTGAGGTGGGAAGTGGAGAAAAATTATTAGAGAGTGAGAGAAAGTGAAGTGGAGAAGAATTATCAGAGAGAGAGAGGGGATATTTATTTTTTAATACGACCGATCTCTCTCTCTCTCTTCATTAATATAATTTCATATACACACACACACGTGTGTGTATACACAGAGATATATGTGCTTGTATTTATCCATTCTCATCCTACATTAAAAATACACTTAAAATGTAAGTATAATTAATTGTTCACTAACTACGTAATTAAATTATCACCTCTAATCATTCATTATATCCACATAATCGAATAATTAAAATTTTAATATAGGGTTAAATGATCCGGATGTTACACGTGCATCATAACCAAATTGGTGAATATGAGTTTAGGATCAACATGTAGGGAGAATACAACACAAGTCAACATTGTTACCTAGGAAGTAATAATGCATTAGTTACATAGTTGCTACAGTTGACAAGCAAAGTTCACCAATGAAATGAGAAAATAAAAAACAACTCTACTTGCCCCTGAAAGTAGCTCTTGGAGACCTGCTAAAAACAAATGCTCTGAAAAGATTTGGCAAGCACTTACCGTTACAGATGGTAGCACTTATGATGGTTGTGTAAAATTATGCATGACACAACTAAAATTAAGATGCCATGAAATAAAGCTGCATGGCAAGGAATTAAATAGTTACATCATACTGATAATTATGAAGAAGTGCACGTTATCTTCCTGAAATTATCTGCCTTTCCATTCAGCAAAGCATATATCATGTAAAAGACTACAAATTGAGTACGAATCACCTAAGTTCCCTAATTCATAGAGGCAAAAAGTTCAGCTAGTTTGTCGCCTGTTGAGGTATCCATATATTATATCTCAAAATACTCAGTTTTCCCTCTCCAAAAGCACCCTTAAGCTTACCCAGATATCAAAACCAATCTAGTTAACTCTCTTGATTCTTGGAAGAACAAAATGAGCAACATATGAATTTCCTATAGAGTGAAAAGAGTATTTTGTTTGTGGCTGAACTACTTAGCAGCTATTTGACTAAATCATCCACTTTCTTGAAGATTTTAGCAGAAGCTTATTCTGGACACTGTTTAAATAATTGAATCGCAGGCGGATTAAGCATGGCCTCATTAGCAAGCACCATAAAGAACTTTAGCAAGCAAATGCATATATTCAAATAATCACATACTATGCACTATAATCAGGTGAAGCATTACTCTTCAAATCAATATCTTACATTATTACCTAAGCTTCCAGTAGTAGATGCCTAGATGGTACCATTGTTTCTCTCGCTCAAATTCACATCTATTCTTGACTACATTGCTTGACACAATATTTCATTTTTTCTTAATTCAAAGTCGTGCAAGTAAAATTAATTTCTATGTGTTATTTAATAACATGGGAGGAAAAAAAGCAAGTTAAAATGAAAGACAAAATTCTTATAATTCATTGAAGGCTTTGTATTTCTCATGAACACCATATGCTTAACAGATACACATCACTCGGAACACAACAGCACTTCCTCTAACTCTAGCAGTAACATGAAAAGATCCCATTTCACCTACAAACCTAGTCTCATACAAAATAATCACAAGGGTTTAGGGTTTCTCGCTACGCTAATCCTAGACATGAATCCAAGAAATAGTTTTGGGGAGAAATTCAAACCAATTAGGGCAGAAAATTCAAGGTATGATGAGCTTCTTCCCCGCGTAGATAGTGTCCCCAGTGATCCCATTCGCTTCCTTGATTGCATTGATTGAGACCTACATTGTAATTACTAAATGCTGAACAAATAGAACAAGGGCATGAAAAGGGGGCAATAAATTAATAATAATAAAAGCTGGAAATTTTACCCCGTATTTTTTAGCGAGACCCCAAAGCGTATCTCCACTCACAATCTCTATGGTTCGAGCCGAACTCGAAGACGACCCACATTCCGGTCGCTCTTCAACTGCTGGTTTCTGATAGAAAAAATGGAGTCAAAAACACATAAAAGACGGAAATTTATAAACTTTTAAAAGGAACGATTTGTTTTTACCTTTGCTGAGGGTTGGAGAGTTGGCGGTGGAGTCGAAGGAGCCGGTGAGGGTTTTCGCTGTTGAGGCTGAGGCTGAGATTGCGGAGGGGATTTTGGGATTAGGGCTTTGATGATGCTGAGGGCGATTCCTGAGAAGGCAACGAATCCTGCGGCTTTGGCCACGGCGGCGTCATTTGATCCGTCGCCAGAGTTAGGATCGGAGGGCATCTTTTGGTTCTCGAGAGACCCCCGCGGCCAAAAGAACGGGCCTCGAGTGCGAAAGGGAGGTAAGAGTTTTGTGGTTTGGTAATTTTACTCACACTCAGTTTTTTCTCTGTTAATTTGAAGTTATCATAATTTATTTCGTACATTTTAAAAAATTTCAAAATATCTTTTTTATCTTACAATGAGCTAATTTAAATTACTCACTATACCCATCAGAATTTTTTATATATTTAATGTACACATTCAGTTAAAAAAATAATTAAATATTCAAAAAAAACTGAGAGCATATTAATAAATTATTCTCATAGCAAATGAACATGTGATATTATAAGATATTTTGAATGCCACTTCATTCAATAAACAGGGCGAAACATAACGATTACAAATGAGCAAATTATCTTCATCAACACTCGTGCCTCTTTCACTGCTGAAAAAATAGAAACTTTAGAATTTTTTCTCAGAAAAAACAAATTAGAAGCTTTAATTCGCGCGAACGCAAGCAAGTAAATAGTTTTAGTATAACCATCAATTCGTGTCATTATTACGTCATAATAATATATCTAATTACTTTCAAGTACAATCTTCAGCACATTAGCATGATTTTACTACGGTTCTCATCAGCTCAACTGTGTGTTCAGTTCAGTTGAGCACACTGTGAAACATTCATCAAATGCTCTTGATGTTTTTTAATTTATAAACTATAGTCCTCTGAAAAAAACACAATCTTATGAATTTACAAAAAATTAATTTAAACCACACAAATTGTATGTGTTCAATGCTCAACGTCCATATGAGGAAGAAAAGTTCATCATTACGAGTTTTCAACAATACAGGTGTTATTCTGAGAAGACAAATAAATTATTACAAATTCTCATATTTTCTATTTCTAATCCCTCACATATGTCAATATAATTATTTAACATAAATTTTTATTTTTATTTTATTTTTATTTTTTATTTTTTTGCTGTGATTTAGATCTCTTGCAAGTTCTGATTGACTCGATCTATGTATCGTTCATGCAAACCACGAGCGCTAATATGGGCATGAAGGTGTCACCCCGTGCAACAGGTGGCAAAGGACGTCCAACTGACATATGAACCTGTAATTAATTTAAGAAAAATGAAATTAGGCGTTGTTAAAATCAACCAATATTGAAATGTGTAATAACGACTACAAACAAATTTATACCTGTATAAAATGGGAGCCATTAATATAAGTGATTGCAATCTCTGGAAGCTCAATTAACATAAAAATATTTTTTTCTGCAGTCGAACCCATTTGCTTAAAAATAAAAAAAATACCTCGTTCTCGGAGGTTGACACGGGACAAATATGTTTTCTAATAGCACAAAGAGATTATCTGAATCATTTGATCCCCTGTCTTCGGTCTCCATTGATTGAATTAAACCCTTGGAGAGAGAAAAGAGTTTTAGGGTTTATAGAACTTTAGAAGGGGGTGCAGAAAGAAAAATACTGGGAAACCCTTAAAGAGAAAATGAGAGGGAAAAAAAATAGATAATATTATAGATTTTTTATTTATGGTTAAAATTGTAATTCAAAAAATAATTTTAAGGGTGGATGTGAGCAGAATTTTCCTTTTGGTTTTTGTTTTTTGAATTTTTTTTGACTTCTCATGCGAGTTTGGTTTGGGGCGGAAGTAGGGTAAAGTGAAAGTAATCGAACTCATTTTTCACTTTAGGTTTTTGTTTGAAACCGAAAAAAATGGGAAACCCTTTTTATTTTTCCCTTTTCTCTTTTACAAATCTCTTTTACATTATCATTTTCCCACCTGTAGAGTTTTATAATTAATTTTGTGGTCATGTAAATTTCACTTGTAATAAGTTGTAACTCAAAACAGTTATTTTTGTGATCATGTAAATCTCATTGCGGTCTAATTATAATTAAAAAAACTTCATAATTAATATTTATTTTAATATTATTTTGTTGTCAACTTTTTCATTTTCACTATCACATTACTAACCAAATACCGAAGAATACAATATACTTTTTCACTTATACTTTCCCTTTACAATCAAACATCGAAAAAACTTACTTGCACAAATCTCAATTTCTTCATTTTTTTTCTCAGCTTTTCCTCCTCATTCCCCCTTACACTTTTACTTCTCACTTGCAGCAAATCAAATATGCCCTTAAGAAATTCTAATTATATAATATTAATTTGTATTATTGTACACCAATAAAAATCACATCGCATGATTAATTAAATAAAGTATGATTAATTATGATTAAGAGGTTTGTTATCACCTTGATCTCTCCACCAGTACCAGTAAGGCCTAGTTTGGCAATGGAATCTCGTTTCTCAAACTTTGGCTTAATGGAGTTTAACAGTCAAACAAAAAATGGAAATTGTGCTTTCGTTAGTCAATCGTTTTGGAGTTAACTAAATTTTAGTGAAACTTGTAAAACCTCGAAAGATGTATTTACCAATCATTTCGGAGTTTCCAAATATCAATGTCAAATACAAATTTATCTCTAAAATGATAGTTTGGGAAACTCTATTTCAATCAAAAATTTGAAAGCTCCAAAATAATTGAAAACTGTGGCTTGCATCTATACAAGCCCCAGTTTCAATTTAGGGCGTGTTTGGATGTAAGGAATCCGAGTGAAGTGAGGAAGTGGGGAAGTATAATTGCTCATTTCCCTATCTATCCAAACACCGGAAAAGGAAAATAAGAAAACCCCCTTTTCCTTTTTTCATCTCTCTTTTACACAACCATTTTCTCACTTCCAGAGTGCTACAGTTAATTTTGTGGTCATGTAAATCTCATTTATAATAAGTTATAGAATAAAACAGTTAATTTTTTGGTCATGTAAATCTCACTTGCATTCTAATTACAATCTATTTTTTATTTTTCTTAATTAATTTTTATTTTAATATTATTTTGCGGTCAACTTTGTGGTCAACTTTTCCATTTTCACTTTTCATTACCATCCAAACACCGGAAACAACAAAACATTTTCCAAACCACACTTCCCAACAACCATCCAAACACCAGAAAACTTACTACTCATTTCCCTTTTTCCTAAAGGAAATAAATCTTACTTCTTACTTCCTCACTTCACACCAATTCCTTAAATCCAAACAGACCCTTAAGTGAAATGAAATCTTTGTTTGGCAAAGCCATTTTCTACATGCTAACAAAAGACTTTCTTACCTACCAAATCGGTAGAAATCACATGTACAACCCCTTCAACTTTAGGGTGGCTCTTTGCAGGAGCGCCTTGAGCAACCGCTCAGGACTCCACTGCTGAGAGGGCCCCATATACAGGGCCAAGCATATAGAGTATTAAAAAAATCGAAGATCTAAAGTCAGTTATTAAAATTATTGAAATCCTACTCGAGATCAAGTCTACGGGCATGTTTGGTTGCAAGAAATTGGGCGGAAGTAAGAAAATGGGGAAGTATAATTGCTCACTTTCCTATCTATCTAAAAACTGGAAAAGAAAAATGAGAAAACCCTTATTTTTCTCTTTTCCCTTTTACACAATCACTTTCTCATTTCCAGAGTGCTACAGTTAATTTTGTGGTCATGTAAATCTCATTTGTAATAAGTTGTAACTCAAAACAGTTAATTTATGATCATATAAATCTCACTTGCATTCTAATTACAATCTATTTTTTATTTTTCTTAATTAATTTTTATTTTAATATTATTTTACGGTCAACTTTGTGATCAACTTTTTCATTTTCACTTTCAGATTACCATCCAAATACCGGAAAAGACAACATTTTTTAAATCACACTTCCCAACAATATCCAAATACCGAAAAACTCACTAACTAATTTTCAAGTTCCAAAGGGAACTATTATTACTTCCTCACTTACACCTCTAACCAAACAGCCCCTGTCACAAGAAAGATTGAATGAATTAGTTTAGATAGTGATTGAAAATGAACTTCTAGAAAATGTTGATTATGAAAATTTGATCAATAATTTTGCATCTAACCATGTAAGAAGAATGATATTTTTCAAATGAAAATTTAGTGCAGATTTTTATTTTTTTTATATTTCTATAGAAGGTATAATGTTGAAAATTTATGTTAAAAAAAATGTAATTTTTAATTTTTGCACAAAGCCCTTGAAATATTTGAGACGACCGTGTTTGACTTTAACCATCAACATCCTCCTTGTAATCCTCTTCATGGTTGTTTTGTTTTCCAAACCGTTTTCCTCACCGTCTATCTTGGTTTTTGTGGCAATCATGCACCCGTCTTCTTCTCTGGCACCGCACTGGCAACACATTGTCTTCTTTTTCTTTCTTGCAGGACGCTGACAGTAGGTTGTTGATGTCTGTAACTAACAAATCCATCAAATAGTTAAATCTTTTCACTCAAAAACACCACATGGCTATTAGCTAGAGAAAATATTTCCAGCATGACCAAAAAATCGCAATTTATAGATTATTAAAAAAACTTTCCTGCTTGTGAACCTACTAAAAATTGCATATATAGTCAGTTTCAGCTTTAACCATTCGCATCACTCTCAATATCCTCTTCACTACACTTATATTAATCGAAACTGAAATTGATTACACAGACTATTTTTCTTGTGCAGTTACTTACTTAGATCTCTACAACAACCGAAGATCTTGAAAAAATGCTTCTCGAAGCTTCCTCTCCTCCCCTTCCCCCCTCTCCAGCCCCCACCTGAGCCTCCGCCTATGGTGGCTACAGAACCTGACCCTCCCCTTTCCTTTACCTCTTACCAAGCTGCCCTCACCTATTCCCAATAGCCAACTTCCCCTCCTATTCTCTCTGATGCGGATCTGGCTTGCCTCAGGCGCTCTTACTCTAATTCTGTGGTTATTCCCTAAGATCTGATCGAGAAGGCAGTTGCCCCTGGCGATTATCACACGTTGATAAGTTTTTGGGCCGTGCTCTCTCTTGATAAGGTCCGAGAGAGCCTTGCTTTCCTATGGCATCCACAAAGTCACTAGGAAATCTTTCCCATGTCATTTGGTTTCTTTGTGTTTCGTTTCACCAATTCTGAGGACATGGATCATGTTCGCTTTGATAGTCGGGCGTTGGACAATGTTGTGCTCGCTCTGGATCACTGGTCTCCTGAGTTTAGGCCGTCTCCAGAGGTGCTCCTATGAGTTACGGTGTGGATGCGCCTTCCCGATCTACCACCGGTTCTTTGGACACGATCGGCGTTAGAGCTGGCTGTTGTCGTTGCCGGTTGTCTGATCAAGCTTGATCAGGCCAATGAGTTGCTGACTAAAGGAAGATCTACTCGGATGGACGTCAAAATTGATCTCGACACCCTTTTGTGCCAGGGACCAACATGAGCTTTGAAAACTCTGCATCAAGTGCGGCCGAGTCGGCCATCGTCCAATTGACTGTCGTTCTCCCCGATCTGACCTTTCTTTGCCGCAGGAAGCAACTCCGTTACAGCCCTCATCGACGGACGTCGAGATGGCTCCTGCGGCAGCCCTTGCCTTCGCCGATGATGACCAGCTGCCCCCCACGCCATGGATCCATGTCCGACGGCAACGACAACAACCTTGGGTTCCGTCCGCGCCGCCGCTCTTTGCATTATCATCTCGATCCCCTGCTGTTGCCTTGGCAGGACATGTGAGTTGCCCTCTCCAGTACGGGCCTCTACCCGGGCTTATGGGCCTAGAGGACTAATAGGGGAAAAAATCGGGCCTTTTGGATTAGGCCCTAGCCCATTGCTCCTCTTCTCCACGCGTTGGAATGGATTGTGAGCAGGCTTCTTCTCCTTCAACGGTCGCTAGAGGATTGCAGGGGAACGACAGAGGGCAAGCGTATAAGCCACCTCTCTGATCACCCCGGGTGCAGACTATAACCCAAACCAAACCTATCACGACTCGCGAGGAAGCTCTCATCAAGGTGAGTGCGGCTCTGGCGGGTTTTGGTTCATCCAATGGTCACTCTGCTGAAGCTCTTTCCAACCCTATCAAATCTCTGACCAAGAAGAAGGGTAAGGAGGTGCTCGATCCTCTGAAATGCCACCGCATGGACGACGACCGACCTCTCTCCACCTTCATCAAGTTTCCTAAGCGGAAGGACAAGGAGATCATTGACATCCCCAAGGGCTACACCCTGGCTTATTTCAAAAATCCTCTTCTCGGTTGTTCTAAGTTGGAAAGAAATCAAAAAGCGTCCGTCTCAGTGATTTCCCTCTCTTTGCTACCCTCTATGATCCTTCATTTGATCCGACTGTGTTGGACGATGATATGGAGGGGCAATTGATGTTTGCTGATCCATAACTCCCTTTTTGAATTTTTTTTTTTTTTGTATTTTTGGTTTTTTAAACTTAAATAGCAAAAAAAAGGCTACTTTGATCTCTCAAGGGATCACGCTGTAGCACAAGAAGAAACTTTTTTCAGTATTTGTTCCAACATCAATGAGTCATGACTCAACTACAAATTGATATTAAACTCTACTTTTAAATTGGACTCCTCTCATTAAAAAAATAGAAATTCACATTTATTATAACTACTAAAATGTTGATTCATGTAATTTAACTATGGTCATACTCGCAACAAAACTGCAAGGAGGGCCTACGATTATTTTGATTGTCATTAAAGTTGCCATAACTAAGCTTTATTTGCAATTAGAGCCACAGTTGCAATTGAAAATTGTAGCAATTCAAACGACTGCAACTGAGCACATTTGCAATTACAGCTATAGGTCCAATTGCAGTGAAATAAATAAATGCATGCAAGTGAGACTCTTGGCGGACTCTGCAAATGTTTGTTTATAAATATAAAAAAGGATTGGGTTAATTCGAATATTTCTAGAAAAAACAGAAAATCTCTCGGTGCAATTGGCGAAAGCGTGCCGCAACGTGCCCAGTTCCTAATTACCACAAGAAACGGCAGAAACCGTGGCTCACAAAATGCCAGCTCAGCAGAACAGAGAAAATGGCACTCTCACAAGCAGCAACCAGTCATAACACGACACCTGTACCCCCTCAAAATTTTTTCCTCCTCATTTTATTATTCCCAAAAAAAAAAAAAAAGGGGAAAAAACCCCATCAAAACCCCTCGAAGAATCTACTGAATCCTGTACTTCTCCTCACGCAATCACTCACTTCGCTCTCATGACACCCGCATTTCTTGAATATTCGCAGAAAAGATTTTTTTTTTTTTAGTTTAGAGAGGGAAATAAATAGAATTTGATCAGTTTTTTTTTGTTTGGGCGTTAAAATGGCGCAACTGCTGACGCCGGTACGCGCGGACGCGCTCCTCAAGTTCCAGAGCTCATCGCCCTTGACGATCGGGTCTGGTCACCGGTGGTGCAGGTTAGCGGGCAGCAGGAGATCGAGAGTCGATCACCGCCGTCACTGCTGCAGGCGGAGGAGGGATGTAATTAGGGCCGCCGCCGCCGCAGAGGAGGCGATCTCGGAGGAGATGGGTGCTGATGACTATTACGCTGTTCTTGGGCTGGTAATATAAAATGATTGTTCCGTATATATTCTTAATTTCAGGTGCTTGCTGTTGATCTCTTGAAATTATTTCAAAGTAGCCCTGGAATTTAGAAATTTTCCGATGTCTTGAGTGAACACAAATATTCTGAAGACAGCATAATAAAAGAGAATTGGGGTACTACTACTAATGTCAGTAAGTCGATGACAGTTGCTAGTTTTCATGGAGTTAGTCACTTTTTTTTTTTTTGCTTAAATCCGGACTGACCTTTGGATATTAAGAATTTTCGGTAGATATGTATGAAATTTGGATCTTGCAAAAGTGAAAAGAAAAGCTTAATGGTTAAAATAAACAGAGAGAAATACACACAAAAGAAAAGAAAATGAAAAAAATAATGATAAAACTCTGCTTGGAAGTTTTTTGAAATCTCGAAATCGGTATCTTTATCGAATGGATGTTTATGGTATCAATATTTGTAATATTGGGAATAAAGAAGTTCTATTGCCATCATATTGATCGCTTCTTAAAAATATTCTAAAAGGTAATTTAACTTTTGTAAATGATCTTTAAGATAACTATCAATATTTTGACATATTATGTGAGAAATAATTTATGTAGTTTTAATCAGATTTGTACAAAATATTGTATAACAAACAGTAGTTAATATAAATCTATATAGATAGGATATTTTCAAAAATACAATCAAATAGTATAAATGAATAGAGTATAAATAAACAAAAAACTCATAGCCCAAATTAGATATTTGGTAGACTTCTTGTTCGAGTTCAATATGCTCATGAGTTGTGGGTAGTTGGGCCGTACTGAAAGATGATACAATTCCTTGTACCACATCTTATTAAACTTTAAGTAGCACCATAACCATTTTCCTTCATAGCCAAACACTTCAATTCTCTTCTAGACATCGAGCCAAAAAATTCAGATAATCTGGCATACACTGATGACTGTATTGATAAAGGTTAGATAAATCTACTCTTTTTTCTTTCAAAGATTCTTTCAGCAAATTTATCTCCGTAAACTAAATGGATTGATTTATAATTTAGAATCTTTGTATTCCAATTTTAATTTACTGTAATCCCACTGTTTTTGAGAGACAAAGGGTAAATAAACACTTCAACATCTGTTTAGATGCCTCCGATCATGTGGTGGATATTGTCAGGCGTGACATGAGAAGAGTCAAGTGTAGTTCATTTTCTTATTTCTTTTAAAAGTTTGGAAAAACTGAAGAAAACTTTTTTTTTTTGGTGTCAGTTGATATTGGTTTTAGTATATGGTAAGTCCAAAACCTGATACTATATTAGTTATACATACTTGAATCGAGCAATATTTTTAACCTTGACCATAAGGATCAAAGACAAGCACATAGATGTATCAGATGCTAAGAAGTTAAGAACATAGAGCATAATTGATGGGTTCATAATTAATTCCATTTGATTTGCAGATGCATTTGCATAATTCATCCACATAATTATGAATTATAGCAACTACTGATTCATGTTTCTTGGAAATATTTTATATTACCTACTTTATTTGTGGTTTGATAACCATTTCAACCATACAAATCCATGCTATTGATAAATAAAATTAATGCTGATAAACATATAATTTTATCACTTCTGTGTACCCACAACGTATTCTATGTTCAAGACTTGTTGCAACCATGTTCTTGTCATTTTGCTTCATGTATCCGTACCAGAGCAACATATAAATTTTTTTATTTGTATTTTTTTGCTTTGTTTTTTTTTTTTTAAAACTTTTTCCTTCGAGATATCTCTAAATACATCCACTATCTGATGTTGTTCTACATCAGATATGTGCTCGTTCACATCTCTTTACAGTTTCAAGAAATGAATCCACATTAGGAAACTATAGTGCAACATTGTGATCACTTCTAGTAGTTATTTTCTTCCATCAGCTTAGCTTCTATGCTGTATCATCTTCTAGGATAAGTTATCATGGAAAGCTTAATAAGATTACTGGGGCAGGCATCACAGTCCACAGATTAATTCATTGGTTCTAATGTATTACGTGGATTTTGCAACAGCTGCCAGACGCAACTCCCCAACAGATAAAGAAGGCATATTATAATTGCATGAAAGCATGCCATCCGGATTTGAGTGGTGATCATCCAGATGTCACAAACTTTTGCATGTTCGTCAATGAGGTATATGAGGTATGTGCTTCAAATCAAAACTCAGATGCTGTTCATTATATATCAGTAACATGAACATTTCCCAATTCCTTTTCATATATTAGGCTAATATAAATTATGGAAGAGCAGGTTCTTAGTGATCCAGTGCAGCGAAGGGTATATGATGAAATTCATGGCTATGCATTGACTGCCATCAATCCTTTCTTGGATGACACTGCTCCAAGGGATCATGCATTTGTTGATGAGTTTAGTTGCATAGGTAAATCCAATCTCTCGAGTTAATTGATAAGAAGCCAATTTTGTGAAGGATTATTCCAAACCTGCAGTCTCTATCGTTATTTTAGCATAACTATGCCTACTTCGAGATACGTTTTGTTCAATTATGGTTGTAATTCTTATGGTACATTACACAATAGTTTTGTTAGGATTTTGCCTTGTATTTCAAGAGGAGATGATGGTACAAGAAAATTCAATTGAGTTGGAGAAGACGATGGCTTGAAGCAGAAGAAGCAAATTAAGGTGAAGCAGTTTACTTTTCAGGCAATTGCGAGTTTCTTTTTTAGGAGGAGTATGAATATGATTCAATTTCTATTCAATGAAGATTTGTTTTTAAAGATTAAAGGGTTTAGAATCCTTCTAGATCAAGGAGATCAACTCCTAATAGGATTAATCAAGATTCTTCAAGCATCCAATGGCCAAGATCAACTCATAGTCCAAATAGGAGTTTTATTGTAAAATCCTATAAATAAAAAGTTGTAACCTAGAATTAAAGTGAAGCAAAGAGCAGAAGAAAGTTGTGGTGAACAATAATGTAAAGCCCTAAAAAGCCAAGAAGGCCCTAAAAGGTCAAGAAAGAGAGGAGCAAGATGAAGGTGCATATAGAGAAGATATACTCTTGTAATCTAGAGTAGATTCAAGGGGAAGATGAATACTTTTGTGTCATCAAGAGAACGATTAGATCTCTTTGTATCAAGTTTATTAATAAAGCTCTCTCAAGTTCTCTCCCCGTGGACGTATGTCCAGGGAGGAATATTGAAAGTGTATTGCAAAATTTTCTTAAATCAATAGAAAGTTACAATTACTCAAATCCCAACTACAAGAGAGAGAAGACACTCAAGCTCAGATTTTCTCTTTGTTTAAGGCTGGGTTCTTTGCGTAGCGGTGGAAAATGATTCTTATTTTTCATTGATCGGGTGAACGTCAAGCTCTTCTGGAAGTCTTCTCCTTGGATCATAGATGGAGTAGCACATCTCATATCCAATGAAATCTCAAAAAGACTTAGGTAAAAACTTGAACTCAGCAAGTTGGTAGAAAAGTTTAACTCTTTATCAATATTCCTCAGCTGAAATTTTGACCCCTCTTTAATAGCAAACTGAGCTATTTATAGGGGTTTCAGGGGTAAAATTGTCCCCTAAAACCTTCCATAATGGGGTTAACTCCCCTCATTACGTGGGCAGTACTTGACTCAGTAATGGGGGTAGTTATAACGGAGATGCATGGCTCCTCTGCACTTAAAAAGCGGGCTTGAGCCCCGCGTTTAGCCGTTGAAGTAACGCTGTACGGGGGTCTTGAGCTCTGCGTTTGGGTGCTGCGGAGGTGTTGAAACGCGAGCTTCAAATTCTGTGTCGAGTTTCTCGTCTGAGACGCAGGTCTTGAGCTTCGCGTTTGGGCACCGCGGTGGAGTTGAAACACGAGCTTCAAACTCTGTATTGAGCTTCGCGTGTGAGACACGGGCTTCAAGCTCTGTGTCTGAGTACTGAAGTGGTGCTGAGACGAGAGCTTTTATTTCTACGTCTTGGCATTGCAGTGGTATTGAGATGCGGACTTCGAGCCTTGCGTCTTGGCTCTGCACGAGTGGCTTCGATTAGCTTCGCGTCTGAAGCATGGACCCTGTTATCTGATGACTCATTTTCAGTGATTTTAAGACAGTCTGCAGACCCCCTCCAAAGTTTTCAAAACTTCACGGTTGACTGGGATGAGTTTTGAAACACTCTGGACCTTTCTGTTGGCAGCAAGCTCTCAAGATGGGACTGACAATCTAGTGAGATACATTGAGTTCGATGTCTAGATTTTAATTTTAGTGAGTGTACTGTTAAACTCTTTGAAGCCATCAGAGATGATCGTCGTGCGTGTCCAGGTATGCAGTCCGGACCTCATCTGTACTCTAAAGCTGGTTGTCGGTGTACTGTTGAACCGGATAAAATCGCCAACTGCTTTTGCCAGTGTACTGTTTGAACTGATTGCAAAAGCAGGGACTGAACACAGGTTTTGTAGACGCGAAGGTCGTGTTGCCTTGGGGACACGGACCTCATCTGAAGTAGAAACTTGACTCTCATTCATTGGAGAGACGCAGACATCAAAGTGTAGACACAACTCTTACTTTGTTGAAGTGACACAGACTTCGAGAAGGAGACACAAACTTCTCTTTGTTGAAGAGACGCGGCTCTGCTGTTTTGCCAAGGCGCGAGTTTCATTTGAAGTAAAGACGCACCTTTCGCTTGATGTAGAAACGCGGCTCTGAATTGTTGGTGAGACACGGCTCTGATTTATTAGGGAGATGCGGCTCTAAGTTGTTGGGAGAAACGACTCTAAATTGTTAAGGAGACGCTGCCCTGAATTGTTGGAGAGACGCGGTCCTGAGTTGATGGAGAGACACGACCCTGAGTTGATGGAGAGACGCAACCCTTGGCCATCGAAGGGACGCGTTCTTCAATTTGTTGAGAGAACGCAGCCCTCGGCGGTCGAAGAGACGTGATCTTCATTTTATTGAGGGAACGCGGCCTTCAACTTGTTGGAGGTGAGGCGACTTTCGATTGTGAAGGGACGCGAACTTCAAAACGCGGCCTTTGAAGCGTCACTTTTAGTTATGGAGATGAGGTTCTGATGACGCGACTCTTTGTCCACGAAGATCTCGCTGGATTTTTCGAGGCAGAGCCGGCGTTGACGGTTGGGGACGCGTGTCCGGTATTGAAAATCCAAGTGTCATTAGGATTTACTGAGAAAAATCCACGCGTCTTACTCAGACTGGATTTGAGATTCGCATTGCGAATTACGGCTATTAATTGGCCTTTAAGAACGGCTTTGATTTTTATGCCGTTAATTAATGGCCATTAGCGAGCCTATAAATAGGTCATGAGCCTCTTAACAGTCATTCATTTTGACTGTTTTCCTTCACGAGCATGTGCTCTGAAGAACTTTTTGAGTTCTTAGCCCGTCTTTTTCTCCGGGCATGCATCTTGAAGAATTTTCAGAGTTCTTAAAAGAACCCAAAGGTTTAATGCTTTCTTGCAATTTTCTTTGAAGATTATCACTGTTAAGTGATTTCAAAACGAAAAGCATATCCTCTGGTGCTTTCATGGCCGTGTTTTGATGGATGATGTCCACCCTCCAGAGAACTTTTCTTCAGGTAGGAAATGACTTTTGCCACGATAAGGCCTGTTTTCTTGAAGCTTTGTCATCGTCGATTATGAAGAGACTTTGTCTCTTGATCTCATCCTGAAACTTCTGAAAACCTCTTTCTTGAAGTTTAGACAGTCGACTTGAAATCTATGCGTTCATGCTCTGCAAATGCGATTCTCGCGTTTATTGATGAAACACGAGCTTGTTGACTTCTGAGTCCCGTGTTCTTCAGACGTGAGCGTGATGAACTCTGCGTTTTGAAGCCTTAAATGTGAGCTTTTGCATATAAGAATCGCGTCTGGAGTTCATGACTTAGAAAATTTTAAGACTTGTGTCTGCTCTTTTGAAGTCATTAGACGCGAATGTGGCGAACTCCGCGTCTTGAAGCCTTAGACGCGGGTCTCTCATATAATACCTGCGTCTGGAGTGACTTAAATTTTTTTTTTAAGGTCCGTGTCTGCGCCTTTAATATATGCCCCGCGTTTCAATCCTCAGACGCGAGTCTAATGTTGGGCTGTGCATTCAGATCCATTTTTTCTTTGCAAAGCGTGGTAAACTTTGTGTCTTGAAGCTTTGGACGCGAGATTCGCGTATAAGACTCGCGTCTAGAGTCCATGACTAGACCCGCGTGTGTGCTTCTAGATTCATGTTTTAACCCTTGGGTTTTTTTCCTTCTTGTAGGTTGTGGCCATATCGTTGGTGCTGGTTCCAGTGTCCTTACCGCGTCCATCAAGGTAGACATGAAATGACCGGTTCGTTCGATTGGAGACCACTTGAGGAGTTAGAACTTCTACCCAAAGGCGAGAAAGATCCGCGCGGTTCTTGATACACATCAAGACATTATTGGACATGATGTACCAGTAAGGTCTCAGATCCTTCCTGATCACAATGAGCATGGCACATTTGAAGGTCACGGGAAAGAGGACGTCACCAGTAAGGTCTCAGATCCTCCCTTTACCAATCTTGTTCAAAGAAGTGACAGCAACGAAAAACCCATGCTCATTAGATGACTTTCTGGTGGCAGAGCGAAGGATTAAGGCTTTGTGAAGACCTTCGCACCAGTTGGTCGTGTGGAATCAGAATGCTCCCTTGTATCTTGACCTCGAGAAAACCATTGTTCTCAAGAGGAGAGGAAGTTGATAAGCTGTTCGCGGCATAGTCAAGAGGACGAACTTTGTGTATCTTCAATATTTCAAGGAGTGAGTGCAACTTTTCGCTGAGCAAGAGGGATTTCTTTGCACACCTTTGTTGTAACACTTAATCTTATTGGATAAGAGAGGTCTTGTATCACTTTCATATTTTTTTTGAATATCAATTAAAGTGATATTTTTTTGCCTTCTTATTTGCCTTGACTTCCCTTTTGTATTGAAAATTAGACAAGCGAAAGTAATTAACCTTTTTGTATTGCCAAGGCGCAAGCCTTAATCTTTGATTTGCTAGAAGTGTGACATTCTAACTTAGCAAGTCAAAGTTGAAAAATTTCATTTACGGAATTCTTAAAAAAGGTTACTGTCAGGGGTGTGATATTAAACTTGACAGGACTAGAATAAGTTTTATGGAGTTGCCATCCTATGGATGAGAATGACAAGTGAATTTTTCACTCCGCGGAGGATTATGATTGAGAACGTAAGTAGGACTCATCTGGGGATTAGCGAGAAATACTGTTAAAGGTGTGATATTAACCTAACGGTGATTTTAAGTGGACCTGCCATTCTATTGACGAGAATAACAAGACTAGACATATCGGGATCTAAGTATTTCTTTACCGTCAGAAGTGTGATATTAACTTAACTGATTGGATTGAATTTTGTCAGAGGTGTGATATTAACTTGACAAGGATGTGAGCTAGAGGTGTAATGTTAAACTTAGCTCCACAGGAATTTCAGTTTCGTTTGGGAAAACTGAAAATACCACTGTCATAGGTGTAGTGTTGAACTTAACAGTGGAGGTAATGCTAGAGGTGTAATTTTGAATTTAACATTGGTCATCTCGACTTTGATACAGAAGTTCGAGGGAAAGTCATTGTCATAAGTGTATTGTTGAACTTAACAATGAACTGCATGTTAGAGGTGTAATGCTAAACTTGACATCGCTCGTCTTAGCTTCGATATGGAAGCCTGAGGAAAGTGACTATCAGAGGTTAATGTTGAACTTGGCAGGAACTTGATCACTGTTAGAGGTGTGATATTAAACTTAATAGTAATTTGTTAGAGGTGTGATGTTAACATGACAATAGTTGATTTGCAATATGAGCAATTTTGAGGACTTGTCATTCTATTGAGGAGAATTAGCAAGTGAAGTTTGGGTTGCCAGAGGTGTAGTGTTAACTTGACAATTTTGAAGATTTGTGACTCCATGTAGGGGAGCGACAAGTGGAAGTTCGTACTCGCTGGGGAGTATTGAAACTTTTTCACTGTTAGAGGTATAGTGCTAACATAATTGTGATTGAGTTTGTTGACCTACCATTTCATGAGAGGGAATTAGCAGGAGATTTTGGTGGAGAAATAGAATAAATTGTCAGAAGTATAATATTAACTTGACGAACCCCACAAACCCCATTGGAGATTAAGGAAAATGACTTGTCAGAGGTTTACTGTTAACGTGACAAGTATGTGCTCATTTTGCCGGGAAAATGGACGCAGGTATTTTCGTGGTCTTACCATTCTGTGGGAGAGAATTGGTAAGGGATTTTGAAGGGAAAGACAAGATCAAGTCCCTTAGGATTTTTAGCAAACCCTCAGCTATCAACGGATTTGGTATGCCTATACCAACTACCGTTTGAGTTGGGCTAGCCGTGCTATTTCCCTCAGCATGATGAGTTGTCAAGGACTTATGTTGAACTTAAAGGCCAACATTTTCCTCTATCCTTGGCCGTCAGAGGCGTCAGATATTCATAGATAAACTAGAGGAAGAGTAACAAGGATAAAATTGAAGTTTCACACCTTGTCTTTTCTTCAATGTTTACATCATGCATTATGATGTAACCTGTGTTCGGTCAGCTCGGTAATGATCGATCGTAATGTGATCCATTGGAGAAAGAAGCTTTTCTTTGGCGCTCTTCTAAACATCTTGGATCTGAAAGTTTTGATCAGAGGTGTTATGTTAACCTGATCATGAGAAGAATCCTGTTAAGGATAGTACTTCTTCAAGAATCTGCCGTTGATCGGCATCATGAGTGTATCTCCATCTGGGGTTATAAGGCGGTATGCTCCATTCGAGGAGACTGACTCTACTACAAATGGTCATTCACATTTGGGCTGAAATTTTTCTTTGGTCTTATGCGTCATCACCATGGGTCTTTTGACAGTTAAGACAATGTTACCTTTCTTGAAAGTTCGCTCCTTGACTTTCTTGTTGAAGGCTCTGGTAATTCGAGCTTGATAGAGCTTAATTTGCTGTTGAGCTTGCAGGCATTTATTATTCAAAGCTTCAAGCTCCTCGAGTTGTAGTCGATGCTTCTCCTCATTTGTCATCTCCGTTGTCAAGACAACGCGTAGAGATGAGATCTGGATTTCTAGTGGGAGTACGACCTCATACTCATATACCAAAGAGAACGGTAGCTTTTGTCGGGGTTCTCACTGTTGTGCGATAAAGCCTATAAGTATTCACCTAACTTATCATCCCAGCCGTGTTGGCTCTTCGAGACGAATTTCTTGAGAAGTTTTTCATTGGTCTTGTTGAAAGCTTCTGCAAGGCTGTTAGCGGCTGGATAGTATGCCGTTGAAGACACACTATAGATCCTGAACTTATTGCAGAATCTTTGGAATGCTTGGCTGACTAACTGAGGCCTATTATTATGGACGATCCGTCGTGTCACGCCAAAGCGGTAGACCACGTGATGTTTAATGAACTTGATCATGTCAGATGTCTTTACCTCCCTCAAGGGGATAACCTCTGCCTATTTGGAGAAGTAATCAGTTATGGATAAGATAAACCAGTGTCCTTTGAATGAAGGTGGGCTGATAGGACCAACCACGTCCATTCCCCACATTTCGAATGACAGAAAGAAGTTGTAGGGCGAAGATGTCCTGGTGCCTGGTGAATGAAGTCACCATGGATCTGACAGGTGTGACATCACTTAGCGTAAGTGATGGCATCAGGGATCATTTTTTGCCAATAATATCCCAGCCTTCGGAGTCGATCCCAAGTTTTGCACCAGGTTGGTGAGCTCCACACATACCGTCATGAGCCTCTTTGAGTGTTTCCTGTGCCTTTTTATGTGACAAGCAGCGGAGGAAGATTCCATCATGTGATCGGCGATACAGTGTTTTTGTGATCGCATTGTAGTAAAATTTAGGGGGCTTTTCTTTTAATGGCAGCCACCTCTTTAGGGTCATCGGGCAAAATGCCGTAAAATGCGTAGTCGATATACGAGAATCGCCAATCCCTGAGCTTTGAACTGCCAAAGTCTCTAGAGTTTCTTTGACTTGAAGGTTCCCTGTTGGAATCTGATCATTTTCGAGGGCGAGTTTTGGATAATACAACTCATGGCTGTAGACGAGTACTTTCTCTGCCGCTCCGGCTGGAAGAGCCAAGGAAGTAGCGAGAGATGCCAGTGCATCTGCATGCGCATTTTGCTGGCGAGATACATGATCGATGTAGAAGTTTCTCAACCTCTCTGCCATGTGGATAGTTGCGTTGTGATAGGGTACCAAGTCTTCATGTCTGACTTCGTACTCTCCACGAAGCTGGTTAACGATGAGCTTTGAATCACCGTATGCTTTGAGATTTTTAACGCCAATCTCATCGGCGATTTGCATCCCGATCAAGAGAGCATTGTATTCCGCTGCATTGTTGGAACATGGCTCAGTTAATGAGAATGCACGAGGGATTACGTAGTTCTGTGGGGAGACAAGTACTACCCCCACTCCTGCTATGATATTTCCTCGAGGACCCGTTCTTGATGCGCTGTCGAAGAAGAGTTGCCATACCTGTCATTCGAAAGACGTCTGGGTCAAGCAAACTTCAGTGATCTCGTCTGGGAGATCTTCATAAAATTTGGTCGCCCTTGGATCTGGATGCTCAGCCAATTAGTCTGCCACTGCCTGTCCCTTCATAACTTTTTGTGGCAGGAATTGCATTTCATATTAGGAGAGCAACATGACCCATTTTGCCAATCGACCATTCAGTGATGATGGCCTCGTTATAAGCAATCTTAAAGGTTTGACTTTTGATATGACGTGTATGGTTTGGCCCATCAAGTAGTGTTGCGTCTTCTGGACGGTGAATACCAACGCCAAATATTCTTTTTCGATCGGGTTGTATCGATGTTCAGCTCTGATCATAGTTCTACTCAGGTAGTAGATTGCCTGTTCGTGTCTCTGATTATTATTCTGAGCTAGTAAAGCCCCTAGAGAATGATCCATAGTTCGAACGTATATTAGGAAAGGTTTTACTGACACCGAGCTGTAAGGACAGGTGGATGCATGAGGTACCGCTTGATTTCCTCGAACACTTGTTGGCAAGCATCGTCCCAGATAAATGAAACACCCTTCATCAATTTGATAAAAGGCTGGCATCGTCCTTAGAGATTTGATATAAACCTCCGGATATATGCTAGTAGCCCTTGCAATCCTCTAAGCTCTCTAAGATTCCTTGGAGGTTGCATTTCTTGGATGGCGCGGACTTTCTCTGGGTCGAGGTGGATTCCTTTGGATGTCACGAGAAACCCGAGGAATTTACTGCTGGCTACCCCCAGGAAGGATTTGGTGGGATTCATCTTCAATTGATGCGCCCACATGATATCGAATACTATCTTCAGATCTGCTATGTGATCGCTTTTGGCATGACTTTTCATTGCAATATCATCTACGTAGCATTCTACTGTTTTGCGTATATGCTTGTGAAAAATTGCATTCATAGCTCTCTGGTATGTCGCCCCCGCATTCTTCAATCCGAAGGGCATGACAGCATAGCAGTATACCCCTAGTGGTGTCCTAAAGGATGCATGTTTTCATCGTTAGGGTACATCTTAATTTGATTGTACCTAGAGAATCCATTCATGAAAGACATCCGTTCAAATCGATACGTGTTGTCGATCATGACATCCGTGATTAGAAGGGGAAACTCATCTTTAGAACACGGCTCATTTAGATCACGAAAATTAATGCAAACTCGGATCTTAGGTCCCCGATCTGACATTTGAGTTTAATCTTTCCCATTGGGCGTGTACCATTGGCGTTGAAGCCGTAAATAGTAGTTTTGAGTTGCACTCAATCGGTGAGTGGGGATTCCCAAGTGCTGCATGACCTGGCGGGGCATGATACTCAACGCGGATTCTGGATCCACCTGAATGTGGCTCACTTCAGATGATCCAATATACCTTGTAAAGTACATGGGCCTATCATGTTTCCCTTTAACCTGCATGTCGTCTGGAGTGAAGGTTATGCAGGGGCATGTTGAGAGGCGTGGAGGCAGTTTTCTTTATTTTCCTCTTGTGGTTCAGCCGAAATTCGGACCATGAAGACCTCAACATCAGCTAAATCTTCTCTCAGAGCTTCCCTTGTTGACTTTGATAGTCTCAGGAGCTCATAAAGGGTGATCCTGGTCGGGATGTTGGTCAGTTGAGCCAATACATCAAAGTGGTAAGGTCTCGAAGATCCTTTCGCTTTATCCTTTGAGAGAGCCTTGGCATACCGAAACTCTTTTTGCTTCTCCACGGGTTGCTTTGTGGATTGCTTGGTTGACTCTGGGGTGGGTTTAAGCGGATTTGCCATCATTTCATCATACTTCTTCAAGTACGATTGACCCGAACGAGTCCCGACCATAAGCGGTGTATTCGGCTCTGCAACAAGGATGATTGTCTCCTCAGAATCAGTTACCGAGGCGACATCGGTTTTCGCTTCTTGGGAGGAAGCACACACTACATTACAAGGCAAAGCTTTTGCTTTGTCCTTGGACTTCCTATTGGTAACAGTAGTCTACCGTTGGCCTTCCACGAGGTCAGGATGAACCCACGTGATTTCTCCCTGAAGAGTAGGAATAGGCACGAGACCTTTCTCTCGCTGGTGGTGTGGATCTGTATTGAGCACCCTTAGTTCTTGATGGAGCCTTCTGGGAGCTTCATGAACCATTCAAAAGCGATCCCTTTCAGGGTGCCGATGAACAAACGTGCCAGGATGGCATCATTTGATACTACATTCCTTGTCTAAAACTTGAAGTAGTATATGTGCTGGTTCGGTGACCCCTTGCCTTCAAAGGCCTGCATGGTCAGAGCTTTGAACTTAGGAAGGTGCGAGACAAGATCCCACTCAGCCGGGTACGGCCGGACTACTCCTGCTTCTTGTAAGCCTTTCCGACTGGCAAGGGCTTCAAGACACTGTTCCAGTTTACTCATTCTTTAAGAATGAGTGCTCGTATTCTTTGAGTTGCCTTCCTTTTAGGACGGAGGTTTGGACAACTCTCCTCCTCCTCAGTAGGTACAGAAGACGAGCTTTCCCCTTCCTTCCGTTTGCCTTTGGATTTCTTGGAAGGCGTCTTGGCCTTAGGCTTCTTTTTATCCTCAATCAATTGCGAAAGCATCTGCTTCAGGCTGTCGATAGATTCTTGTTGAGCACGAATCATATCGAGTTGCTCCCTCTGGGTCTGGGCTTGCTGCTCAAAGCGTCTGGCCATTTCTTCAGGAGTGCTTGCCATATATGCAAAGACTTCTTGCTTTACAGAAGAGTTTGAGACTTGTGATTCTGCGATGGCGGAGTGTGACTCGCTTACTTTGATGTCCCGAGGTAGGGCACTGTAGTCTACTGGGGCTATTACGCCAGTTCGAGTGCGGGTATGCCGATACACTCCTTCCGGCTCGGTGTCAGACTCGTTGGAGCTGATTATTGGCTGCTTCCCCTTAGTTTTGCTTGGCGTAGTGCTTGGACCTACTACGTTTGCAGTAACTTCAGGGTACTCCGTATCAGAGAAAGTTCTCCTTATGCGGGAACAACGCCTTTTGCCCGAGCGAGAGACTGACGTAGATGATAACTGTTTGCACACCGACTGCTTGCAGTGGCATTCAGAGAGCGTCGTTGTGATTAGCCGTTTATAGCAGCATAAGGGAGTGATTTGATGAGCATTCCTCTTCTTTGTCAAGTAATCCCTTAGATCTGTCGAGGGGGATTGAAGAGACCAACCTCGAGTCTCTGAGGACGAGGACTTTTTAGCTCCCTTCTGACCCTAGCCGTCGGAGAGCGAATGTTAACTTTGCAAGTTTTAGTGACGTAAGATTCAGAAACGCGGAGTTCATGTTCTGTAGAACAGACACGACTCTCGCGTTTTGGCTTTGAGACGCGGGTCTCGCGCCCCTGCTGAGAAGGGACGCGGATCTCGCGTTGCTGATTGTCGCGTTTTCCTGACGACATTTGAGAGACGTGGACTTCGTGAGCCTTGCGTTTTGACATAGAGACTCGGGTCTCGTATCTCTGAGAAGAGACGCGGACCTCACGTTGCTGAATATTGCGTCTGCGAGGTAGGGCCTCAGAAACGGAAGCCTCTTGAGCTCTGCGCTTTGGTATTCAGACACAAACTTCACGCGTCTGATGCTGTTCAGAAGAGACGCGGGGTTGAACCTCGCGTCATGTATCTGCTGGACAGATGGCTTTTCCAGCTTCTTTCATCTGTTGTCAATGTGCGCGACGACTTTGTCGAAGTTCACCATTCCGGCTATGCTTCACGGGTTGTTGGAGGCCCCCGCTAACCTAGAGCTGAGGAAGAGAAGGAGCGTGGTAAGATTGGCCTTCAATGATATTGGCCTCACGGGTCTCGTGGGATACGTTGACGCGGACCACGCGCGCCACGCGACCAGAAATGACGCTGTTTGCGCAGGCCATCTTTGGGGAAGTTTTTGAAGGGACTTGAAAGCGGATCTCCGAAGGGACCTTGCGGTATTGCCGTGCCACCCTGGGGCTCTTGGAGCCAGAAGAGAGGAACTCTTCATACTTTACCTGGTCGAATTCCACAACGAGTGACTCGACCGTTTTTCCTATAAAATTGACGTCACCTTGCGCCACAACTTGCTCATCAGTGGAGAAAGTAGTCCCCAGCAGAGTTGCCATCTCTTGTACGGGGAGAAATGTTGAAAGCGTATTGTAAATTTTTCTTGAATCAATGAAAAGTTACAACCACTCAAATCCCAACTACAAGAGAGAAGACACTCAAGCTCAGATCTTCTCTTTGTTTAAGATTGGGTTCTCTGCGTAGTGTTGAAAAGTGATTCTTATTTTTCGTTGACCGGGTGAACATCAAGCTCTTCTGAAAGTTTTCTCCTTGGATCACTGATGGAGTAGCACAACTCTTATCCAATGAAATCTCAAAGACACTTAGGCAAAAACTTGAACTCAGCAAGTTGGTAGAAGAGTTTAACTCTTTATCAGTATTCCTCAGCTGAAAATTTTGACCCCTCTTTAATAGCAAACTGAGCTATTTATAGGGGTTTCAGGGGTAAAACTGTCCCCTAAAAACCCTTCATAATGGGATTAACTCCCCTCATTACGTGGGCAGTACTTGACCCAGTAATGGAGGTAGTTATAACGGAGACGCAAGGCTCTTCTGCAGTTGAAAAGCGGGCTTGAGCCTTGCGTTTAGCCGTTGAAGTAACGCTGTGCGCGGGTCTTGAGCTCCGCGTTTGGGTGCCGCGGTGGTGTTGAAACGCGAACTTCAAACTCTGTGTCGAGCTTCTCATCTGAGACGCAGGTCTTGAGCTTCGTGTTTGGGCGCCGCGGTGGTGTTGAAACGTGAGCTTCAAACTCTGTATCGAGCTTCGCATGTGAGACGCGGACTTCAAGCTCTGTGACTGAGTACTGAAGTGGTGCTGAGATGCGTGCTATTATTTCTACGTCTTGGCATCGCAGTGTGTTGAGACGCGGGCTTTGAGCCTCGCGTCTTGGCTCTGCACGAGTGGCTTCGATTGACCTCGCGTCTGAAGTATGGACCCTGTTATCTGATGACTTGTCTTCAGTGAATTTTAGACAGCCTACAACGTAGGTCAAGTTTGGGCCGAACCACGTTAAATTGTGTGTTCTTCTTATATCTTTTAATATACATCTTGTGTGCTCGAGGTAATCGATCTCATGGCGTGCTTGAAGTCGTCGGTGGAGATCTCAGTATCTTCTAACTATTGGTATCATAGTAAATATGATATCTCGGGTTATGTACGCAACATTTGGTATCAGAGCATATCAATTTCGTTTACAACAAATGGTATCAGAGCTGATAGTGTTTGTTCAAGACTCGAGTGCTTTAGATGAAGAAGAAGATGTCAAGTCCATGGAGTTCGGCGGAGGCATCAAGATGAAGAAGACAACAAGAAAGTTCAGATTTGTTCTAAGGTAAAGATTGATGACTTTGGAGTATATTGATCAAGGTGGAGTCGTCAAGGCTCAGTGATGCTCAAATCTGAACACGGTAGACGTGAAGGTGATGATTGGATCGTCGCCAATGTTGGATGACAAGACGGGCTCGATGAGCTCACGGAGGGCATCGCACAAGGCATCTCATGGAGGCTCGCTGCGACAGCAAGTTAAAAGAAAAACAACGGAGGGTGATGAAGACGATCAATAGACGAGATTGATCAGAAGGTAGATCATACATTCGTAGTTGGATTCATACGATCAAGATATCGAACCCTATGTTTTTCAACATTCTGGATGCAATGGTGGGTGCAGAGCGAGGAGATTCCAATGTCTGATGTAGGTTTTGTACAGATCGGTTAAACGAATCAACGAAGATCACGGTCAAAGTTATGACGGGTTAGTCGTGACACGGTGAGATTATTGCAGGTACTGGTGGATCTATCAAGTATGAAAATCCTCAATTGCGGGGCAATAGATCTGACAAACATCAATGCAGTGGTGGGTGTCAGCCTTGATCAATGAAAGGAAGACCATGGCAGTGTGTGGCAGGATGACCCGGTAAGACTATGATAGTTATGTGAAGACAATAAGTCTCAAGGTTAAACTATCGATGGAAGGTGGACCATCACTAAGTGATTGATGGAAGACCATAACGCGACAAGTCCTTGACAATGTTCGTGTAAAGTTGGTAAGACCATGGCAGAATTAGAGGCGGATTGACTCAAGACTGGCAGGGCCCCATGACCGGAAAGGTGTCACAAAGCGGAATTTGCTGTTGCGGCGGTGATGCAATGCAAGCTAAGGGAAAGAAACTAGGTCAAGGAATTTCAATGAAAATCTTGAAGGGAGCTCACTTCGAGGTGGAGCTTCAAGGAAAATTGTAACGGGTCTAAGTGTTGCAGGACGACTAAAGAAAGGGTGTATTCGGGTAAGGACCGAGATGGCCTAAGGCATGGCGGTGAATTCTCCAAAGGCCCCGGGAGAGGGGGTCAGGTTAAAAGCTTCACGACGACATGGTTACAACCAAGGAAAGAATTAAGGTAGTAATCCAAAATCTCAAGTTGTTTTGTTAAAGGCTTGAAAAGCAAGTCAATGTGGAGATTGTTAGGATTTTGTCTTATTTTTAAAGAGGAAATGATGGTCCAAGAAAATTCAATTGAGTTGGAGAAGACAATGGGTTGAAGCAGAAGAAGCAAATTAAGGTGAAACAGTTTCCTTTTCAGACGATTTCGAGTTTTCTTTTCAGGAGGAGTATGAATAGGATTCAATTTCTATTCAATGAAGATTTATTTCTAAAGATTAAAGGGTTTAGAATTATTCTAAATTAAAGAGATCAACTCCTAATTAGATTGATCAAGATTCTTCAAGCATCCAATGACCAAGATTATCTCATAGTCCAAATAAGAGTTGTATTGTAAAATCTTATAAATAAAGAGTTGTAACGTAGGATTAAAGTGGAGCAGAAGAGCAGAAGAAAATTGTGGTGAACAACAATGTAAGGCTCTAAAAAGCCAAGAAGGCCCTAAAAAGTCAAGAAAGAGAGGAGCAAGGTGAAGGTGCATAGAGAGAAGGTATACTCTTGTAATCTAGGCGTAGATTCAAGGGGAAGATGAATTCTCTTGTGTCATCAAGAGGAAGGTTAGATCTCTTTGTATCAAGTTTATTAATAAAGCTCTCTCAAGTTCTCTCCCCGTGAACGTAGGCCAAGTTTGGACTGAACCACGTTAATTGTGTGTTCTTCTTCTTATATCTTTTAATATTCACCTTATGTGCTCGAGGTAATCGATCTCAGGCGTGCTTGAAGTCGTCAGTGGGGATTTCCATATCTCCCAACTATTGGTATCATAGTAAGTATGGTATTTCGGGTTATGCACGCAACATTTGATATCAGAGCATATAAATTTCGTTTTCAACAAGTTTAACATCTATCAAATTTGAATAAGCTATGACTTGTTGCTTGGTGACTCAAACGAGGGCCTTCATCAAAATTTAGATGAGAGGAGACATTATGATTGTCTACATGTGTATATTCATGTGCGCATCCTTGCGCATGAGCATATGTAAGGAACGGCATGGTAATAGTTAAAAAGAGGGGGGGAGGATTTAATATTAACTTGACAATATTACATGTTTTTTGTGAATTGCTTGTAGAACATACTGATGCATGTGCAAGAAAATCCATATATTTTCTTAAGATGAAATTTTGCAATGATATAAGTTGTATTATTGCTGATCCAAATTAAAATGCACCAAATATTGTAATCAGTACTATTATATTATTCTCATTAAATAATTTCCCTCTTCCATTCATTTTCTAATTACTGTTTCGGTTCATTTTTGAGTATAGAATATTAGGTTGCTTTGGAAAAAGAAATGCTTAGAAAGGCATGTAAAAAAAAGTAGATTCCTCTGGAATCTTAAATACACAAATCAAATCACTAAGGCTTTGTTTGGAAAAGGGTTAAGGAAGAAGGGTTAAGGAAGAAGGATAAGATGGTGGATTAAATTAGATAACCCTTCATACAATAAGTGATAAAGGAACGGCCAAAATTAGTTAGCATGTTATCAAAAAATTTAACATAATCTTGTGCACATTTGAGTGTTTGGAGAAAGGATAAGGATTATAGACATATTCTTATACAAATAGAAGGGTTATCTTTTAGTCCATCATGAGAGGTGAATTTGTCAACCCCCTTTAACACATGCTATCTAAATCCTTGTGCTTTATTTTCATTTTTATTTTATTTTATTGTGTTTGGCAGATCAAGAAAGAATTGAATTCTTGAACCGGTGTTTTATTATTTTTTCGTATTTGGCAGGTTAAGAAGGGAATAAACTCTCTTAACCTGTCAATATCCCTTTGCCAAATGGCATATAAGGTTGTTGAGATAGAAAAATTCAAATAAACAACTAGTGTGAAGCCTTTATGAATGGTATTAATTGCTGCCATTCGGATGGTTAGATTTTAATAGCAGAACATCATGAATACATCACATGAGTTCACTACAACACAGGAAGTTTGCATTATAATAGAGATTTAATAAGCATTCGATGTGGCTATTTCAATACAACTTTGTTGTTACCATATAATTCAAGGCTAAGGAGTAGCCATACCATTAAATCAATGGTGAGTTGCTTTTCTTTTTTCCATTTCTTTCTTCCTCTTTTGCTTCCTCTCTTTCGTTCCATTCCTTTTCCATCTTGTTCTTCTGACATTCTTCTTCTCTCAAAATCCTTTTCTATTTCACTTTTGTCATGTGAGTTCCTGAAACGAACTTGATGCAGATGTGGATACACATGCCGTGTCTAATTTTAATGATTTATAACAAAGTGAGCCCCTTTTAGGCAGTTCATGCAGTGAAGACATCAAATGAGCTGTTACCTATTTTTACTCAAAAGCCTAGGTATGATTTCATATTTATTTTATGTCCTTTGTTTACTTAACTTTTCAATGTTGGACTAATCTGCTCCCATATAAATCTTACAGAATACCCCTTTCATGTGTGAATACTTCTTTCATAAAATCATCATCCACCTGGAATTACATGAGGTATCATGCACCGAATCTGGCTTGTCTCGGCCTCCATCATGAATGGACACAATTCCTCTATAATCCTGCGTGGACTGGGCCTCACATCCTGCTTCTGTTTGGGCCCCGACCTGTTCTATTACCGCTTTCTATGAGAAATGCCGCACCCCCCCCCCCCCCCCCCACACACACACACACACACACACACCAAGGTGATAGCTTCATATGAACTGAGATTCAATTTGAACCCAAAGAGGAGGGAAAATC
The DNA here is from genome assembly GCA_038442645.1 of Agave tequilana. Classification (NCBI taxonomy): domain Eukaryota; kingdom Viridiplantae; phylum Streptophyta; class Magnoliopsida; order Asparagales; family Asparagaceae; genus Agave; species Agave tequilana. The sequence goes on along the minus strand of JAVJIF010001349.1, from coordinate 96,009 downwards.
TAAGCCCAAAGCTTTAGCTGATAGGTCTAGCTTAATTGTTTTTGTCCATGACCTTTCACTCAACTTTTCATCATGGTACTAATTCTCACACACATGAATCGTTAACATGACAAAATAGACATAACTGTGGATGCTAGGGAGGTCATTCTCCCAAATAATTGGAAATAAGATGTGGTCACTATTAGCTAAATCTTTGAAATTTCTGTGTACCAATCCTGTGTTTCTTCTTGTATGCAGGTTGTAAGAATTGTGCCAATGTGGCCCCTGATGTTTTTCAGATTGAGGAAGATTTTGGAAGAGCAAGGGTGTGCAGCCAGTCTGGAAATCCTGGCCTAGTCCAGGAAGCAATTGATACTTGGTGAGTGTTGAACAAGGAGGAATACCAAAAGCTTCATACATAGCCTGAATATATTTCGACATGAAAGCTTTACAAACCTTCATAGTTTGTATGTTGAAACATTTTTTTTAGGATATGAGGCGATGGTATCCTCCTTTAGATGTCCATTCTCATGAGGCTTCTCTCTTTGTTCGTTTATTCTCAGTTCTTATATAGCCCCTCTGCATTTGATTTTATAACATGTACTAAAAGGATTTCTCTTTTGAAAACACCTAGAGGGGGGGTGAATAGGTGTAAATGCTAATCTAGAAACTAAATGCGGAAGCTTAAAAACTATTTTGCACAAACTTAATACAACCAACAAGTGTAGCCGAATTCCCCGTGAAGGGCTCTGGACTAACTCCTCTTGATTCCCCTAGATAAGGGTTGAGGTGCTATATGAAGCTCTTGTGGTTAAGTATAAGTGAGGCACACACACAAGCAAGCCAAGCATATAGGATGATCAATATGAAATAATGTAAGGTACAAATGCAAGCAATAAGATATGAATGAAATGAATGATGCTATGCACAAATAAAAGAGAGAGTTAAGAGACAATGGATCAAACGCAAACACAAAGATATGTTTCGAGGTTCGAGCCCCTAGCTCTACGTCTCGCCTTCACCGAGAAAGATTTCTAATCTACTATCTTGTTCACCGAGGACTCCCACCGAGGGAACCTCCACCGAGAAGGATTTGTACAACCGGGAGTACCGAACTCCTCTCTCAAACACCACCTCACAACCGAGGGGTAGGCCCGTAGCCAAACAACCAACAAACACCTCTACCGAAGAGGGTTACAACCAATCTCCACCTCTCACTAGAGGGAGCAAACCACAATCTCAACCTCTACCAAAGAGGGAGCAAACCACAATCTCAACCTCTACCAAAGAGGGAGCAAACCAATCACCCGATCAACCTCTACCAAAGAGGGATACAACAAAAGCAATGGTGTTTACAACTTGGAGGCTTAAACAACCTCAAACACTTCTCTTTTTCCACAAACAAAGATCCTAATAGAATAGGATAGAAGATAGCTCAAGTGTGGAAAACTAAGAGTCTGGAAAACAAAAACTTAAAGAAAAATACTTGGGAAAACTCTTTGTAAAAGATAGAAATGAATAACAATACAAATCTCCCAAATTTCTATTTTCTTTGATTTTTTCAAAAACTCTAAAACAAATAAGATGAATCCTTTTTGGCACTAAAACTCTTTTGAAAACTTGTTTAAAACACTTGAGAAGGTCTGAAAATTTTGCTCTAAAAAACTTAGCCAAAATCCCAAAGAAATGGGGTTTATATAGGCCAAACAGAAAACTAGCCGTTAGGCTGATCTGTTAGCCTGACAGGCTGGCGGTCGACCTGCCGGTCGACCGCCAACGGTCATAAATATGACCGTTGGGGCTTCCGGTCGACCGCCCAGATACAGAGAGCAAAGCTCTCTGGTCCGGCGACCGACCGGTCGACCGGCCCATGTGACTGCCAGACGTGCACAAAGTTGTGCACGTCAGTCGACCGCACGGGTTCGGTCGACCGTGCGGTCGACCGACCTGGCCTGTCAGCCACTGTCCTGGGTCAGAAAATCATGTTAAAAATATTTTAATAAATCTTGTAAAATATATAAAAATTCCCAAAAATAGTTTTAACATTTTGCATTGATATATAAACATGTGATAAAATTTCAACTCAAATATCAAGCAAGTTAGACTATTTTTGTGTTTTATCATTTTTATCAAAAACCAAAACATGTATTTTATCAAACTTGGATTTTTCAATACATGAATAGGAAAGTCAAAATAAGTTTGTTTAAAAGTTAAGCATGCATGTATAGAATGAATCTACTATACATAAACCAATTAAACTTGTTTTGATCAACTATTCATGAAAAACAAATATTGGTTAAACCAAAACCGAAAAACCAATATCCAAACATAACACGAGTGTGTTGTGCACTTGAGCATATCAACTATATTAACCTTTACAAATGGATCTAAAACACACTAAACTAAAACTAAGATACCTAAGTCTTCTTGACGATCTTCAATCTTCAAGCCGATTCGATCCCAAACGTGATCCACCGAGTGCAAAGGTATGATCTTGATGCTCGGGCACTGGAATCACCATGAAAAGCTTCTAAACTCCTTGTTGAAGCTAATCACCAACTAATATCTTGCTAAATGATCTGAAACTAAAATCACAAGATTATTAGTAAACATAACTACATGAGTTAATCATCATCAAAACTAGAGTGGAAGGCCTCCGGGCCAACATCTTTAAGAAACTAAATTATTAATGTTATCTATCACATCATTTCTTTTAAAAGCTATTCTTAGAAAAATATTTACTTGTCTCTACAATCTTCATCGTAATCATCAGCATTAGCTATTCTCTCTGGAGTGTTGGGTCTTTAGATTTATGTCCATGGTTGTGATTAGTTCTTGATTTGCTTTTCTGAGAATTTAATTGCCGTTTGGATTTATTGTCGAAATAATTACCTTATCTCCCATGCTAATTACCATTTGAATAGGAGTTGTTTTTAAAAACAAAACTGGCTGCTAGTTACCCATTTATATCAGTGGATGACAATTGCCAATACAGTTAGAAAAAGCATCTGATATTATTGATAAAATACTGTTACTTTTCATCTCCTTTGATTCAAGTGGTGAACCTTCTTGGTTGGTGCACTTGATTTGAAAATTTTAACTTAAACGTCAAGGGTTCAGATAATGGAGATTTGCACCTTATTTCTTAACAATGATTGCTATTTGAGACAATGGAGATTGAAACGTAAACAAAGATGTATAAATCAACTCTAGAAAACAAAGTGGTTTTAAGATTACTTTTCATTATTGATTGCATGTAGTGGTATTTTTGTTTTTATCCTTTTCATTGAGAAAGAATCAATGGTTTTTCTAGCCATTTCCTGTTTGGCCCTAATGGGAGAAATTCTAGGTTGGCATGACTCAGGATGATCTATTTTCCTTTAGGTTTTATGCACCCAAGCGGTTATTTTTCTCTGTGACTTGTGGCTGTCCCATCATTTCTTCCAAGTTGAAGTTTTGCTATTGAGCAGCATTAGTCTTTTTTCTTTATGTAATCCTGTGCTTATGTAGATACTTGATTGTTTTTCAGCCCAGTTGATTGCATTCACTGGACTTCTGCCACCCAACTTTCTCTTCTTGAAGATGAAATGCGTAGGGTGGAGAGAGTGAATGTAAGTATATACTTAGTCTGACAGTTTTTTTTTTTTTTTTTTTTTTTTATGATCATGATATAATGAGCCTCATAACAGAGATTTGCATTGCTATGATTGAAGAACATAAAATTTTCTTTGGTGTTGTCACTATGTAAAAGTTAATAATGTTTTCCATCACAAATATTATAACTAACCATGCATGGAACATTACCATTAAGGCACACAAGTTTTATAGTTTTACTGGTAGATTTGTAAAAAAATTATATTGGTGAAAATATGTTTTAAGTTAGATCTTTGACTTACATTACATTATATGCCTATATGCCGAGATGTTGAATGCTGATAGCCTGATGACTGTAGAAAACTTTACTCTCTTGCCTTACGGTAGTATAGGGGTTCCTATGGATGGTTGCTGTCTGTTTACGAGCTTTAACTATGTGTTTATGTGTTTAACAAGGTAGGTTTCTATCTGTTTATGCAAGGTCCTCTGTCACTCGTAGTAGCCTCAGCTGGAATTGTATTACTTGTTAGGCTGTGATGTCATGTCAGCATCTGATCTCTGAAAACTGGTGAATCTATTGCGTGAATAGTGAATACTTTTGCATTTGTCCATCGCAAACCATTCACTTAGAGGGTTATAATCAATGTCTTGACTCAATGGGGGTTGGGTTGGGGTTCGAGGTTTCTACAACCTTGGCCACGACCCAAACTGGCATTATTGCACCGTAACTGGTGACAACGGTTGGTGAAGCACATTTCTCCACCTTGGAAGGCTCCCTTGCTGTACCCATTTTACAGTTGCCACCGCTGCAGCCCGCCGACTTGCATCTGTTTCCCCCTGAAATTTTTTTGCCCAGGACATCCATCGTGGTAATTGTCTGGTTGCTCAATGGATATGTAGCATCTGAAATGATTCTCCCATCTTTCCTTTTCTATTCATGCCTGAATTAGTCTGGAAGATGAACTCATCAGAATATTCTAAAGTTTATATATAATTACTTGCTTTCCTGTCCAGCTTCCTTGAGATTATTTAGTTCTCTCTGTCTTTATCATGACACAAGTGGAATGTGCTAAGAAGCTGTCCTAACTGACAAACTTGATCCAGTATTTAAACCTAGCCTCTTCCAGCATTGTGAGTTCCTGCACGCACTTGCTTATTTTGTCACATTTTACTTGCTCTTTGGGTTTTCTGGCTGGCCAGGCTTTTGTCTTATGCAGTTATTTTTTTTCATCTTGCATCTGCACCAAGTTCTTCCTGCATGTTCTGTGTCCGCTTGTTCCGCCAACGGTGATGGCTCCAGTTTTCAGCATGGATGCATTGTCTTGCTCAGTTTCCTGTCATTGTGCCAACCCTAAATATCTTCACTTTTATCACAGATAGTCTTTCTCAGGTATTGTTCCATCTTCCATTCTCCATCTTAAAGTTTTGGATAACTGCATTTTCTGAGTCGGGTTGTAGGCAGTCCAAATTTGAGGCCTCAAATCTGCCTTTTCAATCACTGCATGTGCACATGGTTATGCCAGTGCTTTTCCTCATGTTTTTCTTGTCTCAAACATGTATAACATAGATTTGTAGCTTCATCTACAATCAATCTTGATGTCATCTCTTCTTGTAGATTTGTGCATCATTGCTGCCTTCACTTGTTTTTTGTACTGTCAAACTCTTCCCGTCCTTTCTTTGACCTCTATTTAGAACCCTTTCCAGAGACTGTTTTCCTCTATGGCATCATTCTCACATATCCATTGCTTTTTCTTTAACTGCTGGCTTTTTACTTGCTATACTTTTTATGCCCCTATTCAAGCCATCAATATTCTTCAGGTTGGATCTTCTCTGTGTTAATTTGGGTTAGCTCCCAGGACGGAACTTGGTTACTGGTAAATTGGTAACACTGAAAGCTTTAGTTGTAAGATCAAAATTATTTTTGAAAAGAAACTTTCAGCAATAGTATTACATTTACATTTCTTTTAGATCTTTAGTTTGAAGATGTCACATTAAACAATGCACTCGTGAGGTATGTACATTAAATGGTTCCCTTTTGAGATGCATATTTAATTTTTTTTTTTTTGGGTTAAATTGATTATGATCTATACATGCCAGTTATGAGCTTTCACATCTCAACATCAGTATCTAAACCTTTTAACTTACGGTATCAATATTTCTATTTAACAGGTGGGACTAATGCTCGCAGGAATGGGGAGCTCAACTATTGATGTTTTCAGAATGGTAATGATGCTACATATTCAGTCAAGCATAAGACTCATTCATTTACTCATGGAAATTTTGAATTTGTCCAAGCAAACGTCAGTTGCAATAGCATGCAGATAGTTACTGCCATCAGTCCAATTCTACAAGACCAATTATTTAGAATAGTTTGAAGTCAGTTCTAGATTTTATAAGTCAATAGTGGATTAATTCTTTTAATATGTTAGTTTTAGTTTCTTTTTACACGCTCAAATGACACTTAAGGAGCAGGGATCACTTCCATGACCAACAACCTTTATTAGTTTGTTTCTGTTACATGGCTTCCATGATTCCTCCGTCCTTGTTGATGAAAGCTCTTTCCTTTGGGCATGTTCATCTGCAAAGTAAGGGAAAGGAGAGAAAAATGAGATGAGAATTGACTTACATTGTTTGGTTATTAAAAGAATGTGAGAGACAAAAAATAAAAATAAATTCAAGTTATACTAGTGCACCTTGTTCCTCTTTTGTGCATTGTGCTTTTCTTTTAAATTGTGTAGAAACCTCAGTATTTTCAATTTTGCACAATATATAAAATTGCCACTTTGTTGGCTTATGTTATTGACACAGACATCACTAATTCATCTCAGTGATAATATTTGGGAGTTATGAAAAGGGGCTCACATGATAGAATGCTGCTAAATGTGGTGTAAAGAATTCATTAGTTCCAATAGAACTTTTTTGAGCTGGCTATGCTTTTATCACATTTAGCAATCAAATTATAAACGTCTATTTCGTGTGCAAAATAATTATAAATTTCTTAAGCGGAACTTTATTGATGCGCTTAAGTGGGAGAATGTCAAATTGCCTAATGGCTACATGTTTTATTACTAACATTGACATTCCATTCCTTATCTTACTGTTTCTAATTATTTTTAAGACTTCAAATTTTTCCGTGGTGCTTCTTGATGATAAGTATATGGAGATTTTACTCTTTGTTTCTTTTGATTCTAACTATGTTTCTGCACTGATATGCTAGGCAAGATCCAGGTGGGAAAAACGGCAATCGAAAGTCCTGGTATGACACTTAAAGTCTTTGCTTCATTTGCATACAACTAAAATATCATGCTATAGTTGACTCGCTCGCCGGATGCCTATTTCGCTTTATAAATTTCATATGTCGCACTGTCAATTTTCTTTCTGAGTAAAATCCTTATTTCTCAGCATAAATTTCAAAGTTTGAAGCATCTTATCTTTCTGATTAAAATCCTTCAATAACTCGACCAAACCTCAATGTGTCCCCTGCTTGTTCTTTAGCAAATTTCCTAAAAGAAATCAAGGGACTGGTTGAAGAAATATATTTTATGATTCCTATAAACTATATGAATATACTGAACAATCCATTTAACCAATTCTCATAGTCTGATAGAATTGATTTATACCTTTTAACCTGTTTAAGCTGTGTCATCATGATGAAATGACTTTATATGTAATTGGATTTGAGTCTGTTGATTGCATCAAACAATGAACTATACTCATTTGTTATCTACATTTGACCAAATGTCTGGTTTTCTGCATACATAAACTTTGCTCAAACCAGTTTGCCAGATGAATCATCTTGAAAGAGATCAAAGTACTACTGAGCTATTGGTTGGATCCAGCTATCCCGCAAGTTCTGTTTTCTCAATTCTCCATAGGTTTTATACAGCTATTCTCAAAATTCTGAAGCGGCAGCATGGGGGTTGACTCAAAGCTTAAACCATATGAAGATCCTAGAGTGAACATATCAACAGTTTATGATCCCCATTATTGAGATTATAAAAATCTCAGCAGTCTCTTCATCTACAATCCTTGCCCAATCTCCCTCTTGGAACCTCACCCATTAGCTCCATGTTCTCTTCATGCTTCTACTTCTTATTGTATTCCGATGTAGGGATCAATCGAGAGACTGGGCTTCAATAGTAACTTTGTGCATTTCTAAAAGACTTGTTTTGTATTTCATATTTTCTTCTCTTGTGCGTGCAGGAAAAGGCTCGAATGCGAATGATGAAACAAAAAGATTCAGATAATAGCAGTGGGTCTTGGAGCGATCTCTGGGGGGAGCCAAAAGATTACCAACGTACAGGTGCAATAAAAGAAAATGAATAATTTTGGAAAATGGCTTGAAAGTAACAACTTTATGGGATTGAATTGCTTTGATTTGAATTAGTACCTTATTGAGCCATTTCATCTATGAATCTACATTCACAGATGAAACCGTTGCATTGAATTAATAGATAAATATTTCAAGGTAAATGAAGACCCTGCCTGGTCAATAGACTAATAGAGAATGCTCTGGTTGACAGAAGAAGAAGCTAAGGAGAGAGCAAAGAGAGCTGCAGCAGCTGCCCGAAGATGGAGAGAATACTCGAGGAGAGGCACAGATAGACCCCCCACCATCAAGCTTCCAGAGGCGGTTGGCAACAAGGATCCCTGATGCAGATACTACACATGCCTCAATTACCATTGTTAATTCACATTTTCAAATGTAAACTCTGTTAATAGATTGCGATTTTTTTGGAGAGCTTGTACTAGATCTTTGCTCTCTCCCTTATTTACATGTAATATATGTACACTCTATAGTTTATATAGTTGATATAGTAAAGTTAAAGAGGAATTTGTGCATGTTGCAGAATGTAGAGTAGCTTCCTTATGCTTGTTGCACATCTGTATCTAGGCTCTCATCTCCCAATATCTGATCAGTGCCAGATTACTTGTATATTTAAAGTGCTTGGTTTTTTGTTCAGGCAAGCAGAAGGGCATTCAAGATGTTGCATTTCATTGTTATCTGTCATGCTAGAGATTGAGAGAACAGCAAATGATGTAAAAAATTGATATCTTCCTTCCTACTAGCGGAAAAGACCACTATTTTTTTTTCTTCCCAAATTAGGGGAAAAAATGAACAGTTAATCAGAAGAAATATAGCTCTGATTTTATTTGTCTCTTACTCTTCTTTGAATTTCTTACAAGAAACTAAATTAGAAAAGAAAATAAATAGAAAATAACCTGTAAATTGGAAAAAAAAATTCTTCCGTACCCTTCTCTGATTGACATCTTCACTGCAATGTAGTACTCTGTCTCAGTGTTCTAAAAATCGGTTTCATTATTTGTGCGGTTCAACACTGAATAATGATTAATCGGATTAATCGGGGATTAATCGTTTTTGAAAATTTGAATATATTTAATTATATTTATACACAAAACATATGATATATACCGTTAATTGTTGTAAATACCTAAATATTATACAAGACAATATCTAAATGTGAAATTATAAATCATGATATGATGAACAAGACAATATGAATAAATATTAAAAAAAAAGAAGTAAAAGAACTTATCTCTTCACATTAGTAATTCAAGATTTTAAGTTTTGCAACATAAATATAAATCAAAGAACTTACTTGCAAAATAAGATAAATAAAAAAATTAGTCAATTTATCAAACAAAATAATGAACTTTAAAGAATGATGGAGAAAGATCGCTAAATAAGTTAATTTGAAAAATAATCAAAAATAATAAAACATAAGTATCATTTTATGCAAAATATACAATAATAAAATATCATAATTCATCTACTATTTAATAAATAACAATTCATCTACTATTTAATAAAAGATCATTATCAAATCATCAACATTACAACATAAATTACTTAGCGATCCAACACACAAAAGTGAAGTTTTTCAAATAAAAAACATATGAAATACCTAAACGATTAATCGGAGATTAATCGGATTAATCGGGCATTAATTGGGGATTAATCGGGCATTAATCATTTTGGACCAGATTAATCGCCCAAGGGCATAATCAGAGTGATTAATATAATATTAAGCGGGCTGTCACCGAATAGGATTAATCGGCTGATTAATTGACCGATTAATCCGATTTTTAGAACAGTGCTTTGCCTAGAAAATCACAACTACTGAATGAATGAAATAATGAACACCACCATCAATACAACTAACATCATTGGCAAAAATTAAAAGAAAACCACAAATCAACTAAACAAATCCCCAAGTTAGAAACATGACATCAAGGTAGCACCCATACAATTGAGAAACCTCAAATTTATTTGACACTGCAGGCAACTGCATGAGCCCATGACTTGAGGTGCTCCTTCATGGCCAAATCCTCACCCACTGCCGCAACTCCGGCACAACTCTGATAATAACAACACTGATGCTGCTTCAGAAGTGTAGACACCAAACAGATCATCTCCTCCTTGTGAAACTTGTGGGATCTTTTCCTGCCTTGCTCGCCGTTGCTCTTTTTCCTTCTCCGCTCCATTTTATGATCTTTGCGGCTCCTCGGAGAAACTTTGAAGCTCTCTGGGTGAGGCATCTTCTGCTCTTCTTCTGTGCTTGTTTCTTCTGGGTTGATAACCAAAGTGTTTGGGGATTCTACAAGCTTGGGGGAGGTTGGATTGGATTCAAGGCAGTGGATTTTGGAGGAGGAGAAGGTTGTGAGAGGACGTTGGAGAAGAACCAGAGGGAGTCCAAGCTCTCAAAGATCATGTCACCATTCATGGTGATTGTGAGAGCAGAAGCTGGAACAAAAAGAATGGATACAGGGAGAGAGAGGCTACGGGATTTTATTTAGAAAGCAAGCAAACAGGGTGGAAAAAAACTGAGGGATTTTGAATTCTGAATCCAACGGTCCTCTGCACGTGACTGTGCACAGAGAATTTCAACCGCTTCTCACTTTATGACTTTTGTTGGGCCTACTTTGTGATAGAGTCTGGTCCAAATTCAGCTACTAATTTGACTCGCCCGTCGGATTCAGGAGTTCAAACAATCCAATACGATTGTCTTCCATTTTGATTGGGTCTGCCAGTTGTTTATTAAAAAAAAAAAAAAAAAAACTTTATCCACACAACCCTACGATCTGTTTTGTTGTGATGAAAGTGGTTTTTGGATATCTGGCAAGGGTCTGATTTCATGCAGAAAAAAATAGAACTGGGTTTGTGTCAGATTGGGGTGTATAAGCCCCGAATTCACATGCTTCCAGCACTTTATCATGCTTGGTAACATATGGAAAATAATACTTTGTGAAGCCCATTTTAACCTACCATTATTATATATTAGTAAGGTCTTATCAACTTCCAAATGAGATTGTAAGGCTACCTTAAGAAAAAAATACAATATACATCACACAACCGCCCAAGGATAGAAGGAGAGAAGTGAAGGAGAGAAGTGAATAATCTTAAAAAGAGGTAAAGATTTTTTTTTTTTAATAAAGCATGTGGAGCCCACAAAAAACCCACTTTTCATCTTTTTTTTACTGGATCCTTTATAAATGATATTAATTTTTTTTCTAATACTGTGACCCACATGTATTATAGAAAAATGTGTATGTAAAAATCTCGTCGTTTATTTATCTTGGGAGAGACCAGATATTTCACATTAAATCGAGTGGTTAAATATGTGGTATGAGATGAGTTTAGTTCCACGTATAGTTAGTAATTAATGTTACTATTATGTCAGGATTGGGTCCAAGTCCCACTACAATAAGACCCAGACTCTTCACAGCCACCACTTTTAGATTGATCCAGATCTTATTATGAATGTGATGTGAAACGTGTATGCCTGAAAGGAAAGAATCAGTGATATAATTGAATTTTGCAACGTTACATTAAAATTACAATCTTTGGCAGAAAAATAACTTCAACTTGTGATATTGAATATATGGATTTAAACAAAATATTGTAAGCGCAGATTGAACAGTTCTAATCTCAAATAAATTAATACAGGCACTCAATTATGATCACAACAGTTGTACGTTCAATATTAACGACCAGTGGTTACAGGTGTATCAGATTTACACAATGACAATCATTTGTGGCAACAGGAAGTATTGATAATTTTATAAAGATGTAATTAATTACATACCGCAACTAATAATCTGAAATGTCAAAAAAAAAAGAAAGAGTCACCAGAAGCACTCATTCTCAAGTATTGCAGATCTGAATGAATTTGCGTGTGGTGGCTCTGAATACCTGGATCTAGCAGCTCATTGCAAACTTGGCTCGGTGGCTTCAGATGAAAACTAATGCAGAAAGTGTTGGCCCAAAATGTTACACTCTCCATTTATTGAGTTTTGATGATGACAAAACAAATTAGTGCTATTTGGTACTAATGAGTTTGTTTAAAATAAGTTTCAGGTTAGTACCATATTTGGAGGCCATTGCTTAGCTATTGCAACAACTTCTAGGTTTTATGAAGCAAAGAAGGCATATTAAGGAAGGAACATAGAAGAAGGGGCTCTAGCAAGGCATAGCATGACTCAAGACTTGAAGATTGCTCAACAAGATTTGTTTTTAGTTTTATAGGTTTAGAATTTTGTTAAAGAATGATGGACAGGTTTGAAGCTCAATCACACACGTTTTTGCGCATAAGATGATTTTCTATAAAATGTACAAAAATATTTTTATACAAAATCCTCTGCCTACAAATCAATTTTTATGTTTTATACTTATTACTATTTAAAGATATTTTTCATAAAAATCAAAGTCTTTTCAAAATTGTGTTTTAAACCTGACTTTTGACCTGAGCCGGTCGACCGCACCAGTCGACCGTGCCTATGTCAGTTGTCCGGTCGACCGGACTAGTCGACCGAGGTTCTGGCAGATGCACGTATCAGTGTGCATGTCTGCCGGTCGACCGGGCGGTCGACCTGACTGCAATGGCTTTGCTCTCGGGTTTGTTGGGTCGACCGGGCGGTCGACCGGTTGCCTGTAACGGCTCTATTTTTGTATAGGTGGTCGACCGACCGGTCGACCGGACTAGCCGTTGAACAGTAAACGGCTATTTTCTGGGCTGTTTTAAATTTTGTCTTTTTGTGTTTAAAATTAGTTTAAGGGATATATTTCAAACCTAATACTCTCTGATTAATCCTAATTATGTTTTATCCCTTAACCCTAGCCCTCTCCTATAAATAGGGGTGTTTGGGGAGAGATTGTTTACAACAATTATTACAAGAAAAATTCAAAAGTTTAAGGCATTCAAAAGAGCTTTGTTTCTTGGTTTTTGTGCTAAAATTCTCTCTCATTTTCTGAAGTGTTTTTGAAATACTCTCTGATTTAATTTTCTTTCTTCACTTACAACAAGAGCTTCATTCCTACTCATTGTTCTCTAAGGACCTTTTGTAAGGGAAGAGACTTTTGAAAGAGAGAGTTTGTGGTCTTTTGACTACTCAGAAATTGCTTGTACTTGAGATTGTAGAGTTGGGTACTCCGGTGTAATTGTGATTTCTTTGTGATAGTAGAAGTAGCTAGAATCCTTATGGGGAAGGCGGGGAGTAGAGCTGGGTGCTCGAACCTCGATAACATATCCTTGTGTTTGCGTTTGGTTTACATTCTTGCACTTATTACTTGCTTATCATCATCATTGCTATATTTACTTGCCTTCATTCATCTTGTGAATCTTGTTGGGTGAATGTTACATCTTAATTTTTTTTATTTGTCCATTGATTAGCATTATCACCTATTCACCCCCCCTCTAGGTGATTTTCAGAAAGTACTGTAGCAGTGACACTGTAACAGTCGCAGGCAGGTATTATAGCAGCCTGCACTATAACAGTCGTAGGTGGACATTACAGCAGTGGCACTATAGCAATCGTAGGTGATACCGTAGCAGCACTGTAGCGGTTTTTTTTTTTTTTTGGGAGATAGAGAAGGTGGTTAGGGTTTTGAAATGGAGATGACGATGACCAAGGTTTTTAGATGGAGATGATGATGACTATGTTTTTTAGATAGAGAAGAAGAGGGATAACTAGGTTAGGGTTTCACACTAAAAATCTTTCACACGCTAAAATATAGGATACAAAATTTCATTAAGAGAAAAATTCTTTTCATTAATTTAGCACACCCCCCCCCCCCCCCCCCCAACCCCCGCGCGCGCGCGCGCACACGCTCATGCCATTTTATGGGTTTAGAATAATTGAACTTTTTTCTCACAAGCAATGTGGGGGCTAAAAAAAGACTAGAATAAACAAAAAACAAAAAAAAGAGACACGACTCAACAAATAAATAGTAAAAATTAAAACTCAAATAACTAAAATCAAATAGAACCGACCGCCTCCTGTGCTGATACACACGCCACATACGCACGCATGCCTAGATGTCCTCATCAGAATGAGGTGGGATTTAAGTCTGTGTTGGATACATATTCGTTGTACTTATCAGCTTAACTGGTATGATATTTCAATACAAAGACATGTATCATACATGTTGCATACAAGGTCATGACTAAGAATATGTATACGGCATGATAGTTGGAAAATTCATCCGTTAGCCCAACACAGACAACAAAAGTAAGCAATTAAAAGGTGCTTATACTAATAAGTATGTCTAGCATATTACTTACATCATTAAGAAGGCATATATATGATATTAATTAACCTATGTTTTCACCTCTAACTGTGCATGTTAGTTTGACACATTGCTCATATCTCTGATTGCTCAAGCAGCTAGCGTACCTTGTGTATGCTTAATTTGGGATTCCATTTCATTGAACATTAATTTCTTGGTAACTGAAGCAGCAAGCAACACAAGATGAGGCTGCACGGTTGAATCACCGGGCAAATCTCCTTTGGCGATCGGGCGTGTTCAGGATCAAGACACTCTGTACACATGCAGAGGAGAGTGGCAGACTGCCAGTGGAGGATTTGCCTCGTAGTGCAGCCGTGCGTTGAGAGATCGATCAAGAACGAGCTTCTTCTCCTTTATTCTTCTTGTTGTTGTTGTTGTTGATGATGTTGTTATTCAGGGAGGTACACAGATACCTGAATTCATGCAGATTAAACTATTTATTGACACCGCTAGTAGAGAACGCAACCTCTGGAAATTCCAATGGCATGTTCGATCCGCGAATTCACACTACTGCACTTGCAAGAAGAAGAGGCAGGAAGAGAGAAGGGACATTCAGGGGCATATTCATCTCTTTTCCTCTCCTGGACCTGATTTTTATATACACTCTTCTAATCCCTCATGTCTCTACAGTAGCTTCAGGATCTATTTTTAATACTGCTGGATGAGTACTCACTGATACGATGAACTGCCTGTCGTCAGAAGCCACTAAAATGAGCATCTGTGGGGAAGATTAGCTGGATGCGGAGACGAGAAGCCAAAATAAATCAGTAAAAGAAATCATTGAAAACTCTTCAGTAGATGAGCGAAGAAAATAAGATTTATATACTTCATTTGTATTATATTTATATCAATTTATACTTCATTTTTAATTTATATACTTCATTTATACTTGTATCAATTTATCAAAATTATTAGATTGTTAATAAAAAAATTTATATTTCACAGCTTGAAGCAATTTAGTCAAAATTTGTGAAATTTTTTGAATTTTTTATATATTTTTTTGAGATTTTAAACATTTTTTAAAAAAATACGCTTTAAAAATCCAATTTTTTAGAGTTTTTAAAAAAATTAAAATTGATCCGACCGTCCTGGGCAGGTCAGCGGGCTGTGCCCGAATCTCCAAAGAGGGCCAGGGCCGGGCGCCCGTTATTTGCAGGCGGGCCCTAGCCCGGCCCGGTCCTTGATTGGAATTTGAATCAAGATTTTTAGTTAGAAAGCACCCTAAGGCTACAAGATTTTTAGTTAGAAAGCCATCGGGACTTTGAATTTTGATTTACAGCGGTCGTCTCTGCACGTCACCGTGCATAAAGAATTTCAATGATTCACTATGAGTTGTGGGGCCAACCAATACCTGACTGAGTCTGCAAAATTCAGTTGCTGCCTGTTTGTTTGCTTGTATTCGTATGGATTTGGGCTTGACAGGGCTCGCTTTTGGCTCACGAATCTTTACATTGTTTGTTTGCATCAATTTGATTGGATTTCAAAACGCAAAAATGTAAGCGCATGCCACCTTCATTTGCATTTCAAAATCAACTTCTTCTCCTTTTTTTAGTGGATTTTGCAAGAACCATTAGCAACATATTTCTTTAATAATTTTGTATTTCACCTCACTGACACTCATGTGACCAGAAGCTCATGAGAAGCCTGGATTTGACATCCCAAGCAAACAATTTATCGGAATGATTTGAGAGTCCACAAAAATCTTTCTCAAACAAACAGATTTGAGATCTGTGAGTTGAGCAATCTGAACCAAATCAAGTGCAACAAATAATGATCTCAAATTCAAAATTGGTGACACAACTGTCTGAAATAAACAAAAATGCTGATTGCAAATAATATGCATCTTATTAGGTTTAAAGAAAATAGATGACTTATGGCTTGACGGGGATTTAAGCCCTAATTGGACTCGCCTATCAAGGGCTCCGAACCGGGTTTTCATTCTATTTTTTTAATTTTTTTTTTGTATTTTTATTTACTAGAATGTAGGAATTTAGGGTTGACTTTAAGAGTTCAAACAATTCAATCCGACTGTCCCCCATTTTGACTGGGTTTCAATGGTATAAATCTTCTCAATTGTTTATTGATGTTCAAATTAGATAAATTTAGTCTCACATGTAATCACGGCTGCTATCAGGTCGGATTGGGTCCAAGCACCACTCAGAGGTGCCACTTTTGGATTGCTCGAGAACCTATTATGTATACGGCGGATATAAGTCTGAGTTGGGTACGTATTCGGTGTTCAGTACAAAGACATGTATCTTTTCCTCTCACATGCGAGTTCATGACCACACGTATATACTGTTCAAACAGAAGCACGAAGCAATTTAAAAGGTCATTTGTACAAGTATGTGATCTAGCAGATTACCGACATCATTAAAAATGCGAATTATATTTTCTTTAGGGCTGAAGCAAGGATGAGATCTACTGTTTCGAGCCTGAATGTATACCATGCATGTCCTCCTGTTATTATGGCTAATGTGCCGTGAATAATACTAGCCTATATGTTTTCACCTTCTCCAAGTTGCACTTAACCGTGCATATTGCTTTGACACAGCCAAAAAATATGACATGCATGCATATACACAGCAATTTATGTGCATGTGACAGAGTTGAATTCATTCAAATGTAATATGATTCTTGCTATCTTGTACCGTACCTGAGGCTGCATACAGTGCAAGAGAAGGTTGCACGGTTGAATCACCGGGCAAATATCCTTTGACAGTCCTGCGCACTGATCAAGATCAACTTACTCTGAGAACATAGGAGTGGCTGAACTGCCGAAGAAGGATTTGCCCTGTGTGCAATATTGAGAGATCGATCAAGAACGAGCTTCTGCTCCTTTCTTCTTCATGACGTTGTTGGTGTTGGTGTTTTGTTTTAAAGAGGTACACAGAGACCTGAATCCATGCACGACTATTTATTCACACCGCTAGCAGAGACAGAGTGACATCTATAGTAGAATGGCATACTCAATTTGTGAATTCACACAACTCCACTTGAAAGGAGAAAAGGCAAAAGAGAGAAGAACATTCAGGAGCATGTTCTCCAAGACTCAAACTTTGATTTTTTTTTTTTCCCTTTCATGTTAAATTATGTGATTGATGTATGGAAGTGAGATGCGATCCTTCAGTTATATGCAGAAGCTCGATACATACTGCACTCAGCGTGCAGGCTAATTAAGATCCTTCAAATCTTCGACAATATTTGTCCATGATGAAGCGTGATATAGATAGTTTTGATGTTTTCTCCTCTTGCTTGCATGGCTGTTATGGAATTTTTGAATATAGGATTCCTTGTCGCATGAAAGTACTGGTCTCTACTAGTATCTCTACTGAGTTATAGATACAGTGACTTAATATGATAACGTATACTCTCAGAAAAATGAAGAAAACTTTAGGAAATCGCAATACATTGCGTGTGAAAGATCGCATTTCTACCTTTTTGAAAGAACGAGAACCATTTTCGTAGTGGAAAACAGAATGAGAAAACGAGAAAAAAAGGTGAGAATAGGCAGAGGAATCTCCAAGGAATAGTCCAGGCATATCCTATGGCATATCCTGGGTATAAAAGTTACCTGCTCTCTGTATAATCACACAAATGACATAAAAGGGCGAATCGAGCTTCACTCGATGAAGAAGGTGAAGAAGCAACTAGCTCGATCGCAGATGTGGGTTCATATGAATAACAGCGCAGTTCTCCTTTGGCCAGAGAGCTCGACTGCAGATTGCCGCGCGTGATCATCTTCTCGATCTTCACCCCTGCCAAAGGAGAATTGCCCTGTTATTGGACTCACAACATATCAAACACTTTATGATGTTATGTTTATGTTGTTTCCTCATTGAGAACATTTTACGAGCAGCATCAACATGATATCCATCGTGTAGCAAGGTAGGTTCCTATATACTTGATCTGGGGTACTTGTCTTCATTTTATACAATTCATAAATATTTTTATTTTGTGATTCCTAAGAAGATATTTAATGATCAATTTTACCAAATTTGACATAGATTTGAAACCATTTTAAGACGTAGGGAAGCGGATACTCATTTTAGAGTGTGCATGCAATAAATCTAGGTTTACATAAACCAAACAACCCATTACATAACCAAATTAGGGTGTCAGACCTTCTACCCCTCACGGCGGATTTGGCCGATTCCTCTGGTGCATTTGACGGCACAAATGGCGGCGACTATATCTACGGAAAGCAGAGGAAAGTTGCAACACCCGAATTATTAAAATCTTGATTTAATATTATAATACTTGATTAATGAGATAATACAAGATTATCTAAGGTAATTTAAATTTATTTTGTGTCATTTTGGGATTTTTAGAAATTTTGGGAAAATTTGGATGTGAGGTAAACTGGAGAATATATACACACACACACAGATATACATATATACATATATACACATACATACATACATACATATACACACACACACATACATGTATAAATAATTATGTGTGTGTTAAGTGTGTGCGAAATTTTTATACAGTCATCCTTACATTGATACATGAATATATAATTATACACAAAATTGTATATATAAATTCATATAATAAATTGGTAAATGAGTATATTGTGTAAATATAAAAAAATACAAACAAAATATATTTGAAATACTATAATAATATATTCCTAATAGTTAGTGGGAGAGAGTAGGTATGCATGAGATGGGTGTATGGATGGCTAGGATTTTGTTTGAAATTTGTGTGTATAGGTGGCATGATGAGATGAGAGAGAGATTTTGAATGTGCATAATAATAAATTTGAGAGGGGTTTTTGTGTAAAATGAGGAGAGAAATTTCTCATCCTTCTCATTCATTTTCTAGAGCTGAAATAAGTCTCACTTTCATCTCCCCCCAAATCCCTAAAACCCTAGATATCTCTCTCTCTCTCAAAGCCTCTCTCCCACTAACTTTCTCTCTCCCCCCTCCCTGGAGCAGGTGGCGCACCCCAGCAGGAGGCTGAGGCGCGCACGCCGGCCGCGCGCAGGCGGCGATGACGCCCCGGGGGGGCGTCGCTGGCGGTCTGGATGGGAGGGGCAGCACCCTTTTGGGGTTGCTTCTCTACTCTCACACCCCCTTTCCCTTGTTATGTATGATCAAAACCCTAAAAGAACTTTAGCCTCTCTCCCTCATGATTTCTCTTTATGATTCATTACTCTCTTTTTCTATGGTTATGGTCGGGCAGGGTACCGGCGGTAAGCTAAGGCGCAAAGATTTCGAAGAAGAGGAAACTATGGTTAGGGAGATTCCATCTTGATCTAAATCTATTTCAATTTTCTCAATTTCAGAAAATTCTCATGATATGTAGTGATTAACTTTTGTCATTTAAGGGAGTCTTCAATCTATATTTCCCCTATATTTTCCTGTACAATTTTTGGACAAAACCATCATTTTGAATAAAATAGAGAATCTTCCCAATAGGTGCAGAAATCTGTTAAACATAATAACTTATAAAATTGAGCTCAGTTCATAGTATATTAGGATTAAATAGTATTATATTATATACCGTTGGAAAGACAATCAAGTCTACTTTCCAACGGTTCATACCATGTCCTTATCGGATACCTATACCTTAAGTTATGACTGAAAATTTGCATGTTGGACGAAACTGTCGTGCTGTAGAACTCATTCACAGCTGATGAGTTTCTAAATATTTGAAGCAGTTTAGTTAAACAAAACCTATCATGTAATATATTATTGGAAAGATAGTGGAGTCTAATTTCTAATAAATCTTTCTTCGTTCTATTCCAATATGTAAAATAAAAGTTATGATAAGAATTCCATTAGTTGTCTGAAAAGACTGAGCCACAAAATGTGTTTAAGCAATAACTTCATGACTAATGATCACTGCTAAATCAAACTATTTATAGTATGTGATATATTGTCTAAGAGATATATAGATCCATAAGAGTCTACCTTTCAGTGGTTTATTTTGCGTCCCGTTTGGATGTATGTGATAGAGGCTTTATCGATACACTATGAGTAGATTGTGGGATTTTTGCCAGAGTTGAATGATGGTTGTAGAAAAAGTGATTCTTGTTGATATAGAAAAGGGCCCACAAACCCTTAATGTGTAGAACTTGAACTTCAAGTTCATTAATTTACAAAGCTAAATTGTATCCCTTTATATCTAAAAGAGAAATTTTGAGAACATGGAAGTCTTTCAATTAAACCTTGAAAGATCACCTAGAGGGGGGGTGAAAAGGTGATTATGCTAATCTAGTCAACTCAATGCGGAATTTAAAAACTAAATGCAATACACTCAAGTGCAATCAACAAATAATGCACACACAACCAAGCCAAGCAATTATGAATGCACAATTATGAATATTTGCAAGGCACAAAGTAAAGAGAGAGATAGAGAGAGAGTCAATGGATCAAGCGCAAACAACAAGATGTGTTTCGAGGTTCGAGCACCCAGCTCTACATCCCCGCCTTCGACACACGAAGGATTTCCAATCCACTAGCTAGTCCACCTAGGACTCTCATAAGGAGTACCCAACTCCTCTCTTTACAATTACAACCTCCTCCTTGAGGCAAGCTCCAATCCAACAAAACAATCACCTCACAACCCGAGGGATTAGCACAAAGCAAACACAAGGATCACCTCACAACTTGAGGGATACAACCCAAGGCACAAAGCCAAACAAAGATTGGGTTTTTAACTTGGTGGTCTAAACAACAACCACAAACAATCTCTTTCTCACACACAAAGATCCTATAGAAAAGATAGTAGATTTTTGTTCAAGTGTGGAGAAAACCAAGGGATTTGAAACCAGCAACTCAAAGAAAATCTTTGGGAAAAATAAAAATGAAGATAGTGAAGTTCAAACAAAAGCTTTTCCAAAATCCCTTTTCTTTGGTTTTTCAAACCCTAATAAAAACACCAAAAAGATTGTTCAATTTGAATCCAAAAACCTCTTTTAATTGCTGTGAAAACACCAGAGAGTAAGGAAAATTCGCACAAAAAAATCTTAGAGAAAAACTCTTTCCAATATGGTATTTATAGACCCCAGAAAAATATAGCCGTTGGCAGCAGAAATGTCAGAAATACACTGCCGGTCGACCAGTCCGGTCGACCGTCCAACAGTCAATTTTTGCCCGTTGGCAGCTGCCGGTCGACCGCCCCGGTCGACCCAAACAAACAGAGAGCTCTGCTCTCAGTCCCGGTCGACCCGGCCGGTCGACCGTCCCAGTGTCTCCAAACGTGCACAGATCTGTGCACGTCGGTCGACCGGCCCGGTCGACCGACTTCATCCTAGTCGACTTGGTCAGTTGACTTAGTCGACTGGTGAAGCTCGGAACAGAAAAACTGGGTTAAAAACATGTTTAAAAATTCTTTTATTTTTTCTAAAAATCACCAAAAATAGTTTTATCATTTTGCATTGATATATAAACATGTGGTAAAAAGTTTAGCTCAAATATCAATCAATATGAAATATTTTGTCTCTTATCATTTTTACAAAAAAACAAAAACTGTATTTTCTAAAACTTGGATTTTGAATAGAAAATACGTTTTATCCAAAACTCTTTCAAATACAAAAACATGATATTTAAACATTTTGAAGCATGATGTATATGGATATAATTCTATATACATGAAACATACATATATCAAAGTTTTTGTCATTAATTCCAAAAATAAGTTTTGTCAAAAATACCAAAACATAAAACACATGAATAAGTAAGTCAAAACTAAGTTTGTCTAAGAGTTGAAGCATGCATGTATATAGAACAAATCATATATACATTAAACCATGTAAACTTGTTTTGAATCTATCTATTCATGCAAACCAAGATCGGTTAAACTTAAAACCGAAAAACCGAAAACCAATATTCAAAACATGAAACGTGTGTGTTGTGAACTTGAGCATTATCATACTATTCTAATATTTACAATTTTGGATCTAAACACAAAACTAAATTATGGTACCGAAGTCTTCTTGTAGAGCGCAATCTCCAAGCCGACTCGATCCAAAACTCCTTGATCCATCGAGCAAGTGCTATATGTGATCTTTGACGCTCGGGCTCTTGAATCAACTTGTGAAAGATGTGTGGAAGCTTTCATCAACTAATAACTTGATTAATGATCTGAAACTAAAATCACAAGATTATTAGTACACATAACTACATGAGTTAATCATCATCAAAACTAGGGTGGAAGGCCTTTAGGCCAACAATCTCCCCCTTTTTGATGATGACAAAACTCATGGAGTTATATATGCATGGACTAAAGTTAAGCTTCAAAGAAGCTCCCCCTTAACTCATGCATAAACAAATAAACAATAAATAATATGCAATAAAGGCTCTTAAACATGAATGCATATAAATGCATAAACAATAAAGGTTCTAGATACCAATGAAATGTTCAAAAACAAAACATGTTCTAGATACCAATTCCAATGAAATGTTTAAAACAAAACATGCTCTAGATACCAATTACACTCTAGATACCAATTACAAAACATCCAATTACAAAACATGCTTTAGATACAAATTAAAATTAAACTAAATTAAACTTAATATATGCAAAACAAAAACATGCATATATAAACTAAAATTCTTCTCCCCGTTTTTGTCAATCATCAACAAAGGGGTAAAAACCAAAACAAAACAAAATCTTCTTTCTTTTTAATATAAGGAATCAATCTTTAATAAGGGGTAAAAGCAAAACCAATATCAATTGAAAAATCAATAAATATTTCTCTCCCTTTTTGTTCGAAATAAAAGGTTGAAAACAAGAAAAACAATATTCTCCCCTTTTTGTCTAAAACAAAAACAAGACCAATTAGGGGTGACAATCAATTAAGGTACCAATTGAAAATATGTCAAAGAATAGCATTTTGATACCAATTTAAAAGGAAGCAAACAAAAATATTGATACCAATTTTAAACAAAACACATGACAATCTTGATACCAATTTGAAATTAAACATAATGAATTTTGAATGTCTAAACCAAAAATTTGATACCAATTGTAAATCATTTTCATTTTAAACATATGATACCAATTTGAAATTTTCAATCATAAAGTAAGGGAGTGGGAATCAAATACCAATTGAGAAATCACCAATTGAAAGACAAAATCAAATTTTCTCCCCCTTTATGAAATACCAACTAAAATGATGCATAGGCTTGATACCAATATAAAAATAATCAATTGAAACAAAATTGAAGCTCAAGCACTAGCATAAATAAGATTTTGTGCTTAAAGATATAGGGATATAATAAGCACAAATAAAACATATATATGTATGAAAGATAGATACCAATAGAAATTGATATTCTTGGAATAGAAAGCATACATACATACAAAATATATATGAGTATACAAGAAATGTCAAGATTGATACCAATTGAAAGAATTCAATGATACCAATTGAAATAACAATAATATCAAATGTATATCTCATATTATCTATACTTCCCAATCATGATTCAAGTTTTAAATGATTTTCAATATAAGGCATACATGAACATGATCTCCCATCCAATCTCCCATAGATGGTAGGGGTTTTCAAAAATAGATTTGAAAATAAGTTTTGTTTGAAAATCTCTACCATAGTGAAGAATACGAACTAGTTATAGGAAAAACTTTTAAAACTAGTACGAAATCCTTCAAGAAAGGAATCAAACAAAATGATTTTCATGAAACACATGTAAATCACATGATCACTAAACACTCAAAGTCCATAAAACTCATATCAAATTCTCATGAAAACACATCATGAGTAAACTAATAAAGTGAGTGTACAAGTATAATGTGACACATATCATCATGAAAATATTCAATTAGGCTCATATGAAATTCCTTGAAAACATGAAATTCATTATAAATGTGAAATCACTTAGCAAATATGAAATTCATCCAAACGATTTAAACTTCAAGGCATATGTATGTCATATACAAACTAAAGTATACATACATATCTTAAACATAATGAGTCCACAAAAGTATATGCATGAAGGCACGTGGCTCAAGGATGTACATGTATAATCAATAGTTTGGATAAGATAGACATATACATGAAGTTAAAAAAAATAAACACAAAATCAAGAAAAACTAGATTTTAACCAAAACTAATTTCATTTCAAGGTATATGTATGAATTGTCAACACAATAAGTATACATACACATCCTTAAACACAATTGAGTCCATATATATAGATTTGCATGAAAGGCAAATGACTCAAAGGGTATACATGTATATCTTAAGATTCGGCAAATAAACATATACATGAAATGAAAACTCATACACATAAAACGAATCCAAAAATAGGAATACAAGTTTAAAATGCATGAATCATCAAAACTAGACTATACTAACACATTTAATGGGTACAAATAAGCATCTAAGCACAAACATATATAAAGATTTATTTGTGTCCCACTACATGTGCAAGTATAAATTCTAGTTTTAATGAAAACTAACATCTAAACAAGTAGTCAAATCATTAAGCATAAAACGGAATATGAATCAACATGAAAGACATAAAAATGATCATGAAGAACATCCACATGCTATTAGAATCAAGAAATATATAATAGCCTATAAACATCAAACCATGAATCATTAAAAACAAAAAGTCATAGTCAACCATATGATTTGCATGACAAAGATATGTGCATTAAACCTATGATTAACATGATAGTTAAGACATAAGGAGAACACAAAATAATGGTCCATACTAAACATGGGTGTCTCAACAACTAATCATGTAAAGCATAAGTCTAATAAACATGGCAAATATCATACTAATCATGAAATAATGAAACATGATTCAATAAGAACAAAAATCATAAACATCCAAATGGTCATAATGCATATGCATGTGCATTAGATCTAGGGCATACATGTTAGTTTAAATAAGGTGAGAACACTAAATATAGATCCATATAAAACATGGGTGCTCAAGTAACTAAACATGTATAGCACTATTCTAATAAGCATGACATAAGCATAATAATAGATGAACATGAAAAGCATGCAAATAAAAATGGGAGTTGGAGAATGATACCAAAACCGATGAAAGTGCATCTCTAATTCTCCAAACCACGGTGGTCCTCCCACCAAATCTCCTTGAGAGTGAAGCATCCAAATGGTTCTCTTTAGGCACGGAACGCATCCACTCCAAGGCACCAACACTCTCACGTTTTGCGAGAGCTCCCACCTACATCAAAAGGTATAGAGGTGGTCTTTGGTACCCATTTCTTTGTGGGTCCACGGGGGTTAGTATCCTTTCTAACCCAAACAAGATTAGTTGCTAAATTTTCATGATAGATACGATCATAACAAAATCTAGCAAGATGGCCTTTTCGGCCACAATGTGTACATGTGTACACATGAGCATACGTGCGATAGTGGTGACCGTGGAAAGCATGTGGATGCCGTGAAGGGTGAGCATGCAAAGATGGACCTTATTTCTTGCGAACCAAGGTTTCCAAACGTGTATGATTCAATGTGCATTGGCTCAAAGTGGAGCCCAAACATTCAACACTTTTCTTCAAAATATTTATATCATTTTCAATAGTGGAAGACAAAGTGGAGCATGCAATAGGTGTACAAGAAGAAGAAGCTATACTAGCATGGCACACATGAGAATCAATATCAATTTTTAAAGATTCATTTTTCTTTAAAACAAAATCCAATTCTTTTGTAATAGAATCAATTTTATTTTTCAAAACAAGGTTATCTTTTAAAACAAAATCCAATTTAGAAGATAAAACCTCATTGTGCTTCACAACATCATCACAATCATTTTTGTTTTTCAAAATCTCAATCTCATCAAGGGCAAGGTCTAGTTGAGATCTTAGTGAGTCACGTTCACTAGTGATCTCTTCCTTTTCTTGCAAAACTAATTCAAAATTAGAACATAAATCCTTTAATTCATTTTTCAAAATAAGGTTGTCCTCTTTCAAAAGATTGTGTTTTTTCAATAAATTTTCAAGCTTTTGAGCAAGTTCCAAATTTAAAGTTTGAACTTCAAAACAACCATGGCAATAGGAACTAGAGCTATCATCTAATTGAGTGTCCGATTGTACCTCAAGGGAGTTTTTTCCTTGGACCATGAAGCAATGCTCTTCGGACTTTTCTCTCTTAGATCTCCTCATCTCGTTGACAACCCTTGGAAGCTCGGGAGACGTCAATAAGCTCCAAACTGCAAAAGCCGAGTCATATCGGTCAAACACCGGTAAAAGATGTTCACTAAGAGATGCTCTAAGTGTTCTAAGTGCTAATGCATTTGCCTTCTTATGCTTGCTACTATTGGGGAATGATTCCATAGTGGAGGCTTGATAAACTAGATGTCCTAGTCTTTTCAAATGGCTACTCATATTGGCCTTCCAAACATCAAGTCTAATATGGTCAAACATAGGAGGGCTATCCATGAGTGCAAACTAAATGAGTGCAAATGAATAATGCAAATGAAGATTAGCAAACCAAGATCTCACTCCTAGGTGGTTAAACCTAAATATCAGGAGCGCTAGCTCTGATACCAATTGAAAGATCACCTAGAGGGGGGGTGAATAGGTGATTATGCTAATCTAGTCAACTCAATGCGGAATTTAAAAACTAAATGCAATACACTCAAGTGCAATCAACAAATGATGCACACACAACCAAGCCAAGCAATTATGAATGCACAATTATGAATATTTGCAAGGCACAAAGTAAAGAGAGAGATAGAGAGAGAGTCAATGGATCAAGTGCAAACAACAAGATGTGTTTCGAAGTTCGAGCACCCAGCTCTACATCCCCGCCTTCGACACACGAAGGATTTCCAATCCACTAGCTAGTCCACTTAGGACTCTCACAAGGAGTACCCAACTCCTCTCTTTACAATTACAACCTCCTCCTTGAGGCAAGCTCCAATCCAACAAAACAATCACCTCACAACCTGAGGGATTAGCATAAAGCAAACACAAGGATCACCTCACAACTTGAGGGATACAACCCAAGGCACAAAGCCAAACAAAGATTGGGTTTTAACTTGGTGGTCTAAACAACAACCACAAACAATCCCTTTCTCACACACAAAGATCCTATAGAAAAGATAGTAGATTTTTGCTCAAGTGTGAAGAAAACCAAGGTATTTGAAACCAGCAACTCAAAGAAAATCTTTGGAAAAAATAAAAATGAAGATAGTGAAGTTCAAACAAAAGCTTTTCCCAAAATTCCTTTTCTTTGGTTTTTCAAACCCTAATAAAAACACCAAAAAGATTGTTCAATTTGAATCCAAAAACCTCTTTTAATTGCTGTAAAAACACCAGAGAGTAAGGAAAAATTCGCACAAAAAATCTTAGAGAAAAACTCTTTCCAATGGGGTATTTATAGACCCCAGAAAAATATAGCCGTTGGCAGCAGAAATGTCAGAAATACACTGCCGGTCGACCGGTCCGGTCGACCGTCCAACGGTCAATTTTTGCCCGTTGGCAGCTGCCGGTCGACCGCCCGGTCGACCCAAACAAACAGAGAGCTCTGCTCTCAGTCCCGGTCGACCCGGCCGGTCGACCGTCCCAGTGTCTCCAAACGTGCACAGATCTGTGCACGTCGGTCGACCGGCCCGATCGACCGACTTCATCCTAGTCGACTTGGTCAGTTGACTTAGTCGACTGGTGAAGCTCGGAACAGAAAACTGGGTTAAAAACATGTTTAAAAATTCTTTTATCTTTTCTAAAAATCACCAAAAATAGTTTTATCATTTTGCATTGATATATAAACATGTGGTAAAAAGTTTAGCTCAAATATCAATCAATATGAACTATTTTTGTCTCTTATCATTTTTACAAAAAAACAAAAACTGTATTTTCTAAAACTTGAATTTTGAATAGAAAATACGTTTTGTCCAAAACTCTTTCAAATACAAAAATATGATATTTAAACATTTTGAAGCATGATGTATATGGATATAATCCTATATACATGAAACATACATATATCAAAGTTTTTGTCATTAATTCCAAAAATAAGTTTTGTCAAAAATACCAAAACATAAAATACATGAATAAGTAAGTCAAAACTAAGTTTGTCTAAGAGTTGAAGCATGCATGTATATAGAACAAATCATATATACATTAAACCATGTAAACTTATTTTGAATCTATCTATTCATGCAAACCAAGATCGGTTAAACTTAAAACCGAAAAACCGAAAGCCAATATTCAAAACATGAAACGTGTGTGTTGTGAACTTGAGCATTATCATACTATTCTAATCTTTACAATTTTGGATCTAAACACAAAACTAAACTATGGTACCAAAGTCTTCTTGTAGAGCGCAATCTCCAAGCCGACTCGATTCAAAACTTCTTGATCCATCGAGCAAGTGCTATATGTGATCTTTGACGCTCGGGCTCTTGAATCAACTTGTGAAAGATGTGTGGAAGCTTTCACCAACTAATAACTTGATTAATGATCTGAAACTAAAATCACAAGATTATTAGTACACATAACTACATGAGTTAATCATCATCAAAACTAGGGTGGAAGGCCTTTGGGCCAACAAACCTAAGCCCTCCTTTTATTAAAATTTTGTATACAAAGAAGATAAGATTGTACTCCTAATATCTACACCTATAATGTCTTGGATGATGCTCTAAGAAAGTCTAAGAGGTAGAAGAGCTGATAAAATCTCATGATCTTATAATAAAAGATTTAATTAAGCTATATCCGAAAGTTTGCAGTTAGAAAAATATAAGTCATGGAAGCCTCAAAGGATATCTTGACCCTGTAAGAAAGAGCTAGTACGTTGGAACTCTCCTATCGCTCGGTTTGACTATTCATTGTTAATTAAACAACCTCCTCTAACTTTCTCTCCAACCTCCTCTATGACCCTTCTTACTGTCGTCATTCAGTTTTATTACAAATAATTGTACTGCAAGTTGATGAAGTCTTTGCAGTATCTTCCACTTTGATTCTGTATACTGCATTAGACTGAGTTATCCATGTCGCAAAGCAATGATATGATTTTCACAGGTAGGATGGAAAGATTTTGTGATGGTTCATTTAATGAATAATCAAGTTAGCTCGATGAACGATTGAAGGCCGTAAGATATAAATTTGGGTTTATAAGTCAAGTATTCATCTATGATTATGATTACAACCATTAGAAATTAAGAAAGATAAGGCAAGACTGCATTCGATCGCAAGTCGCATATGAGTTAATCTTGTATATGCTAACTTAATTAAGTACCATCGTACTCTGACTTCGAACATCTGAGCCTCTTCCCAATTTACATGTGAATAGGGTTAATTAATTAGTGCAAAAATAAGAAGAAGATATGATGACATAGTTAGTAAAAACTATACGAGTGTATAAGTAAAATTTAAAACAACAGATGTGTTAACCGAAAGTGACTATGGTCAAGTAGATTAATCAACTCTACCAGTTAAATAATAGGATGTATGAAGGGTGGAGTATAACTAACTACAAGACTTACTAGTACAAATTAGGAATATATGTACTAAAAGTGTAATCAATAGTTAGACGAAACATTGAATGGTTGACCTTGATAATATTTTGTGTGTAAAATGAATGTTGCATATGAATGATACTGAAGCATGAATGTGATTAAGTGTGACATGATGTATACAGTTATACATGCTCATACACATACACCTCTATTTGGATACACAGTTATTGATAATATGAATGAGAACTCAATTTATATGAATGAGATACGTAGATCACTTTACTGTTGACTTACAACTCATGTGTGAATATTAACCAGTGAATTATATACATCTTATTGATAATAGAATTACTAAACAGGAAGGTGAACTGTAACTTACACTGCATACACATATACAGTGAATTATGTACATTCTCTAGTAATAGAAGTGATAAGCTGAGAATCAAAGTATAATAAATGATTAAATTATTGTAATATGATGAATTGATTATTATCTGAGTGTATGTATATACATGCAGTGAGCCACATAAAATTCTTCGACAATGGAGTCGATGAGCTGAAAAGCAAACCATATTGTTTAATTGATATTCATATCGTCACTACATTGGTTGCTATTTGCGTGTAAATTTAAACATGTCTTTTGCATTCATGCTCATTTGAGGAAGGGGTCGGGCGGGAGCCGATAGGAGGGGGAAGACGGTATTATTGCATTATATACGTACATATAAATAAAAGGAAGAGGCCGGGCGGGAGCCGGTAGGAGGGGAAAGACGGTGTTATTGTTATATGATATTTATACACACACACGCGCGTACATATATAGGAGGAAAGGGCCAGGCGGGAGCTGGTAGGAGGGGAAAGACAGTGTTATTGTGTTATATATCTTTATAAAAGGAGGAAGGGCCGGGCGGGAGCCGACAGGAGGGGGAAGATGGAGAATTTTCACACTTCACGTGTGAATTGCATATGCATATGAATAACATATAATATGTATCTCATTAAATATGACATGTGAATGTTGTGAAGTGTAATATGATATTGTGATGTGTGAAGCGTGATAAGATTATATGATATAAAAGTATGTTTTGTGAAGCATATGCTATCTGTATGCATAAACTATATATAAGATAGTGGAAGTGTGATTGGCGCGCCGTGCATGATATATGAAATACGTTTGTGATACATATTGTGAATACATAAGAAAATTTGATAATAAAGTATAATTACCGAGCTAATATTTTACTGAATTTATAGACCCTGTAACATGTGGCATAGAATACAGGAAATGTCATAAGAAATCAGTGACCAAAAGAGTCAGACCATCCCCGAAGATTATGGAACCCAATTGTTTCATCATATGTTATTTGATTTTCTGTTTCTCTTATTCGTCCAAATCTGCTCTATTACTCAAAAAATCATGCTTATTATTGATTATATTCACCATTCTCTGATTTTCTTCTATCTCTACTCACTGAGCTATTAAGCTCACCCCCTCCTAGTTTCATGTTTTCAGGTTACGTCTTGGCGGAGGACAAACTTTAGGTTTATACTTTTGTAGAAAATTTTGCTAATAATGAATGTATTGAGAATGTAATTTAGTTCTTATCGTATATATTCATTATCTTATTTGACGTGTACTTGTAGCAAGTGTTAGTATTGTGAGATGGATAGTCCGAATCTATGTATTGTATGGAGATATGAGTTTAGTTATGATTATGATGAGTTAGAGTTAAAGATAGTTTGACATTATTCTGTGGATGACGAGATGGGTGCTCTCGAGTATTTAATTATTGTGTTTCACATAGGTAGGCCATTGTGAGCCGAAATATTATTATGATTGCGTTGATATTTGTTGAGTTTGATTTATATGCTTAGGTTGAGGATAAGTAGGCTGCTGTTGGCCAAAATTATTGTGGTGTGAAATGTATATTTGGACATATCAGTATTTACAAAGGAGGTGCTGCCTCACGAATATTGGAGATGAGTATATTAATCTGTTGATCAATATAGATGTTTAAGTAAATTGAGATTATTAGAATCTGAGACCATTACAGTTGGTATCAGAGCGCAAGATATAGAATGAGGATAGATTTAGAATAATTATAGTAGAAATAGGATTGGATTGGTAGGGCTGATTGTTATGATTGATATGCATGATTATATTTTGTATGTATGTAAAAATGTTGTTTGATATGGTTGGTTTAAGGGGAGAGGAGTTCTTACGTGGATGATTAATCCCGAAGTGCGAGATATTTGGTCACAGCCTCATGTTTGGATTATGGTACCTACATGCCATAATTCAAATGTGCTCTGCTAGGGGCCCACACCCTCAGATGAACTGCCAGTGATATTGGACACTGGAGTAAGGGAATGATTAAAATATCAAGTGTGCCAAGATTAATTTGAATCGTAAGGATATAGTATAAAATTGATTAAGAGATAATGAATCTTGAGGTGAATGATTGAGAAAGATATCGCATCAAAGAAAGATTTTATGATATGCAAGAGAAATGTGAAAATTTTATACTTACTCATTTTAGGTAGCAAGTTTCGAGGACGAAACTTTTGTAAGGGAGGTAGAACTGTAACACCCCGAAGGACGAAACTTTTGTAAGGGGGTAGAACTGTAACACCCCGAATTATTAAAATCTTGATTTAATATTCTAATACTTGATTAATGAGATTATACAAAATTATCTGAGGTAATTTAAATTTATTTTGTGTCATTTTGGGATTTTAGAAATTTTGAAAAAATTTGGATGTGAGGTAAACTGGAGAATACACACACACGTATAAATTATGTGTGAGTTAAGTGTATGCGAAATTTTTATGCAGTCATCCTTGCATGGATGCATGTATATATAATTATACATAAAATTATGTATGTAAATTCATGCAATAAATTGGTGAATGAGTAAATTGTGTAAATATAAGAAAATATAAATAAAATATATTTGAAATATTATAATAATATATTCCTAATAGTTAGTGGTAGAGGGTAGGCATGCATGAGATGGGTGTATGGATGGTTAGGATTTTGTTTGAAATTCATGTGTATAGGTGGCATGATAAGATGAGAGAGAGATTATGAATGTGCATAATAATAAATTTGAGAGAGGTTTTGTGTAAAATGAGGAGAGAAAATTCTTATCCTTCTCTTTCATTTTCTAGGGCTGAAATAAGTTTCACTTTCACTCCCCCCAAATTCCTAAAACCCTTGATCTCTCTCTCTCTCTCTCATATCCTCTCTCCAACTAACCCTCTCTCTCTTTCCCCCCCTCCCCGGAGCAGGTGGTGCAATCCAGCAGGAGGCTGGGTTGCGTGCGCGCCAGTTGCGCGCCGGCAGTTGCGGCGCCGGGGGGGGGCTCCACCGGCGGTCTGGATGGGAGGGGCAACACCCTTTTGGGGTTGGTCCTTTACTCTCACACCCCCCTTTCCCTTGATATGTATGATCAAAACCTCAAAAGAACTTTAGCCTCTCTCACTTATGATTTCTCTTTATGATTCATTCCTCTCTTTTTCTATGGTCATGGTCCGCCAGGGTACCGACGGTAAGTTAAGGCACAAAGATTTCGAAGAAGAGGAAACCATGGTGAGGGAGATTCCATCTTGATCTAAATCTATTTTAATTTTCTCAATTCAGAAAATTCTCAGATATGTAGTGATTAACTTCTGTCATTTAAGAGAATCTTCAATCTATATTTTTCCTATATTTTCTTGTAAAATTTCTGAACAAAATCATCATCTTGAGTAAAATAGAGAATCTTCCCAATAGGTGCATCAATCTGTTAAACAGAATAATCTGTAAAATTGGGCTCAGTTCCTTAGTGTCTTAGGGTTAAATAATATCATATTATATATCATTGGAAAGATAATCGAGTTTACTTTCTAACAGTTCATACCATGTTCTTATCAGATACCTGTAACTTAAGTTATGGTCAAAATATTAAATGTTGATCGAAACTGTCGTGCTGCAGAACTCATTCACAGCTGATGAGTTTTTAAATATTTAGAGCAGTTTGGAAAGATAGTGGAGTCTAGTTTCTAATAAATCTTTTCTCATTCTATTCCAATATATAGAATAAAAGTTATGATAAGAACTCCATTAGTTGTCTGGAAAGACTGAGTCACAAAATGTGTTTAAGCAACAAGTTCATGACTAATGACCACTGTTAAATCAAACTATTTATAGTATGTGCTATATTGTCTAAGATATATATAGAGCCATAAGAGTCCACCTTTCAGTAGTTTATGTCGCGTTCCGTTTGGATGTATGTGATAGAGGTTTTGTCGAAACATTATGAGTAGATTGTGGGATTTTTGCCAGAGTTGAATGGTGTTGTAGAAAAAATGATTCTTGTTGATATAGAAAAGGCCCCACAAACCTTAATGTGTAGGACTTGAACTTCAAGTTCATTAATTTACAAAGCTAAATTGTATCTCTTTATATCTAAAAGAGAAATTTTGAGAACACGGAAGTCTCTCAATTAAACCTAAACCCTCCTTTCATTAAAATTTTGTATACAAAGAAGATGAGATTGTACTCCTAATGTCTACACCTATAATGCATTGGTTGATGCTCTAAGAAAGTCTAAGAGGTAGAAGAGCTGATAAAATCTCATGATCTTATAACAAAGGATTTAATTAAGCTATATCCGAAAGTTTACAATTAGCAAAATATAAGTCATGAAAGCCTCAAAGGATATCTTGACCCTGTAAGGAAGAAATAGTACGTTGAAACTCTCTTATCGCTCGTTTTGACTATTCATTGTTAATTAAACAACCTCCTCTAACTTTCTCTCTAAGCTACCAAATGTCTAAGGGAACTCTATTAAGTAACAAGAGCAACCACAATTACAATAAGAGTATGGTTTAATACATAACTCAAGTGTAGTCTAATTCCTTATTTACTTGCTTTGTCACCTATTTGATAACCCTATTTGATAAGGTAATTATTTGGGTATACCATATCATTCTGCAAATTCACATTATTCCCCAATTTCTTTGATCATCTGTACTTGAACTCCTCCTAGGCCCTTTAGACTATATCGTAGTAGTGTTGTATGCATCATATGTACTAGAAAGTGAAATACTCAAGTGAATCCTAAAGTATCACTATTTTACCTCCTAAATTGAGACTTGTGTATTTAAATTCATAAATAGTACACCTTAAAATGTGAGTATGGTAGGTGAAGTTTGAAAAATGTAATTCCAACTGTAGGAAAACTTCTATAGTGAAATGATTTAAGGGCTAGTCAATGAGTGGGAAGGGCCTGAATTGTACATAGAGTAGTTGAGAAAGTGTCAAAGACTGTTAGATCAAATTATGAGCGAATAACCCATATTTATTATTCTTAAGGATCTTTTGCGTATAATTAATAAATTCTAGTAAGTTTCGGCTATGACCCTTCTTACTGTCGTCATTCAGTTTTATCACAAATAATTGTACTTCAAGTTGATGAAGTCTTTCTAGTATCTTCTACTTTGATTCTGCATACTGCATTAGACTGAGTTATCCATGTCGCAAAGTAATGTGATTTTCACAGGTAGGATGAAAAGATTTTGTGATGATTTATTTAATGAATAATCAAGTTAGCTCGATGAACGATTGAAGGCCGTAAGATATAAATTTGGGTTAGAAGTCAAGTATTCATCTATAACTATGAATACAACCATTAGGAATTAAGAAACATAAGGCAAGACTGCATTCAATAGCAAGCCGCATATGAGTTAATCTTGTATATGCTAACTTAATAAGTACCCTCGTACTCTGACTTCGAACATCTAAGCCTCTTTTCAATTTACATGTGAAGAGGGGTTTATTAATTAGTGCAAGAATAAGAAGATATGATGACATAGTTAGTAAAAACTATACGAGTGTATAAGTAAAATTTAAAATCACGGATGTGCTAACCGAAGTGACATGGTCAAGTGGATTAATCAACTTTACCAGTTAAATAATAGGGTATGAAGGGTGGAGTATAGCTAACTATAAGACTTACTAGTATAAATTAGGAATATATGTATTAGAAGTGTAATCAATAGTTATACGAAACATTAAACAGTTGACCTTGATAATATTTTGTGTGTAAAATAATTATTGCATATGAATAATAGTATGAATGTGATTAAGTGTGACATGATGTATACAGTTATACATGCTCATACGCATACACCTCTATTTGGATACACGGTCGTTGATAATATGAATGAGAACCCAATTTATATGAATGAGATACGTAGATCACTTTTCTGTTGACTTACAACTCATGTGTAAATGTATAATCAGTGAATCATATACATCTTATTGATAATAGAATTACTAAATAGGAAGGTGAACTGTAACTTACATTGCATACGCATATACAGTAAATTACATACATTTTTCAGTAATAGATGTGATAAGCTGAGAATAAAACTATAATAAATGTTCAAATTATTGTAATATGATGAATTGATTATTATTTGGGTGTATGTATACACACGTAGTGAACCACATAAAATTTTTTAGTAATGGAGTTGATGAGCTGAAAAGCAAACCATATTGTTTAATGATATTCATATCGTTACTACATTGGTATTTGTGTGTAAATATAAACATGTATTTTGCATTCATGCTCATTGGAGGAAGAGGCCGGGCGGGAGCCGGTAGGAGGGAAAGACAGTGTTATTACATTATATACGTACATATATATAGGAGGAAGGGGCCGGGCGGGAGCCGGTAGGAGGGGGAAGACGGTGTTATTGTTATATGATATTTATACACACACACGTACATATATAAGAGGAAGGGGCTGGGTAGGAGCCGGTAGGAGGGAGAAGACGGTGTTATTATGTTATATATCTTTATAGAATGAGGAAGGGGCCGGGCGGGAGCCGACAGGAGGGGAAAGATGGAGAATTTTCACACTTCACGTGTGAATTGCATATGCATATGAATAACGTATAATACATATCTCATTAAATATGACATGTGAATGTTGTAAAGTGTAATGTGATATTGTGATGTGTGAAGCGTGATAAGATTACATGATATAAAAGTATGTTTTGTGATGCATATGTTATCTGAATGCATAAACTATATATAGGATAGTGGGAGTGTGATTGGCGCGCCCGTGTATGATATATGAAATATGTATGTGATACATACAGTGAATACATAAGAAGAATTTGATAATAAACTATAATTGCCAAGCTAATATTTTATTGAATTTATAAACCCTGTAACCTGTGGCATAGAATACGGGAATGTCATAAGAAATCTGTGACCAAAAGAGTCAGACTGTCCTCGAAGATTATGGAGCCCAAATGTTTCATCATATGTTATTTGATTTTCTGTTTCTCTTATTCGTCCAGATCTGCTCTATTACTCAAAAAATCATGCTTATTATTGATTATATTCACCATTCTCTGATTTTCTTCTATCTCTACTCACTGAGCTATTAAGCTCACCCCTCCCAGTTTCATATTTTCAGGTCACGTCATGGCGGAGGACCAACTTTAGGTTTATACTTTTTGTAGAAAATTTTGCTAATAATGAATGTATTGAGGATGTAATTTAGTTCTTGTTGTATATATTCATTATCCTATTTGACGTGTACTTGTAGCAAGTGTTAGTATTGTGAGATGGATAGTTCGAATTCATGTATTGAATGGAAATATGAGTTTAGTTATGATTATGATGAGTTGAACTTAAAAAATAGTTTGGCATTATTTTGTGGATAACGAGAGGGGTGCTCTTGAGTACTTAATTATTGTATTTTACATAAGCTGACTGTTGTGAGCCGAATATTATTATGATTGCGTGGGTGATTGTTGAGTTTGGTTTATATGCTTGGATTGAGGATAAGTAGGTTGCTGTTGGCCGAAATTATTGTGGTGTGAAATGTATATTTGAACATATCAGTATTTACAAAGGAGGTGCTGCCAAAATTTTGAGGAATATTGAATATGAGTATAATAATCTGTTAATTAATATAGATGTTTATGTAAATTGAGATTATTAGAATCTGGGACCGTTACAAAAGTTGAAGCTAAAGAAGTCCCCGAACGCAGAAAAGTTGGAGCTATTTCATACTGATGTATTAGGTAATGTTTCTGTTCTTTCCCTTGGTAGATCATTATATTTTGTGACATTTATTGATAATACAAGTAGAAATATCTGGATTTGCTTCTTGAAGCAAAAATCAACATGTTTGATGTGATCAAGAAGTGATTGGCCCAAGTTGAAAATGAGAAAAGTTTAAAGCTTAAGTTTTTGAAGTCAAACAATGAGGGCGAATACTGAAATAGCAGATTCAAAAAATTTTGCACTAATCGGAGAATCAAAAAGTGAAGACGGTTTCAGAAAATTCTCATCAATATGGAAGGGCCGAGCGCATAAACAAGACCATTCTAAAGCGTTTTAGGAGCATGCAGATACATACAGGATTGCCCAAGCAATTTTGGACAGATGCAGTCAACATGACAGTGTATCTGATCAACAAAGGACCTTCAGTGCCTCTAAATTATGGGATTCTGGAGGAAGCATTGATCGAGAAAGAGGTAAACTTAAACCACCTGTGTACATTTGGTTGTATCTCTTATGCACATATTGAATTAGATCACATGAGCAGGTTGAATCCAAAGTCCAAGAGGTGCATTTTCATTGGGTAGGAACAAGCGAGTACGGCTATCAGTTTCGGGATCTGGAGATCTGAAAGATCCTTAGGTATAAGAATATGGTATTTAATGAAATGATAGTGGACAAGGACTTGCTGAAAGAGAGGAGTACTCTGGAGCAACAGAGCAGGGCTACAATTCAGAGTTTGTTGAACTTGATGATGTTCCTGTGGAGAAGATTCGGAGCATTCCGAAAGAGAATGAGAAATCTCGAGTATGGCCTTCGGCCCCCCAAATTGAGATGAGGTGATCGACTAGGCTGACCAAAGTCCTTCTTTGCACTATTTATTGTTGACTGATAGTTGTGAACCTGAGTGTTATGAGGAAGCGTTACAGGTGGAAGCCAAAGACAAGTGAGAACTTGCTATGAATGATGAAATGAAATCTCCTATGAAGAACAAAACATGAGATTTGGTTGAGCTGCCTGAGGATAAGAAAGCTCAGTATAACAAATAGGTTTATCAGTTGAAGGAGAGGAATGACGACACTAAAAGGTACAAGGCGAGATTGGTTGTGAAGGGATTTCAACAGTGAAAAGGTATTAATTTTGCCAAGATTTTCTCTCATGTTGTGAAGTTAACCACTATTAGATCTGTTTTGAGTATTATGACAATATAGATTTTCATTTAGAGCAGCTGAATGTTAAAACTGTGTTTCTCCATGCTGATTTGGAGGTGGACACCTATATGATGCAACCAGATGGATCAGTCATGTTGGATAAGGAGCATCTAGTTACAAGCTCAAGAAAAGTCTTTATGGCTTGAAAGAAACTTCTAGGCAATGGTATTTGAAGTTTAATAAATTTATGGCTAGTAGTGGATACTTAAGACTGCAAGTTGATCATTGTTGCTATCTTAAGTATTTTGAGAACTCTTACAGCATGCTACTTTTGTATGTAGATGACATGCTTGTTGCTTGTTCAAGTATGAAGGAGATTGTAAATCTCAAAGCTCAGTTGGTAAGAAATTCTCAATAAAGGACGAGTTCTGCGAAGAAGATACTTGAAATGAGGATCAGCAAAGAGATAAAGAAGACTGTTGAAGCTATCACAAGCAGAGTACATAGAGATTACGCTGAAAAGGTTTTTAATTTTATGATGCTAAACCTATAAAAGTCCCGCTGGGAGGTCACTTTTAGCTCTTGAAAGTACAAGAACTGAAGACCGAAGATAAGAAGGCTCTCATATTGAAGGTGCCGTATGCATCAATTGTGGGTAGCTTGATGTAGGCTATTTTCTATACAAGACTAGATATTGCTCAAGCAGTGAGAATTGTCAGCAGATACATGAGCAATTTCAAGCAGAGCAGTGTAAAACAGTTAAGTGAATCTTAAGGATATCTGAAAGAAAGTTCAAACACTCGTATTTTTATTACCCTGTTTATTCCTTAATTAACAGATAATCAAAAATGAAAATCCTAAATACGATAATCAGGGTGTAGATGCATTAAAAATAGATTTGTGGTTTATAAATACAAAGAAGCATATATACATGTATATAATAATTTTACACCCAAATTACATATACATATGGTGATTGATAAAATATGGAAAACAAATTGAAGTAAAAGAAATTCTATATTTAATTAAAAATTAAGTATAATAATATGAATACATGAGGTTTTGGGTACATATACCTGTACACTAGTATAAATGATATTCATGAAAATTATCAAAAAGAAATTAAAAATAAATAAAAAAATGTTAAAAGAAGTGGGTGGAGAATGGAAGGTGGAGATGGAATCTTGAGACTTGGATGTGAGATGGAGGGTGGAGATGAAGTTGGAATTTGAGTTGGGTGAGGAGGCAAGCTAAGAGAATTTGGGGATTTTTATTTGTGAAAATTAAAATCAATAAAACCCTATTTTCTCTCAACTCCTCCCATCTCCTTCATCCTCAACTCATCCGTCTCCTTCCCTCAATCTTACTCACTACCTCTCAATCTCACTCACCATTATCTCAGTCTTTCTCACCCTCGCCATCTCTCTCTTACCCCTCCCTTTTTCCCTTTGCTTCTCGGGTCAGGACAAGCAACCGCGACAACCAGAGGGAGGCCGGCACTAGGGCATGGGCCTCCTCAGGTGCGGCACGACCTGACAGACTAGAGGAGGGTGGCAGTCTTTGTGGGCACGATGCAATAATTGAGGGTAGCACAACCACTCCAAGAGGAGGAGGAGGTGGTGGTGAGGAGGAGAAGTGTAGAATTGTGGGAAAAATCTAATTTGAGGTATAAATCTAAACGATCTCATTTAATTGAGTTTAATTGCTTCAAAATTCTGAAATTTATATTAATTATAGGAAATTGGAACCGAGAAGTTGAGAAGTGGCGGTGATCGACTAAATAATTAAAGACCAAGGTAAAACCCTATACTCAGTTGGATGTTAAATTAGATAGATAAATTCCTAAGTTGATATATGGATACATGTATTATGCGTATTAGGAATTGGGGGAAGTAAAGAATCAGTGTCAGTACTCATGGAATACGTGCATAGGATGCCTAACTCAAAAGTGAGTAGAGTCCTATACCGAAATATATCGTATTTGACATGTTAATTATGTAAAGAACTAAATCGAAAACTTATGACACTAATTAAAGGTATACAAAGGCATTGACATGCAAATTAACACATAAGATTTAGTTTAATTGTGATGAACGTGATGCGATGAATATTAATTGAACAAATCCATGTTTCACGTGCTTGATGTGTTTCAATTGCATTCTATGCTATTGGCTCACGTACACATACATGATACAGATCGACTGAAAAAATTGTATATATATCATATCTTGATAAAAACACTAGTTAACCTTTAAACTCTAATCGGGAGTACCATGAATCCGAATATGATTTGATATGTGTGTGTGACATATGGTTCATGTGAAATTGGTTGTCAGTGAAAGTATGCATACTTATATATATATATATATATATATATATATATATATATATATATATATATATATATATATATATATATATATATATATGTATGTATGTATGTATGTATGTATGTATGTATGTATGTATATGTGTGTATATATATGTGTGTGTATATGTGTGTGTGTATATATATGTATGTATATGTGTATATGTGTGTGTGTGTGTGTGTAGTATTGGAGGAAGGGATCCACATTGCACGTGCGAATGCGAAGACGGTGCTATGATCTACATATGATGATGTTATACTGTGTGTGTGATTGTTTGATAATGGATAGTTATATATATCATAGTGTATATGTTGATTGTTTGATACTGGATAATTACAAAATGATCATATCCCGACACGAGAATAATGTAAGAACATATTTATCATCATCAACATGTGCTTCATGCTTATTCTTTAATTTCATATCACTTTGCATCTTTATATGTTCATTCTTTCAGTTTAAAAGAAAATTTTGGATATAACTCTCTACTCACTGAGCTGTCAAGGTCACTCTATTAATTAATCATGTTTTCATATCAGAACAAGGATAAAGGTGTAGTGTAGTGCTTATCTGTTCATATTACTGGAGTCCTGATCCTATCATAACTTCTTTTTGTCTAATTTTGTTAGGTAATAATAGTGTCGATATGACAATATCAAAACTCATGTATATATCCTTAGAATTTCTGTTATGAGTATGCTTATATATCTTAGTATCTGTGCATATGCTAATCCTGTGAAGGAATGGATTCGGTGATTCTCCCAGGGTGAGTATTGATATAAATGACTTGGAGGTATGGAGTGTGTTTTATTCAAAGACTAAGTAGGCGATGTCAAGCCGAAATATTTTTATTGACTGCATGGGTGAATGTTTTGATTGATTTATATATATAATTGAGATTGTTATAAGGCGTGTAGGCTATTGATAATATATGTTGT
This sequence comes from Agave tequilana, assembly GCA_038442645.1. Taxonomy (NCBI): domain Eukaryota; kingdom Viridiplantae; phylum Streptophyta; class Magnoliopsida; order Asparagales; family Asparagaceae; genus Agave; species Agave tequilana. The sequence continues at coordinate 53,899 of JAVJIF010001349.1, read as the reverse complement.
ATTTGGACAAGTGACAAATTACAGGGGAGATGCTACCGAAATTTCGGATAATCATATGATAAGAAAAGATAATTATATTCCCCGATTTGAGGATAAGTGAAGGATTAAGGTAATGAAATCTGGGACCATTACAGTTAGTATCAGAGCATGGTTAAATATAGGGATAACCCTAGATAGATATAGAAAATTAGATTGATTATAATTGTATGTATGTTTGTATGCAAGTAGTGTTAAGGAGGTTGCGGGTCCTTATAGATTTGATTAACTTCTGAGATATCATATATTTAATCACTATTTTGCGTTTGAAGTTAGATACCGGCATATTTAGATTCGAATGAATTCAGCTGAGGGTGCGAACCCCTGGTATGAATCTCCACTTGTATGGGACACTGGAGAAGAGAGTGACGAAATTATCAGAAAAGTAAGACTTAATTCAAAACGTAATGACATTGATAAGCTATCAGTTGGACAAATGAATTATATAGAAAAGATGATAGGCTGGTTACTTTTCTTGGAGAAATTCTTCATACTAATCATTATTATTTATTTGATTTGGGGATTATTCTAAATATATGAGTTGATTTGATCTTGTTATTAAGATGGGAGATTCGGACATGTCAGGGATATCATTGAGCAGTATTCTATAAGAGTTTGAGCTAGCTGGCTGCTACCGTAGATTTGGGATTTCAAGTTCGGGGATATAAACCCGGAGGTGATCTTTACAGGATCTGAGGGTAATGAAGAATTAATAAATATGTAAGAAAATGAAGAGGATCCAAGCCTAATAAGTGATGCAGAGAGTGCCATAAGGGATTCTCCAATAATTGAGATATCAGATGATGTATCTAATCAAGGTGCAGAACACAGTTAGGGGATATTCTTTGGAGGGCTGCATCCTGATTGGGTTGAGAACTGAGATTTATATGATGGAGATATTGACAGTTGGCATTGTGATGACCCAGAGGATATGACAGAGGATCATGTCATTAAGAGTGAGAGATCTGATGGGGATGATCCCGGAGATGATAGCCAATTCTTAAACTAAAATTGAATGTACTTTTGTGAAAAGATGAGATATATACTTTTTGGAGATTTTTGGGGAACTTTTGATGTATAGTAAGATAGATGCATTAGGAAATTTTGGGGGATATTTTGGATGTTTGCAACCTAAACCAAATTGTACTCCTTGTCTTGTAATCTTTTTAAAGTGTAAATACAAAGATTTTTAAGCTAAAAATATTATGTCCATGTCTTTTTATCATACATATGCTCAAATATTTTTCCATCATCAAATTGTAATGTATAATATTATCTTTTATTAGAGAGAATGGATCTCAATCAACGACCAATGGATAATGGCTAGATGAAGAAATCCAACAAATCAGTGCAATGGGTAGTTTTCATGTCCCGAGTAACCAAGAAAGATCCGAAAAAAATAGTGGAAGAAGACCAAAAGCTTCATGGATGGTACCAGATTAGTTTACACAAGTAACGAGTCAGGGTAACAACCCGCACCGTGCATTAGAACAGTTCCAGAAATTGAACCTTCCTATTTTTGAAGTAGCAGCTAACCCCTACAAAGTGAAAAATAGTTGTTACCAATAGAGAAGATCCTGGACGTGATGAACTGTTCGAAGGATCAGAAGGTGTCATTCGCTACTTTTATGTTACAAGGAGAAGCAGAGCATTGGTGGAGGATGATCAAGAATAATGCTAAGATTTTAAAGAAAAAGATCACTTGGAAGTATTTGATGTAGAAATTCAATGAGAAAAATATTTCGACTGCTAGGGACAGTCTGGCCTTGGAGTTCTAGAGCTAAGTAAGGGTAAATGATAGTAAATCAATATGATACAAAATTTTACACAATTGTCCCGATATGCAGAAAGTTTGATCAGAAGTGAAGCAGACAGGACTACGAAGTCCGTAAAAGGTTTGAAAACTAAAATCAGAAGAAAACTAATTCTCCTCCAGTTAAAAGTATATATGCAGATGTGTTGGAGAACCTAGAGAATAGAGTGAGAGAAATTTCAACTTTCAAGCGTTCGCGATACCAAGGACCATCGAATTGGAGGGCACGCAACCTAAGAATTGGAGTATGGGATCCAATGCGATTCTAGTTCAGAGGAATGCAAACCTAGGCCGGGGACAGGGATCTAAAGCCAAAAGGTTTTCTTCTAGTACATTGAATATGCCTAATCCTCATATTGGATCTACAGGGATATCGTGGTGCCAAAAGTATTGGCCCAAAGGCCTATCACCCTAGTTTTGATGATGATCAACTCATGAAGTTATGATTACTAATGATCTTGTGTTTAATTAGTGACAGATTCTTTATCAAGATCTTAGTAGGTGTGGAGCTTCAACAAAGGATTTAAAGACAAGTTGGAAGCTAGCACCGGTTGATTCACGAGCCTATGCATCAAGAACACATCTAGAGATGAGCTCGGTGGATTGCATTTGGACCAAGTCAAGAAGATGAGAAGCCTTCAAGGGAAGACTTCAAGAAGTTGAAGACTTGTGTCTAGGTATAAGATTTTTATTTGTTTTAGATAAAAATGTAAAGGATAGAATAGATTGGTGGATTGCTCAAGTCATATCACACACACACTCTTGATAGAATGATTTTCATAAAAGATTTTCCTAGTTAAGAAAAGATTTTCATTGTGACAAAATTCTATTTGGTTCTTGGTATTTCAAGTTTACATATCTTATATCCAAAATCATGTTTAGAGCCTATTGTCAAAAACTAGATATCACATCTTGATTGTGTAGTGGATCATATCCATACACACTATGCTTTAAAGTATATCTTGTTTTTGTATTTGATGAAAACTTGGAAAAACATGTTGATTTAGAAAAACAGTTTTTATTATAAGCCAATATTTCCAAGTTACAAAAAAATAGTCAAATCTTTAATAAACATGCCTTGATTTTATGCAAGCATGTTTCTATATCATAAAACTATTTTTTGTAGAATTTCTAAGTATTTATGGGATTTTTTATTAAGCCAAAAAGACCAATCCTTAAACTCAAAATTTTCAGGTTCTGGCAGTTCTGATTTTTCAGAACTGACAGTGGCCGGTCGACCGGACGTGCACAGACGTGCACGCCTGTGTGCACTGGAGAACGGTCGACCGGACCGGTCGACCGCTTCAGAGAGCTTTGCTCTCAGGAAATCTCGGTCGACCGGGCCGGGCGACCGACAGAGAGTTTACTCTCTCCTCCAGGTGCGCGGTCGACCGGGCCGGTCGACCGGAGGCTGCAACGGTCGGATTTTGACCATTGCCGGTCGACTGGACCGGTCGACCGGAAGCTCTGACAGAGCCCAACGGTCAGATTTTTCTGGCCTCTATAAAAGGGGGTTTTGTCATTGTTTGAAGCTAAGATTTTAGGAGAGCTTTTGTCCAGATTTTCCCATTCCTTTCAGAAAGTTTTCTCCACAAAATTTGTGTGCAAATACTTCCAATCAAAAGGGAAGATTCATCAAGAGAGTGTAAAAGTGATTTCTTGTGTTTTTTCACCATAATTCTTTTCCTTGCTTTCTCACAATCACTTGAGCTATCCATTGTCTATTATCCATAGGATTGTGTTGTGAGAGTTTGTAATTGGTGATCAAAGTGTTGTAGATCACCAAAGTTTTCATCTTTGTTCTTTTGAGGAGACGGGCAAGTGTGCTCGTGGTTGTTTAGGGTTCGGGTGCGAACTCTTGTAGCTTGAGGTGCGGCCTCGACGAGCCGGTGGGCTTGTGGTGTGTAAGGGACTAGAGAGTCCGAGGGATTGTAGGTGTTGCGGCACCAAGGAGAGATCCGGTTGGATCGTGCATAGTGGAAATCCTTCGTGTGTCGAAGGCGGGGATGTAGAGCAAGTGTGCTCGAACCTCGAAACAAACCCTTTGTGTTTGCGATTGCTCACTCTATCTCTCTCTCTCTCTCTCTTTGTCTCTTTTATATCTTGCATTCAATTATTGTCTATCTTTATATGCTTGATATACCCTTGTGCTTAATTGTTATATACTTGCGTGGGATTGCTTGTTAACACTAGTATTCAACCAAGAGAGCCAACGCGGCACCTCAACCCATTCAAGGGGAATCTAGAGGAGTTTGTCCAGAGCCTCGCAAGGGGAATTCGGCAACACTCTTGTGTTATACATAAGTGTTTAATTAAAAGAAGTTTTATTTGGTCAACTTAGTTTTAATTCCGCATTATTTGTTCATAAGTGACCATTAGATTAGCCATCACCTATTCACCCCCCCTCTAGGTGATCTTACAAAAAGTATAACAGAAAACATTTTGAAAATTTTAGTCAAGAGAAGGGTTATTATGTCTGATCGAGCCAAACCTACAGAGAAAAACACAAACTTTTAGGAACAGTGCTAGGTCCTCGATGTACCATGTAACCTAGGGCGAACGGGTCGTGATCCACAGGGAGGGACAGCGATGAAAGTTTTATAGTAAGTTTTTTCTTTTAATTAACTAAAACAGATTTAAGAATTCTCTTCTCAGTTTTAAAAGAAAATAAAAATAGTTAAGAAGGAGATGTAAAAGAAGAGATGGTGGTATTGTTGTTATTTTATTTATAAAAGAAAAGGAAACAAAAAGAGATAAAAAAAGTGTTGGTACAAAAATTAGAAATAAAAAGAGATAAAAGAAGAGCATTTAAGCTGATTTTGTTAATTCAAAAGAAAAGAAACCAAGTTCAAAGAAAAAGAATTAAAAGAGAAAGTGTTGATTGAAAGTTGTTAAATTAAACTAAGAAATAAAATAGAAAAGAGATAAAGGAAAAAGATTTATCTCTATTGTAAATTAACATACCATGATTAGATGTGAAGTAATATAAAAAAAATTAGTAGAAAGAAGTACATGAAACCAGTGCTTGGCTAGATTGAGTACGATGAAGAAAAGTGAGAAACCTTCATTGGTTGTCACCTTAATATAAGTTTCTTAAAGAAAAAATTACATGGTATCACTCTACAATAACTCTTTATCTTTTTAATCAAGTAACTCTCTCTAGCCTAAAAATAAAATAAAAGAAAAAAATTACATTGAAGAAGAAAAAAAATCTAAACTAAACTAACCTAAATCTCTCTCTGGAGTGGTGCCCCTTCTGCCTTTGAGGTATGAGATAGGAGAAAATCAGAGGGATAGGAAGCGTATCAAGATAGGGGGAGCTGGCTATTTCTGAATTTGAATTCTCCCCTTATCTCCAAACTTGATTTGATTTATCCAGATTTTATGTAAAAATTTAATTCTGATCCGTAACTTGTTATCGTGTTAATTACTGAATATGACTTATCCATCGATAGAATTGAAAAGAGTAATCAACATAAGAATTGTAGCCCTTTAAGTCTTATTTTTTGATCATCTTGAATCATCAGATTTGAGTTTCGATAGCGAAAGTTATGATTAAAATGCTAAAAAGTGTCATATCTAAATCTGAATTTAGATTGCTTCATCTCATCCGTTGATCTTCTCTCTATCTATTTATCCTCTTGGATTTTCAATTTATCTTCTAGAATTGATAAGATATCCATTTATCTTCAGCGAAACCGATAGGGTCTTCAAACAAGCCATTTTTTTTGAAATTAGATGATATTATCTTATCTGATATATCCAGCTTTCAGATAAGATAGCTTTTAGAACCTTTGGATTTGAATTGATCTCCTTTCTTTTGAATTTTTTGAATTTAATTGGATAAATCTATCAATCTCCTTATTTTTTTTGTTAATTACACTGCATATTACTGAACATGAAAAATACATTAATAGAAGAGTTTTATTTAAATATAAGTGTAGAATGATACATATGATATGAAAAACATGTAATGCACGTGTATGATCACACCCCTACACCTATCTTTTGCTCGTCCTCAAGCAAAACAAAAGTAGAGCTAAGTTAACATAACTTACTTTCGTAGGTATCACGGCTGCACTTAACACGTGCAATAAGCCGTTAAACCTCTAGGTTTCCCTAGAGGACGAATTTTATCTTGTGAGGATTTTCAGGGATTGCAACCATAAAATCCATAAAGAAAAAAAATAAAGTGTTAGTATTTTTGAAAACGCATTTTGAAGAAAAAATATTTGAAGTATTAATGTAAAATTCTAGTAATGTATAAGTCATAGGATTATCAAATCTTAGTCATTCTTAAACTTAGTCTATATTCAAAAACTTGTTTTCAATTGAGGTAAGGATTAAAACTGTATTTCTCATCTAATCTATTATTTTACCCTAAGTCATATGCATCTTGTGACCGTGAAAATTTGACTCAGGATTCTTCAATTCTAACTCTTATGTCTTATTATTTTCTTTTCTTTTTTCATTTATGGTGGTAATATCCCTTACCTCTATTAGGCTTTCTAATTCGCCCATGTAATGAGCCTTAGTTGGTGACTTTCAAACCAGATGATTTTAGGGCACCGATTGAGAAAACACTCCAAGAACTTAGGATTCGAGCAAATAAGGTCACAAAACTAAGGATTTTATTTATGTGAACTACTTTTGGGCATGAATACTTATGCTTTATGAGGCACAAATATCCAGCTTAATCAGAGAATTTTTTTTATATAATATATTTTTTTATAAGGCATAAGAATCTTTCTTTCAGAATCCTAAGTGTGTAAGTGTATAAAGTATGCATATTTCATCAAGGTAAAAATCAAGACTAAATTACTTTTTCAATCTTTCATCCTAACCTCAAAATCAAACAAATAATTTCATTTTGACCAAGTATAAGAAATTCTAATTATGATCCTCTTAAAATTAACTTAATTTCTTACAAAAATAAGTCAAAATATTATTTTCTTTTTCAAAAAGTTCTTAAAAAAAGAATTTTTTTGATTAGCAAAGTTAGCATGTTAGTAAACCCTCCTCCACCTAAGTCATGCATTGTCCTCAATGTATGGATGAAATGCAATAATACATGAAAAAGGAGGAAGGGAAGGAAAATTGTCACCTCAAAGTGGTAGTTCTGGTGGTGGTCTCATTGGGCCAAGCGTTTCTGTCCAATCTAGACATTGTGAATTTTATGAAACCCACCTTTCATATCCTCTTTCTTATTAGTATTTTTATACTCCCCAACATAAATAAGATCATGCATGATCCTAGCATGAATTTTTTTCGGTTATATGATCAATCTTGGGATATCATCACAGAGTCATATTGATCTAAATCTTGGTCCAAGGTGGAATGCGATTTTGTGGAATGGATGATTTGGGCTCAAGAATAAAAGAAATTAGAACTGATACTATCTCGGGAATAAAACTCAAATCAACTTTAGGTTGGAGAGTCGGAATTGGTTCATAAGTTTGGTCCAAATCATAGAATTTAAGTTCATATTCATTTCCCAACAATGAAATGTGACTATCCAAAATAAGTGATTCATGTTCAAGTTTTATCGGATAGGAATCAGTGTTGGCTTCAAAATTGGGTCCAAATCGGGTAATGATATCAGAGTCAACATAGATTCAAAAAGTGAAATTGAATCACAACATTGAGAATCAGTGTCACATTCATCTTTAAGTTCAATCTCGTTGAATTAAAAACTTGCCAATTGTCAATAGATTGATATTAGTCAAGTTCAAAGTTTATAGTGAAATTAAATCTTGGTTAAAATCTCTAAGATACCATGATTCTTCGTCAATATAGCTAGGAGAATCAGGAGTGGACGAAAATGCGTTAGGTATAGTTTCCTTATTCTTATCATTAATTGTGTTGACCAAATGACTCACTTTTGCTTTTAGCCTATTGAGAGATTTGAGATAATCCGTTTGGGACTGAATACAATCATTTTGGGACTGAATCATGAATTCATACTCTTTTCTAAGTTAACAGTTTCTTCTTGTTGTGGTTGGACTTGAAAATTAGAGTAAGGATCTTGAATTTGAGAATTGTTTGGGAGAATTACGTCCGCTATGATTTGTACTTGTCATGGGACTCAATAAAGGCTTCAAAAGTTTTTTCTAAAGAATATTTTTCGTTTATAGGTTCATTTTGGTATGGAGTATATGAAGCTGTTTGTTAATAAGGTTGTTGATAGTAAGACTCAGGGGAGTTGTATCCCCACTGACTCGGTGAAGAGTGATGATGATTGTCTCATTCTTGGTCACAATACTGAGATTGGAGCATATATTGATTCGGATAAGACCAATCTGGCATACTTGGTTGGTTAAAGTTAAAGTTATGTAATGTCGGGTTGGTAATATCCAAATTGAAAGAGGTTGGAGTGAAATATGAATTTGAATTATAATCAAAATAATTATAATTATAATCCATTTCACAAGTAAAAGCAAAAACAAACAAATTAACACATAAGAAAATAAAAAAAATCTAGCCTATGTTAGGGTAGAGCTTAGACTTAGATGACTCCTAATTGTTGATTATCCACAGGAGGTATATTGCAGAACATGACCACAAGTTAATCGGCCAGGTAGGGTAAGATTAGTGGGAGGTATCCGTACCTAAGTAACATATCTAATTATGCCAAACCACTAGCCTTCAGGGTTTCGGCCCATCAATCCCCAACTTTAAACACCGATTTGGCAAGAGTCAACTTCTAATAACTTCCCCCTTAGACCAAACCCTATTTGAGTCCGAGATGTCCCTAGGGCCAACGTTTACTCAATTTTAAGTTAGGCTTAGGTTAGTGAGTGAGGAGATGGCTTGTGGGCTAAGCGAGGGTAATGACTTTCCCACCTTAGCTTGTTTAAGGATATGCCCTTAAATCATTTTAGTGCTCGTGTGCAAGTATGTAGCAAAATAACACCCAAACAATATAACATATAAGTGTGTTTCCTAAGCTATATACAATGCAAACATACATTTTTCTCCAGCACTCTTCAACAGTAATGTAAAGAAACGAAATAGACAGATGCCCTAAGATGCAAGAGTCAAAACATTTTTTAATATTTACAAAGCAACAAGTTACTATTGATTAGAAACATGTACAGAGTGAGTTAAACAGATAAACTAATAACTGCAGAGATTTAAATCTTTGAAAATCAAGCAATCTATAAGAAATTAAAGTTAGTAGTTCACCATAGTTCTGGGTTCTGATGCTCTGCCTTCTTGGACAGAGGCACAGAGTAGTAATATGTCCACTGCAACTCCTAGTTTTCTAGTTTTCTGTAATTAGCCCCTGTACATCAAAATAGAGAAGAAAAAGTGTTACATTGTTAAAGTAAATCAAGAAGAAAGAAAACTTACCGTTCCTCCCCGACAACAACGCCAAAATTATGATCGAGTCAAACCTACACAGAAAAATACAGACTTTTAGGAACATTGCTAGGTTCTCGATACTACCGTGTAGCCTAGAGCTAAAGGATCATGATCCACAGGGAGGGACAGCGATGGAATCTTTATAGTAAGTTTCTTCTTTTAATTAACTAAAACAGATTTAAGAGTTCTCTTTTCACTTTTAAAAGAAAATAAAAATAGTTAAGAAGGAGATGTAGAAGAAGAGATGGTAGTATTGTTGTTATTTTATTTATAAAAGAAAAGGAAACAAAAAAAGATAAAGAAAAGTGTTGGTACAAAAATCAGAAATAAAAAGAAATAAAAGAAGTATTTAAGCTGGTTTTGTTAATTCAAAAGAAAAGAAAAACAAGTTCAAAGAAAAAGAATTAAAAGAGAAAGTGTTGACTGAAAGTTGTTAAATTAAACTAAGAAAGAAAAAAAGCAACGAGTTAAAGGAAGAAGATTACCTCTGTTGTAAATTAACATACCATGATTAGATGTGAAGTAATATAAAACAAATTAGTAGAAAGAAGTACATGAAAGCAGTGCTTGGCTAGATTGTACGATGAAGGAAAGTGAAAAACCTCAATTGATTGTCACCTTCAATATAAGCTTTTTGAAGAAAAAATTACATAGTATCACTCTACAATAACTCTTCCTCTCTTTAATCATGTAACTCTTTCTAACCTAAAAATAAAATAAAATAAAAAATAAAAATTATATTGAAGAAGAAAAGAAAATTCTAAACTAAACTAACCTAAATCTCTTTCTGGAGTGGTGCCCCTTCTGTCTTTGAAGTATGAGGGTATTTATAGGAGAAAATCAGAGGGATATGAAGCGTATGCAGATAGGGAGAGCTGGCTATTTTTAATTTTGTATCCTCCCCAAATTTGATTTGATTTATCTAGAATTTTATGTAGAAATTCAATTCTAATCTGCTACTTCTTATCGTGTAAGAAATTAGTAAGGGAACTGAGCAGGAATGAGTAAGGGAATTGAGCAATCGATGTTGTGAGTAGTTCCATCTAGTGGATCGTTAGGTCCTTCCCCTGTATCCAATGCACCTCATCTAGTAGCAACACAGACAACGGTTCCACAGCCTCAAACATAAGGTCATGTATTTGCTATGATTCAACAGGAAGCTCAAACATCAAATGTTATAGAGAAAGTATGATCACTTCGTCTGGTCATATTGCATGAACCTTGTTTGATCCGGGGGTGACTCATTCATTTATTTCAAATGCTTTTGCTAATAAGCTGAATAGATCACCTGAACTTCTACAAATTCAGCTTGTCATATCTAAACCCTTGGGGACTAAAGTAGCAGCTAGAACTAAATACATTGGGCGTGAAATTGTTATAGGAGGAGTCAAAACACGGGTAGATTTGATAACACTTGGAGAAATGGAATTTGATAATATTAAGGGAGGACTGGATATTTACTTACCGTGCTTCAGTATATTGTTACGAGAAGAAAATGATATTAAGAATAGATGGAATACCTGAATTTACTATTGCAGGGGTACATGATACACATAGGACACCAATTATATCTGCAATAAAGGCGACAAGATTATTAAGATAGGGCTGACGAGAATACATAGCTACAACATTAAAAAGGGATAAAGATAAAACAAAGATAGAAAAACTACCAATAGTTAAAGAGTATCCGGATATATTTTCGGAAGACATCAGGTTTACCCCCAGATAGGGAAGTATAGTTTACTATTGATATTATATCAGGGATAACTCCTATATCTAAGGCTCCATATCGGATGGCCCCGACAGAAATGAAAGAACTTAAAGTACAATTACAAGAGTTACTTGATAAATGATTTATTAGACCAAGCGTGTCATCATAGGGAGCACCTGTATTATTTGTAAAGAAAAAAATGGGAGTATGAGATTGTGTATTGATTACAAATAACTAAACAAAGTTACTGTTAAGAATCGATATTCACTTCCCTAAATTGATGACTTATTTGATCAACTTCAAAGATCCTGTGTATTTTTCAAATTGATTTGAGATCTGGATACCACCAACTATAGGTTAACCAGAAGATGTAACTAAGACAACCTTTAGAAAAAATATGAACGTTTTGAATTTTGGTTATGCCTTTTGGGCTTACCAACACCCCCGGCTGCATTTATGGACCTAATGAATAGGGTATTTCAATCATACTTGGATCAATTTATAGTAGTGTTTATTATTGATATTTTAATCTACTCAAAGAGTAATGAAGAACATAGGAATCATCTCCAAATAGTATTTCAAACATTAAAGGAGAAACAATTATATGTTAAATTCAGTAAATGTGAATATTATTGGAGAAAGTCAGATTTCTTTGCCACATCATCTCAAAGGAAAGAATAGTTATTGACCCAATGAAAGTTGAAGCAATTAGAGATTTGCCCCGACCTACAAATGTTACAGAGATCAAAAGTTTCTTAGGCTTAGCTGGATATTATCGTAGATTCGTGAAGGAATTTTCTAACCCTCGTGGTACCAGTGGCACAGCTAACCGGAAAGGGTGTGAAATTTATCTATGGAGACAAACAAGAGAAAAGTTTCCAAGAACTAAAAGAAAGACTGACAACAGCCCCAATACTGACAGTGCCTTTAGGATTCGAAGGATTTACTATCTATAGTGACGCTTCAAATCTAGGACTAGGGTGTGTGCTGATGCAACATGAGAGAGTTATTGCATATGGTTCAGACAATTGCGAACCCATGAGCAAAATTACCCTATTCATGACCTATAATTGGCTGCGGTTATCTTTGCTTTAAAATTTTGGCAACATTATTTGTACAGAGTATCTTGTGAGACTTGTACAGGTCATAAAAATTTAAATAATATTTTTACTCAGAAAGAGTTATACATGCAACAAAGAAGATAGTTGGAGCTGATAAAAGACTATGATATCACAATTCATTTTCATCCGGAAAAAGCTAATATGTGGCGGATGCACCGAGTCAAAAATCTAATAGATCACTAACTGTATTGATCACTAGACAACCTGATTTTTAAGGGATTTAGAAGAACTTCAGTTAGAGGTAAAACCTACATGAGATTTAGGTAAGATGAGCCAGTAAAATCAAGTGGTGTCAAATTTGATTTTTATGGTAGAATAGTCAAGGCACGACAGGAAGATGATCAATTAAGAAGAATTAAAGAACATATAGAAAAAGGAGAACTCCGAGAATTCCACATTGACAATGGTGTAATAGAATATGGGAACCGATTGTGTGTCCCACAAATCAATGAAATAAAAGAAGAAATCATGAAGGAGGCTCATAGTATCCCATACACAGCTCAACTTGGGAGTACTGAAATGTATCAAGACCTACGACACAATTTTTTGTGGAATAGAATGAATAGACATTGTTGAATTTGTACAGAAATATCAAATGTGCCAACAAGTGAAGGCTGAGCATATAAAACCCCTAGGGTTATTAGTTCCATTACCTATTTGGAATGGAAGTGAGAGCACATCATAATGGACTTTGTTATAGGCTTTCCACGGACACCACAATGATTTGATGCAATATGGGTGGCAGTTGATAGACTTTTGAAACTACACATTTTATACCCATACATTTGGACTATTCTGTAGATAAGTTAGCCCAACTCTACATTCAAAAAATAGTCAGATTGCATGGAATACTCGAAAGTATAGTATCGAAGCGGTACCTTATGTCCAGACTTTGAAGAAGTTTGTCAGAAGCTGTGGACACCAAATTACAATCGAGCACTGTAGCACAGCCACAAATAGACGGACAATCAAAAAGAATAATTCAAATATTGGAAGATATGATGAGGGCATGTATAATGGATTTTGGAGGAAATTAGGGTAAACACCTAACTTTAGTGAAATTTGCTTATAACAATAGTTATTAGTTTACAATTGTCTTGCCCCCGTTTGAAGCACTATATGGTTGAAGATGTAGATCTCTGATATGTTGGGAAGAAGTTCGTGATCAGAAAATCTATGGATCAGACATGATTCAAGAGGCCGTAGAGAAAATAAAACAACTCAAAGTAGACAAAAAGCTCATGCTGACCACCATTCGAAACTCCTAGAATTTTCAGTTGGTGATAAGATTTTTCTCAAGATATCTCCAATTAAAGGAGTACTCCGCATCAATAAAAAAATAAATTGGATCCACGATTCCTCGGACCTTTCGCGATCCTAGAAAGAGTCAGACCGGTGACCTGTCGTCTCGCCTTGCCTCCAAACCTTGAAAGAATCCATGATGTGCTTCATATATTACAGTTAAAGAAGTATATTTCAGACCCCAACCGAGTGATATCTTATCAACCACTTAAGATTCGAGAAGATCTTACTTATATGAAAAAGTTAATACAGATTCTAATCGCAAGATAAAAAAGTTGAGAAACAAATCGATCCCACTAGTTAAAGTACTATGAAAAGTCAATAAGTAGAAGAAATCACTTGGGAACCTGAAGATAAGAGCGAACTTTCTATCCCTACTTATTTTAAGATAGGCTAGGTTTCAAGGACGAAACTTCTATAAGGAGAATATAATTGTAATACTCGTATTTTTATTATCCTGTTTATTTATTAATTAGCAGATAATTAAAAATGATATTCCTAAATACGTTAATTAGGGCGTAGATGCATTAAAAATAGCTGAGTGGTTTATAAATACAAAGAAGTATATATATACATGTATATAATAATTTTACACCCAAATTACACATACATATGGTGATTGACAAATATAGAAAATTAATTGAAGTAAAAGAAACTGTATATTTAATTAAAAATTAAGTATAATAATATGAATATATGAGGTTTTGGGTACATTACATATATATATATCCTAGTATAAATGATATTCATGAAAATTATCAAAAAGAAATTAAAAATAAATAAAAATTATTAAGATAAGTGGGTGGAGCATGGAAGGTGGAGATGGAATCTTAAAACTTGGATGTGAGGTGGAGGGTGGAGATGAGTTGGAATTTGAGTTGGGTGAGGTGGCAAGGTAAGAGAATTTGGGGATTTTTATTTTGTGAAAATTAAAAACAATAAAACCTATGTCCCCTCAAATCCTCCATTTCATTCTGCATCTCACTCACCCATCTCCTTCACCCTCAACTCATCTATCTCCTTCCCTCTATCTCACTCACCATACTCTCAATTTCTCTTTCCCTCTCCATATCTCTCACATCGCTCCCTTTTTCCCTTTGCTTCTCAGGTCAGGACAGGCAGCCACGGTAATCAGAAGAGGCTGACACTAGGGCACGACCCCTAGGCGCTACGTGGTTTGACAGGCCAGAGAAGGGTGGCGGTCTATGTGGGTGTGACACGACACTCAAGGGCTGCGCAATCACCTCCAAGAGGAGGTGGAGGTGGTGGTGAGGAGCAGGAAGTGTGGGGTTATGGGAAAATCCTAATTTGAGGTATAAATCTAAACAATCTCATTTAATTGAGTTTAATTTCTTCAATTTTTGAACTTTATATTAATAATTATAGGAAATCGGAACCGGAAAGTTGAGAAGTGGCGGTAATCGGCTAAATAATTAAAGACGGAAGTAAAACCCCATTCTTGGTTGGATGTTAAATTAGATAGATAAATTCCTAAGTTGATATATGGATACGTGTATTGTGCGTGTTAGGAATCGGGGGAAGTAAAGAATCAGTGTCGGTACTCGTGGAATGCGTGCGTAGAAGGCCTAATGTAGAGATGAGTGGAGTCCTATGCCGAAATATATCATATCTGACATGTTATTTATGTAAATAACTAAATCAAAAAATTGTGACACTACTTAAAGGTATAAAAAGGCATTGACATGTAAATTAACATATAAGATTTAGTTAATTGTAATTAACATGATGCGATGAGTATTAACTGTACAAATCTATGTTTCATGTGATTGATGTGTATCAATTGCATTCTTTACTATTGGTTCACTTACACGTATATGAAATGGACCAATTGAACAAATTGTTTGTATATCATATCTTGATAAAAAAACTAGTTAACCGGTGAACTCCAATCGAGAGTACCGTGAATTCGAATATAATTTGATGTGTGTGTGTGTGACATATGGTTCATGCGAAATTGGTTGTGTCAGTGAATGTATGCATTTTATTATATATATATATATATATATATATATAATATATATATATATATATATATATATATATATATATATATATATAGGGAGCTGATCCTCTAAGAACGGTTCTCACGGATTTCTGTGAGAACTTTCACGTGGGTCATCGGATCTGATAGATCAAATCAAATAAAACTAGATCTCTATCAGATCCGACGGCCCACGTGAAAGTTCTCACATGAATTCGTGAGAACCGTTCTTAGGGGATCAACTCACTATATATATATATATATATATATATATATATATATATATCAGAAATATGTATATCAGCCGACAGCTGAGAGTCCCTCTCAGCCTGCGGCGACGTGGCCATTATGAGCCACATAATTCGACAATCTAAAATGACGCCCCGTTTTAAAATAATTGAAATTATTAAAAGCTCCTATCGTTTGTCTTTTTTTAGAATGATGTATTAGTTTTATATTCTTTATTATTATTTTTTTCTCCCCTTTTATATGTCTATCTCTCTGTGTCTCCTCACGCTGTCAGATCTAGATTTTTAACTTGTAGAGAATGTCATTCTAAAAAAGCGAGAGCAGGATCAGATATTAATTTTTAGTTGCAGACCAGGATCTCCAGCAGCTATTTTGACAGGTTCATATTCCCTCGGGATGTCAGCTTCAATATTTTCATCGTGATTCTTCTCTTCTTCTTCTTCTTCCAAAGGAAAGCCTATCTGAAATTTTTTATCATCGGAAATATTGGCTATTCGATTAAAATCTGAAAGACAAAATTAAATACACATAAATATATAACCAATCTATCAGAGATGATACTGAAGTCGCAGGAAAAAAATTATTTAAAAGCTGTCTTTTTCATCAGGAATGCGACTTTGGTTGCATTCATACTAATAACTTATCAGATAAAATTGAATTCTGTGATCATAGTCGCAATATGAAATTTCATTTTCAATCCATTTATTTTACAAGACAGCGACTAAAGTCGCGGTCCAATTAAAATTTATTAATAAAAGACTGCGACCCTGATCGCAAAAATGAAAAATAAGTTATAAAATACTGCGACCAAGGTCGCAGTGTTATTAAACAAAACTTTTCAAAAAGACTGCTATTACATAAGACTGCGACCAATATCGCAGTCTTCGGTCGCAGTCTTCTAACCATCTTAATTACTTAACTTTCGAGATCTTGTTCACTGCTTCAATTGACTATATCTCTTGTTTCATAAGAATGCGATCATGGTCGTAGTATTCTATTTAGATTACTTAACAAAAAATATTATGACCAAGGTCGCATTGTTATCAACAAAACATTCTCAAAGAGACTGCTGTTACATAAGACTGCGACCGAAATCGCAATCTTCTAATCATCTTAATTAATTAACTTACGAGATTATTGTCACTGCTGCTTCAACTGACTGCAACTCTTATTTCATAAGACTGCGACTACGATCGCAGTATCCTATTTAGCTTAGTTAGGTCGAAAAAATACTGTGACCCTAATCGGGAAAAAAGGCTGCAACACTACGATCAAAGATCGCAATGTAAAACAAAAATAAATCTAAAAAGTGAAAATGATATTAAAAAATATAAATCCAAAATTTTTCTTTTCAGAAACTGTGACTTCGATTGCAGTTTCAGAAAATAAAAAATAAATAAAATAAACTGTTTCAAGTAGTACTAATAGATTTTTATTGTGATTAAAATATCTTTAAAAAAAACTTGAACATTAATGCGACCATGGTTGCATTCTTTTAAAATAATTTATTTTTCTAAAATTTAGTAATCAAGATCTATAATTTTTTTGTTTGAAAAACTCAAAATTTTCAGATCTGTAATTTTTTTAGTGGAGGAACAGTTATAGCCAGGTAAAAGTGAAACTGAGGGTATTTTAGTCATTGGGCAACGAAAAGTGATTGAGGGTCTCCTTTTACCGCCTAAATTTTTGACTTCTCTGCGGCTAATATCAAGCCACGTCATGCCGGTTGAGAAACTCTCTCAGCTGTCAGCTGAGGTACAGTAACCCCTATATATATATATATATATATATATATATATATATATATATATATATATATATATATATATATATATATATATATATATATATATATGAAATTGGAGGAAGGGACCTGCATTGCATGGGAGGATGGGGGAATACGGGGTATATCAAACATTATATGCTTTTGGAGGAAGGGACCCGTATTGCACGGCGGATGGGGGATGACGGGGTACTAATATATATATAAATATTATATACTATTGGAGGAAGGGACTCGTATTGCACAGGCAGAATGCGAAGACAGTGCTACGATATACATGTGATGTTATTCTGGGTGTGTGATTGTTTGATAATGGATAGTTATATATGCCATAATGCATGTGCTGATTGTTTGATATTGGTTAATGACAAAATGACCATATCACGACACGAGAATAATGTCAGAACAGTTTTATCATCATCATATAATTTATTTTTATTCTTGAACTTCATATCACTTTACATCTTTATATGTTCATTCTTTGAGTTTAAAAGATAAATATAACTCTCCACTTATTGAGCTGTCGACCTCACTCTATTAATTAATCATGTTTTCAGGTCAGAATAAGGATAATGGCGTATAGTGCTTATCTGTTCATATTACTAGAGTCCTGAACCTATCATCACTTCTTTTTATCTAATTTTGTTATGTAATAATAGTGTGAATATGATAATATTAAAACTCATATATATATCCTTAGACTTTCTGTTATGTGTATGTTTATGCATCTTAGCATATTTGTGCGTATGCTAATCTTACAAAGGAATGGATTTGGTGATTCTCCTCAGACTGAGTATTGATATAAATGACTTGGAAGTATGGAATGTGTTTTATTTCAAAGATTAAGTAGGCGACGTCAAGTCGAAACATTTATATTGACTGCATTGGTGAATTGATTGATTTTTGTATTTGGTATTGATATAAGCCGTGTAGGCTATTATAATATATGATGTATTTAGACAAGTGACAAATTACATGGGAGATACTGCCGAAATTTTAGATGATCATATGATAAGAAAAGATAATTATATATCTCAAATTGAGGATAAGTGAAGGATTAAGGTAATGAAATATGAGACCGTTACAATTGAGGTGTTTATATTTTGGTAGCAAGAACACACGTCCCTACCAACTACGATCTTTAAAGGAAGGGGAAAAAAGAAAGAAAAAGACCGAGAAAGAAAGAGAAAGAGAGAGAGGCAGAAAAGCTAAGAGAGGAAGCAAGATAGAGTTGCAGAAAGGGAGAGGAAAGAAGAAGAAGAAAGAAACAAGAAAAAAGAAGAGGTTAGAGGTGAGAAATAGGAGATTCCTAGTTTGAGTAAGACCATCCTTTTAATCTCTAACTCCAGAAATTTAATTAGATTATTGATTCTTCTAATTCCTTTCCCTAATTTCTTTCTATTATGATTAATTCAATATTGAGTATACATTTTTTGGCTTCCCCACTTTCAGTTTGTTTATAAAATTGTTTCTTGTTATTGTGTATTATTATTATTCTACTAATGAGAGAAAAGTTGGATATGAAAACCCGACTTAGATTATAAGAGAAATAATATATTCTATATGAAATATGTATAAATGACATAATTTAAAAGAGGTATAATTACGAATATTTAGTATATATTTTTATGTTTAGAAAAGAATAATATGTTTTAAATCTTCATGTTGCTATTTTCTACAAAATATTTGGAGTTAGAATCCTACTAAATATGTATTATTGAGAATTCTAAGTTAATTTAATGTTGTTTGGTTTTTACTAGGGGTTTCATAGGAAGGTTGAGAGGATTTTTGGAGTCACACTTGTAAGCTAGAGAGGATTTGAGGTAAGTGATGAGAAAACATGTCTTATCATTTATCTCGCTTATAAAATTTCATATGTGAAATATTGTATGCATAATTAAGAGCATATTGTACCATCAATCAACCATACATACACGAAAATCTAATCTGAATAAGATATACATGTGCTTATGTTGTTTACTCGATTTGGAAAAGAAAACTTGTGTACATGTCACTTGAAATGAATTATACCTTAATGCAAGTTTAGATATGTAATGCAAATACGACGGATTAGATTAGTGGATTTTTATATGCTATCGAGTAATATCATGTCATATGTGAATAAATATTGAATATATTCATGTTTATGTTGCCAAAGCAGTGCATACAACATTTTCATATATACAGGCATAACTGAAATGTTAAGTAAGCTATGCAGACTCTCAATGTGTCTCTTACATGAGGATGTTTATTTGTGCAGGCCTTTGACTAGGCAGCCCGATCATGGGTGACTTAATAATAGTGAGACCTAAGTCAACCAAGGCGTGAAGTGTTGGCCACATTGGGATATGGCCTACATATTGTTCGATGCATATAAATATTTTAGAAAAGATGCTATATGTGTTGTTCACTTTTAAATTGTTTTATGCTTTCTGTCTGTAATAATCAAATATAGATGTTAACATATACATTTATGAAGTTGAAACATAATCTCTTGACATGTATCTCACTTATTAAGCGTGTAAGCTCACTCCATATGTTGATTTTTTAGCGTAGTGCGGCCGAAGAATTCCCCTAGATGGTGCGACAAGTATGAGCACACTTAGGGACTCATTTTGGAGTTGTTAGAAGACTCGTTTTAAGAACTTTTGTTATACGCATATGATACACTTGAGAGGAGTTATGGTGTGTATAATCACTTATTTTGGTTTGATAACCTAGCTAGAATAGAATGGAATAATGGAGAAATTTCAAATTTTTTTATATGTAGAAGATACATGTGATTAACTATAGTTATTAGCTTAGTTGTCCCTTATAATTTTAATATGTTAGTATTGATGGTTTGAGAGTACATGGTTACTTGGGATTATTACATATATGTTTTTTAGGATGCGTATTATTGAATATGTTGAAGATATAGGTTAGTTTAAATGTTGCAAAAGTGAGATATATATGTATTTGAGAAGGTCTTACAACTTCTTGCGTAGAGAGGGGATCATAACCGGTTGTCGTCCATTATTATTGTCTTGAATTTTGGGGTGTTACAATAAGCTATAATTAATTAAATTATAGTATATTTAACAACAAAAAAAATGCTATAAGTCATCACATCACTATATTTTTGGTTTTTTGCAAAACATTTTGAAACAAAGGAGAAAAAACATATTTACAGATTTTACCAATAAAAAGATTTCCAAAATCCCCTCCCTACAAGCAGCCACCACTACCTTAGCGGATCGCTCCTTAAGAAAATTTCAAATGGGATGGAGCACTAAAACAACAGGTCCTCCCTTTATGAGGCCAAGAAATCCATCTTTTGGCCCATTTAAGGGCTACGCCTACTACACTTTAGGCCTGAGGTAAACCTACGAATAGGCTTACGTGGCCTGGTCTTGCAGCCTAAGCTTTGGGCCTAGATTTGCTGCTCAGGCCTGTGCCAACATCCCGGTCTCCTTTTATCGGCCTAAGAGCACTTCCATCGCAGCTTTTTTCTCTAGGTAATATGGCGGGGCCCACCTAAAATTTTGCAAAAATATCCTTCACAATTGCTGTCCCCACGCTGCCCAGGCACAAGTTCAGGCACGAGGAGCCCGAGCTTGTGCCCGGGCAAATTGATTTTTTTCCCAAAAAACACCCTGCTCTGCATTTTGCCGTGTACGGGTGAAAGTGCTCTAAATAAATGATCTTTTCAAAAATACAAAATAAAATAATCATAGATTCATGCGCCTATTTTCCATGCTCCGCTTTTAATAACGAGTGCCTGACAATTTTAGTGCAGACGAGAGAATCCAATTTCTGGTTTGGGGTCCAGAATCAAAATATGAAAACTAATATGGAAGCAAAATCAACAAAATTTCATATTTTTGTAATTATTATTATTTATTTTCAAAGAAAAGTGTGGTCAACTGATGAAGCCCAGCAATGGCAGGCGGAGCCCGTGGCGGCACCAGCGGAGCAGGACAGAGAACGGAGGATTGAGGAGAGTATCAGTATATCAGAGAACTAAAGTACTGTAGAGAGGGTACTCATCTGAGCCGTAGATAAAACTTCCATTTGAATTGAAACCATTGATTTGAATGTAACCGTTGTAACTTGGATTTATGAAGTCGGGTGCGGGTCGAATTTAGAAAACTATCCATACCCGACTTGTACCCGAACTATTGTAACGGCCTAACAACCTTCCGCTGAAGCGGCAAGTATAAAGCTGCCTGAGCTCAGAGTGAGAGGCATGAATGAAAACTACCTCAATTTGGCAATTTGCCTTCAAATCTCACACAGGGATCGGATGCCCTAATTCTTCAGAAATTAGTGTTGAAACCCTTGTTTTTTTCTACCTCTCTTCTTCAATTTCTTGCTATTTCTCTTTAACCCTTCCTTGCAGATCAAATGGCTCGCCGGAACAAGCACAGATTTACTTCGGCCACGGCGATGGATCCCGAGATCGCATCAATAGTATCAGAGCCCTAGGCCGATGAACTCAATGAGGTCGGCCATGGTTCTGGGGTTGATGGTGGAATTCTAGGATCAGCTGGTCGTCTTCATAATGGTGCTGGTCCGAATCCGCGAACTGAATTTGAGGAGCGAGAGATGACCAGAGATGGCCAGAGCCTTAAAAAAGACAGACTTCTTAAATTCTGTCTTCAGGCTCTGGAAGAGAAAATAGTTATCAACAGTCAAGAAGTTAAAGATCAGCTGACATCTAGAATGGATTCTCTGTTGAAATCCGTGGAGGATCGGATGGATGATCGGTTGGACAAGATTTCTGCAAGCTTGGAGCATAATCAAAGAGTTTCTGAAAGGATTAGAACAATCTTGGAACAAAATCTAAGGATCAAGGATGCTCAAGGGAAGGAAAGGCAACCAATGGCAAATCTTGAAAGAGGAGAAACGTCAAGAACCATGGCAAACAACTGAATACTGCTAATACCAGCAAGAAGACATCAGAGTTGAATCTTGGAGACGCGAAATTTCAAATTGCTCATCATCAGAAGGCTTCTTGATTCCAGGCAATGGGGGTAAGCTTCTTCATTTACCTAAAGCTCCTAATATTGACTTCCCTGTTTTTAAGGACACTGAAGATGTCCTCAATTGGTTATATCAATTGAACATGTTTTCTCTATACATGATTACTATAAGTCATTTATCAGGATAGCTCACCTAGTGGAAGAAACAGAAAAAAATCTGATTAGCATTTTTTTAGCAGGATTGAGAGAAGACTTGAAGGGGCAAGGTTAAATTGGATGAACCTGTAACTATGGACTCTGCATATAGACTGGCCTGTGCTAGGGAATCCATTCCAACAGCTGAGAAAAAATGGTTGAAACCTCCTTTCCTCAAATCCCCTCCATCCAATATTAGTAATATGTCCTCTAACTCTAAAGGATTATTCTAGTGGACCTGGAAAATAGGGAAGTTCAACTGAAAAGCCTCCAGTAAAAAAGTTGACTGCTGCTCAAGTAGAAGATTACAGAAGGAAGGGCTTATGCTTTAGGTGTGATGAAAAATTTATTCCTGGACATAAAATGTCAGGATAAAAGTTTGATGATGATTGAGATTGAGTTTCCCAAAGAGGAAGATGAAGAAGAAGAAATACCTTTTGAACCTAAAGGAAAAGAATCAGAGGAATCTGCAGAAATCTCCTTACTGCTATGAATGGATGTGCGACAACACAAACTATCAGACTCAAAGGATATATTAACAATAAACCAGTTAGTGTATTGATTGATACAGGGTCTACACACAATATTGTTGACCCTAAATTAGTACAAAGAACTAGACTAGTGTCAAAACCTGAAACTTTATTTAATGTAAGAATAGCTGGAGATGATAAGCTTCTGAGTGAAGGGTTATGTCAATCTGTAACTATAAAATGGCAGGGTAAAGACATTAAAGCAGTTTTCATATACTACATATTGGAAGCTGTCAAATGGTATTGAGAGTGAAATGGCTACAAAATTTTGAATATGTGACATTAAGCTATATAAAGACCAGAAGGTGAAGTTGTCAACAGAAGGTAAGCTGGTGAAATGGAGCTGTTACGGGCTGAATCAATGGATAAATCTGTATATCAATCTACTAAGGGGTGGGTTATGTATGTGTGTAGTAAGAAAGACAATCCTATAACACATCCAAAGTTGATTCATCCTTCTATGAGGGTATTATGTGAAAAGAATAAGGATATATGCAAGGAAGTAATTAGGCTGCCTCCTAAAATAACTCATGATCATCAAATTTCCTTAATGCCTAGTGCAGGACCAGTCAACTTGAGGCCTTACAGACATCCTTGGGAACAAAAGAATGTCATTGAAAAAAATGATAAAAGAGATGTTAAGTGCAGGTATTATAAGGAATAGCAGGAGCCCTTATGCATCAACCGTAGTTTTAGTTAAAAAAGTTGATGGAACTTGGAGGTTATATGTTGATTACATATCCTTAAATCAGAAGATTATTAAGGACAAGTATCCTATACCCTTAATTGATGAACTCTTGGATGAGTTAAATGGAACCACAATTTTTACTAAATTAGACTTAAGGAGTGGATACCATCAAATAAGGATGAAAGAGGAAGATATACATAAAACTGCTTCTAAACTCATATGGGACATTATGAGTATTTGGTTATGCCTTTTGGTCTTTCAAATGCACCTGCCACATTTAAAGCACTTACGAAAAAGTTGTTTAAGGCTCATTTGAGAAGGTTTATGTTGATATTTTTTGATGACATTTTGATTTATAGTAACAATGTTCAAGACCATGTCTATCATACTAAACTGGTGTTTGAAATACTGAGAAGAAACCAGTTATATGCCAAGTGGAGTACATGCAGAATAAGAAAAGAAGAAGTAGAATATTTGGGACATGTTTTAGCAAAAGGGGTAGCTACGGACCCCAATAAGCCACAGGTTATTACTGAATGGCCAGTACCCAAGACTCTAAAGCCTTGAGGGTATTTTTGGGTTTAACTGTTATTACAGAAAATATATAAGAGGATACAATACTTTAGCTGCTCCTTTGACTGCTCTAACTAAAAAACATGCTTTCTATTGGGATGGAGACACTCAGATAGCTTTTGAGACTTTAAAACAAGTACACCACCAGTGTTAGCAGTGGCGGACCCACGTGGGGGCGAGCGGATGCGGTCGCCCCCACTGGAGTTGGGTTAACTAAGCAAAAAACCCAACTTGGATCATTTCTCCTGATCTCCAAAAAAAAAAAAAAAAAAAAAAAAAAAAAAAAAAAAAAACCTCTAGTTTCTTCTAATGACAGATTCTCAGTCTCTCATCTCTGGGGATTGAGAACTCTCACAACCTCTCCAACAAATCTCTCTCAAGACCTCTCCAACGCATCTCCCTCACTCACGATCTTTCTCTCTTTCTCTCACGATCTCAAGCTCGCCCCTTTCGACGTCAAGCAGAACCTCAACAGCATCTTCTCGACGGAACTCGTGATGCAGGCCGCCGACGGCAAGCGGTAGAAGAAGTGCAAGCAGGTAATTTCTCGATCTAAATTTTAAATTTCAGTAACTTGATTTCTTGATCTGAGTTAGAGTTTCTACTTGTAAGTCTTGGTTGATTCTTGATCTGATAAGGTACACAAAAGAATTGGTTAGTTCAATTGATCATTTTAAGAAAGATTGGATTTTGGAAATTTTTTTATCAGAATTAGGGTTCTTGATTTGTTGATCGTCCTCTGGAATTAGGGTTTTGAGATTAGGGATTTCTTTGTATAATTGTTGAAAATTTTGAAGTTTAATTAAAATTAGAAGAGGAACCTCATTTTGTTTTTCTTTTGTTCTTTAGTGGATGACCATTAAGCTGTGAATAAAAAGAGGCATTTTTTTTGGAGAAACTGAGAGTGGCAAAATCATTGGTTTTTTTGAGAAATCAGAAGAGTGTAACATTATCATGAGTTAGTGATCATCTTCTATCTCTTCTTCTGTGTATCGAAATTTAATGGCTTTAGGAAAGTAATCATTTTACCAAAAGTCTGTGTTGCATAGTGATCTTGCTTTTTGTTTCTCTAGTTGATGCATTGTTTGGCTCTTATATACTTGCTAGGTTGAAAATTTATCAAGGAAGCTTATAAAACTCATTGATCCAATCTCTCACCAAGAGGTATTTTCATATTAGTTTTGTTTCATTATTTTTATCTTTAGTCCTCTAACTGAATGTTGTATAAGCTGAAAAGCTTGCATTCTTAAACTCAGATGAGCGGTTTTGCGGAAACAACTTGTTGTTTTTCCTTGTCCAAAAAGAAAAGTGATTTTGCTGAGAATATTCACAAACTTTTTTAGAATATTCACACACATTTTTATGTGAAACTGAGATTTACGAATCAAACTTTCAGTTTGATATTTAAGTTATTAATGTACTTGATTTCTTCATTTTAGGAGTTGAAGCAAGAGGATTCATATTTGGCCCTTCAATTGCTTTAGCTTTGGCTCAAAGTTTGTATCGCTACGTAAGCCTGGGAAATTTCCAGGTATTCTCTCTTATTCTTTATTTTGATTTATCAACACTTTATGTTAACTCTTTCTGATGAAAATTGCACTTGATTTTAATTTGATGCTTGTTGTATGTATCCTTGTCGCCACGGACTGTGTGTGATTTTATTGCTAGATATTTATTCTAATTAGTTTCAATACTAGAGGTTAGTTTTATTTTGTTATGTTATGTTTTTTTGTTTTAATGTCAGTTAATTTATTTGAAACAGTTATGGAAAAATTCTTTAAAAGAAAAAGAATTCAGAATAACGATAATGGTGAGCCATCTTCCAATGTGGGCCCTAACATCGAACACATATATGCTCGAGAAGAGATCAATTAGATGATCTTCCGTCAGATCCGGGCTAAGAAAAAATATCTGGCAATATGATGCTAATGATAGGGAGAAAGTTCGAAGAGTATACTTGCAAAAAGGTCCTTATCAGCCTAAGAGTAATGAGTTTCCTTGGAGACAATGTGAAAGTGATAAACGAAGGTTTAGAGCTTCATGGTTCAATGAACATAGTAATTGGTTAGAGTACAGCATAGAAAAAGATAAAGCATATTGTTTATGTTGTTATCTTTTTAAACCCGAGCATGGTTATCAAGGAGGTGGTGATTCATTTGTTAATGAGGGGTTCACGAAGTGGAAAAATAAAGAAAGATTGAATGTACATGTTGGAGGCCATAATAGCATGCACAACAGATGCTTGCGTGCATGTCAAGATCTTATGAATCAAGATCAACACATAGAGCTGAGTTTGGCTAGCCAATCTGAAGAAGTTTCGAAATGTTTACCGTACTCGATTGACTGCATCAGTTGATTGCATTAGGCTTCTTCTACGTCAAGGATTGGCTTTTCGTGGTCATGATGAATCAGACGAATCTCTAAATCAAGGTAATTTTATAGAGCTTTTAAAAGTTTCTTGCTAAACACAATGAAGATATCAATAAAGTTGTGCTGAATAATGCTCCTGAAAACTTGAAATTGACATCACCAAGAATTCAGAAAGATATTATCAGTGTTGCTACAATTGAGACCACAGCTGCTATTGTTAGTGATATTGGAGATGAATTATTCTCTATCTTAGTTGATGAGGCTTGTGACGTATCATAAAAGAACAAATGGCTATAGCTTTGCGTTTTGTGGATAAAAAAGGGTCTGTAATTGAGTGCATTATTGGGGTTGAACATGTTACCGATACAAGTTCTTTATCCCTTAAAGTAGCTATTGAGTCACTTTTCTCTAGACATAGGCTCAGTATGTCAAGCTTGCGTGGACAAGGTTATGATGGGGCTAGTAATATGCAAGGAGAATTCAACGGTCTCAAAAGTTTGATTTTAAAGGAGAATGAAAGTGCTTTCTATATTCATTGTTTTGCTCATCAACTCCAATTGACACTTGTAGCTGTTGCTGAAAATCACAAGAAGATATGTTCATTTTTTAATTTGGTTGCAATTTTATCAAATGTTATTGGTAGGTCATGCAAACGTAGGGACATCCTTCGAGAAAAACAATTTGAAAAAGTTGTTGAAGGAATTTGTCAGGGAGAAATTATGACCGGAGAGGTATGAATCAAGAAAAAGCATTAAAGTGACTAGGAGAGACGCGGCGGAGTTCTCATTTCGACACACTTGTGAACTCGATATATTTATTCTCTTCTGTCATCGACGTGCTTGAGGTTATTTCAGAGAATGGAGCACTTTCAATACAAAAAGCGCAAGCAACTGATTTGTTGGATGCAATACAGTGTTTTGAATTTGCATTCCACTTGCACTTGATGAAAATGATCTTGGGAATTATAAATGATTTATCTAAAGCATTGCAGAGAAAAGATCAAGACATTGTGAATGCCTTGAATCTTGTTAAATTATCTAAGCATCGTTTACAGAGGATGAGAGATGAAGGTTGGGAATCTCTTTTGGCTGAAGTTTCTTTATTTTGTGATAAGCATCATATAATCGTCTCAAATATGTCAGACTTATTTGTTATTCGAGGGAGATCACGCCGCAATGTTGAAGAAAGCACGAACCTTCATCATTATCGTGTTGAAGTATTTTATGTGGTGATAGATTTGCAACTTCAAGAGTTGAATAACTGGTTTAATGAAGTGAACACCGAGTTGTTATTGTGTATGGCTTGTCTGAGTCCAGCTGATTCTTTCTCCGCTTTTGATAAGATAAAATTGATTCGATTTGCAGAGTTTTATAAATCTGACTTTTCTCCAATTGAGTTAGCAACACTTGATTTTCAACTTGAGAATTATATTCTTGATGTTCGCTCCGACATGCAGTTTTGTGAAATTAAAGGGATTGTTGAGCTTTCTAAAAAAATGGTTCAGTTGAAGAAGGATAAAACCTATCATTTAGTATATTTGCTCATGAAGCTGGCATTACTCTTACCCGTTGCAACTGCAACGAACGTTCTCTGCAATGAAGTTTATCAAGAATGCACTGCGTAATAGAATGGGTGATGAGTTGATGAATGATTGCTTGGTGACATATATTGAAAAAGACATATTTGACAGCATTGACAATGAATCAATCATTCAACGATTTCAGAATATGGCTCTTCGAAGGGGAGCATTGTAATTTAAAGTGAGATATGTTGTCTTGAATGGGAGCCCCTCTATTTTTTTTATAATATCAAAACTTAGAATATGTTGTTTGATTTTATAAATTTTCAATTTTACTTCAAAATGTTTTCGCCCCCACTTAGTGAAAATTCTGTGTACGCCACTGAGTGTTAGCCCTTCCTAATTTCACAGAGACTATTTGTAATTGAATGTGATGTTTTAGCAACCAGGATAGGAGCTGTACTAATGCAGAAGGGATACCCTATTGCTTATATAAGCCAGGAATTAAGAATTCAACAAAATGTATCTCTGCATATGTAAGGGAAATGTTGAGAATGCTACTTGCTATAAAGAAATGGAGACAATATTTGTTGGGAGAGAATTTATAGTGAGAACTGATCACAACCTCTGAAGCATTTATTGGAGCAGAGGATATATGCAGAAGCTCAACATACTTGGCTTCTTAAGTTACTTGACTACAAATATGTGGTAGAGTATAAAAAGGGAAGGGACAATGTGGCAGTTGACAGTCTTTCTAGAAGAGAGGAAAACTGATCTTACTTTAATCCCTGAACAGGAGGATGCTTCTTTAATAATCTTAGTAGCACTTGAATCTAACTAGCTCAATCAGATCAAAGAAATGGTAGAAAATGATGATTTTTCAAAAACTTGAAGGTGACTGGAATTCTGGCAAACTGAGTGCAAATAAGTATCAGATCAAAACAGGTTTGTTCTATTACAAAAGAATAGTGCTAATTAATCCTACATCTCCAATGACAACTTGGCTCATCTTTGAACATCATTACACTTCTGAAGCGGGCCATTCAGGGTATGTGAGAACCATACAAAAGCTCAGAAAAATTGTTTATTGGAAGGGCCTGAAGAACAGTGTGAGAACCTATATAAAGAATTGTGATGTATGCCAAAGGTCTAAGTGGGAAAAACATACATCCAGCTAGTCTACTTCAACCTCTGCCTATTCCAGAACAGGTATGGGAGTAAATTACTATAGACTTCATAGAAGAGTTACCTAAGAGTATGGTAAAATCTACTATTTTTGTAGTAGTGGATAGATTGACAGAGAGTGCTCATTTTATTCCACTTACTCACCATATACCTCAAAAACTGTTGCTGGTTGTTTTGTTGATAACATCTACAAATTATATGGACTTCCCAGTGTAATCATCTCTGATAGAGAGAGCATGTTTCTCAGCAGTTTCTGGTGGGAATTTTGGGCCCTACAATGGTCCAAATTACGTTTCAGTATAGCATATCATCCCCAACTGATGGTCGAGTGAAGATGTGAACATGTGCCTTGAAACATATCTGAGATGTTTTTGTTCTCACAAATCCCATGATTGGGTTAGCTGGCTGCCATGGGCTCAATATTGATATAATACCACTTGGCATAACTCCACAAATACTACTCCTACCATGCTCTCTTTGGCAGGTCTCCTCCTTCCTTGATGAACTATATCCCAAAGACTACTGGGCTGCAGTCAGTAGAAGAAGAATTGGTATCCAGGAATATGGCACTTCAGATAATCAAAGATAACTTTGTTAAATCCAGAGACAGAATGAAGAAATTTGCAGAAGTGTATAGAACTGAAAGAGAATTTGCAGTGGGAGATTGGGTTTTCTTGAGGTTGCAGCCATATAGACAAACTTCTGTTAGTGGAAGGAGGATACATAACTTTCTCCTCTTTTTTATGGTCCTTATCAAGTGATTCATAGAATAGGAAAGGTTGCTTACAAATTGGATTTACCAGTTGAATCCAAAATTCATCCTGTATTTCATGTTTCCTAGTTAAAGAAAAAGTTGGGGGTTAATGTCCAAACTCAGCATCAAGCTCTGGCAGAAATGGTTGAACAAATCATTGAACCTGAGCTGATTATGGATTGCAGAATGGTTAACAGAAAAAATAAAGCTACATCTGAAGTATTAGTCAAGTAAAAATTCCTTCCAGCAGAAGAAGCTTCATGGGAGAATTATTGGGATTTATCCGCGGATTTCCTACATTCGACCTTGAGGCAAGGTTGCTTTCGGGGGTAAGCATTGATGAAGCCCAGCAATGGCAGGTGGAGCCAGCGGCGGCACCAACGGAGCAGGACAGAGAACAGAGGATTGAGGGGAGTATCAGTATATCAGAGAACTACAGTACTGTAGAGAGGGCATTCGTTTGAGCCGTAGATTAAACTTCCATTTGAATTGAACCATTGATTTGAATATGTAACCGTTGTAACTTGGATTTATGAAGTCGGGTGCGGGTCAAAGTTATAAAACTGTCCATAACCGAACTGTTATAACGGCCTAACAGCCTTCCTCTAAAGAAGCGGGTATAAAGCGCCTGAGCTCAGAGTGGGGCAAGGTCTCTTTGGTTGTCGTAATTGGCCGTAATTCGTAGTTATAATTGGTAAAGTCTTTTTACAATTGTAATGAGTTACATGTATGTAGATTTTACGGTGTTTGGTTGGTAATATAAAATTATAAAGTGGGAAAATATATTGTACTTTACGGTGTTTGGTTGTCGTAATGTATAAGTCGTAAGTGAAAAAGTTGACCACAAAATTAACTATTTTGTGATTTTAAAAGTTTTAATACTGCAAATAAATATTAAAAAGTTAAATATTAAAATTTTTTAATATTAATATAAAAAAATATTACAAATTTGTATGACCACAAAATTAACTGTAACTGGGCTGTAAGTGAGTGGTAACTGGGTTGCAAGTGAGTGTTAGTTGAGTTACGTAAGTCTTTTACGAATTACGGTCCAAACAAACGCCGTAGTTGTAACTGGGTAGTAAGTCATTTATGAATTACGGAGTTTTACGCGAAAACAAACGGCCCGAAAACTACTTCAATTTGGCAATGTGCCTTCAAATCTCACCAAGGGATCGGATGCCCTAATTCTTGGGAAATTAATGTTGAACCCTTTGAAATTCTTATCTCTTTCCACCTCTCTTCTTCAACTTCTTGCTATTTCTCTTGGACCCTTCCTTGCAAATCAAATGGATCGTCGGAA
This sequence comes from Agave tequilana, assembly GCA_038442645.1. Classification (NCBI taxonomy): domain Eukaryota; kingdom Viridiplantae; phylum Streptophyta; class Magnoliopsida; order Asparagales; family Asparagaceae; genus Agave; species Agave tequilana. Next base: position 22,436 of record JAVJIF010001349.1, on the reverse strand, counting down.
CAAGCACAGATTTATTCCGGCCACAACAGTGGATCCCGAGATCGCATCATCAACTGGTCGTCGCCACCCTAGAAATGACAATGTTATGCTACTTTTACATTTGTTTGTTTGGGAGCAAATTATTGGTGTTGAGCGGACACAATCAAGGGAAATTTTGAATTTTTCTATATTATTCATTTTAGCTTATTCATTTACTTTCATATGGGATGTGATATGGGAAGAAGAGTGGTGTAAATATCAATTCTTTCTCATTTTAAATGTTATGAATAATGGGTTATGAGACGAGTACACCACAAGCGTGTGCGCACCTGCCCGCCTCGCCAGCGCTTGCAGCGGCACAAGCTCGAGCCTTTTTTTATTTTTTATTTTCTTTTTATTTTGACTAGTTCTTCTTGACTGTTTCAACTTGATCGACTCTCACGAGATCCGACGTGTGGGTAGGAATATTCTCAACATCCCACATGTGCTCGTGATTCCTCTTACTATTACAATAACCGGTGGTTTGAAGGGTATAAAAAGAGCCCATTACTTCAGCAGCAAGACAGACTGCAACAACAATCTTTCTCTTCTCCCTCTCTCTTGAGTTTTTCTACTGCAATTGCTCTGCAGCGTGAAGAGTTCTGTTCTTTTTTTAATTTTACATGTTTATTTCAACTTAGTGGGCAACTGTTTTTCATCTGAGCAGGAGACTCAGGCTCACGCTCACGCCAGGTGCTGGCACAATTTGGGAGAGTTTTACCGTTAGTAGACCGACCGCTTCACACCCCCGAGCGATAGGGCAGTTATTTTGTCTTTAGACATTGACTAGCATGACTACTTCCTTCACACATGTTGGCTTCTTTTTTCCTCCTGTTTCATTGTTTAATCATATTGATTTTAATGTTAAATAATTGTTGCTTGTTCTTCCATGTTTATACTTTAGACTTAGCAAGGTTAAAATATCTGAAAATTTAAAAAAAAAAATACATAATAAGAGAAAAAACAAATAATAGCATATAAAAGAAGATAGGGATAGCCACTAAAATATCTGTAGTGGTCAAATTATGACCTCTTCGAGATCGCGACACTTGACAAATATCACTGATCATTGAAGCTTCAGATTCGATCTCATCCAGCTAATCTTATCCGACCACATGACTAAAAGAACGGTCACAACAATTCAACACGTGATGAACGATAATAGTAGAGCTGAACCGTTATCTTCACAAACCAGCATCATTCCCGAAGATCACTTACCACTCTACCAATTGTAGCTAGAGCGTTACGGGCATTACGATCGTGGGCTGATCCATAGGCGGAGATCTCAGAGATCACGACTCCGCTATCCAACACTCAGCTATAAAGTCTATCTCTTCCTCTTTTGTAAGGGATCAAACCCTAGAGAATTTAACTTGTAATAGAGTATTGAGAACAATCTCTCTGATTTAGTGGACACCCCCCCCCCCCCCCCCCCCCCCCCCCCCCAAAAGTGGTCTTCCCCTCCTTCAGTTTTCATGTAATTCTTAAGTGTTTGTGTTTGATTTACATTCTCATTTACAATTTGAGTATTGATAAATTTTCTTGAGAAATTTACTTCTACAATAGTTATGATAAACTCTAGTATTTCGTATAAGTAATCGGTAATTGTTTTTCTCCAGCCTAGCTAGGAGCAGAAGCAAACTCTAGACGGCCAGAAGTTTGTTTTCCTCTTCACATGATATGAACACTATTTTGTCATCGTCTTGTCATCATCTGAAACCGCCCTCTCGTTGAAACTGATTAAAGGTAAATATAAACTACAGATATCTCCAGAGAAAGTGTTGCAATTGAGTCAGCCTTTATTCATTTTTTTCCTTGGAAACTCTCGGCATAGAGCTGAGAAAATTACAAAGAGTATGAAGTTAGACACATTCTAATATGAATAGAGCAAGGCAAATCACATCTTGCAAAGTCTAACTTCATACTTCTGCACTTCATACTCTCAATTGGTAAACGATAAAGTACAAAGAGTATAACAATGATAAACGCCTCAGAGATGTATCAAAGACTAAAAAAAATTAATGCATAAACGGTGGTTTGACAATTTCACTTGATATGCAAATGCTATATTATCTAAGTATAAATTTTTTCATTGTTCATATATTACTAATGGATATAACTTAAAAATATATCATAATATTTGATTTAAATACATCAAATTAATCATAGATAAAACAAGAAAACTGTAGGGTATACTTACTTTTGCTAAGCTACAACTGAAATTAAGAGGAATATACGCTCTTCAAAACATTGCACGTGAAATTTTTATTAAATAAGGTCTCACAATTCACTTTCCCTTTTTGATCACTTGAGCCCAGATTCAAATTGTGAGTTTGGATGTTCTCCACTCAGGGGGGGACTCGCATACACACACCCACATTGAATTTTATAAAATATATGGAATATTATATATAATTTGTAAATTTTTTTATATATGATCTCTTTTTTTAGATTAACTTTACTAGAATAAAATATTTTAGAGCTCTAACTCAAGTGATAACTTATAAAAATATATTATTAGAGGTCACAAGTTAAAGTCTTGGGTGCAACTTTTTTCTCTTTTTATTTTCTTTTTTTCTTGTGACATTTACGCTCACACTAAAATTCTTACTACATTTGCGCCAGCATGAAAAATTATATTGTGTCCGCCACTGTCTCCACCACTACTTTTCCCATATTTGTACTTATTTTCACTTTTTACTCAAAATATGTCATAACTGTCCATAAAATGACATTAATGTTTTAAGAAATAGACCATTAAAAATGGAGAAACTCCGAAATTTCGAATAACGGGATTCATAAAATAGCAACTCACACAGACAAAATAATCTTATTAATGCACTTAACGGTATCTCAAAAAATTTTAAAATTTCTGCCATCTATATACCTATATCCAAGTCATATACATATTCTGTACCTCTATCAATACAACATTAGATACTTATTTTCAATTTTCACTTTTTAATATTTGCTCATGTGTAGCGTATGCACAAGTCAGAATGCTAACGGAAGACTCTCATGTAGCATATGCATATGTATCTCTTGAGATGCCAAGAAACTATCTGCATATGCTACATGAGACAACATTTCCCATATTTTGCTATTCTTTTCTGCATGCATTGCATGCACATGAAAGCGCGATGATAGATTAACAGTGAAAACATGTAGAGAATCAAACCAGTTCAAATGTGGTTGCTGATATATGCCTGAGGGCTAGCTGAGTCTGTATGCAATAATGCAAGAAGAGAGGTTGCGCAGTGAATTGCCGGGCAAATCTCCTTTGGCAGTAGGCTCACTCAGGGCATGAGTTACATACGCGTTGTGGCTGACTGCCAGAGGAGGATTTGCCCTGTAATATTGCAGCTGCACATTGAGGGATCGATCAAAAATGAGCTACTTCTCCTTTCTTCTTCTTCTTGTTGATGTTGTTATTGTTTGAGGAGATACACAGAGACTTGAATCCATGCGCGACCATTTATGGACCGCGGTAGTAGAGAGAGCGACCATTCTGGAAGTCCAATGGCATATTCAATTTGCGAATTCGCACAACTTTCCAGTTGCAAGGAGAAGAGGAGGCAAAGAGTTCGAAAGGGATAGGAACATTCTAGAGCATGTTCTCTTCTCCTCTCCTAGACCTGAATTTTTATTTTTTTTCTTTTCGTGTTATATCGTTTTATTGATGTATGGAAGTGAAAGGTGATTCTCTCGTTATACGCAGAAGCTCGACTCTGCACTAAGCGCGAATGCTAAGATCATCTAAATCTTTGATAATATTGATTAATGAAGCGTAATGTGCATTGTTTTGGTTCTTGCTTTCACACATATTGTGCTCTATTGGTTGCATGGCTGTTATGGGATGTGTTGAAAAGGGGATTCCTTTGTTAGGAGATGCAGACACGTTCGCTTATGCTTCCACATTCACTGAGTTCTAAATACAGTGATTTAATTTGAATAAGAGAAAGGAAATAATGTGATATTATGCGTAAAAAGATTGAGCAGTCACTATTCTGAAGGGAGAGAATGAGGACCATTTTTCGTAGTGGGAAACAGAATGAGAGAATGAGAAAGGGGAGGAAGCTCCTGAGGAATAGTCGAGGCATGTCCTGTAGCATATCCAGTGCATAAACTTTTCCTGCTCCCTGTAAAATCATGCACGGGACATAAAAATGGTGAACCCAAGCGCCTTACTCAATCAAGAACACAAAGGAGCAGCCACCTCGATCGCAGATGTGGGCACAAGAATAATGGAGCAGTTCTCCTTTGGCAGAGGGCTAGCCCTGCAGATTGATTCAAATGTCGTCTCCTTGATATCTATCTCTGCCAAGGGAGAATTGCCCTACTATTCGACTTCACAGTAGTATCAAACACTCGTAATGTGCCATCATCTTTGTAACATTTTTTCACAAGCAGCTCACTTTGAGTCAGTCCTGGAGCCAAATTGCTGTACAAAGAAGCAATGGGCAAGAGAAAATCTGGCATAAAAATTTTCTGGCTGGTTCAGCTAGAGTTGTCTTCATTTATTCACATATATTTCTTTTAGGGTGTTTGTGAATGAATTTGAAATTATAAGCCTGGAATGTCCTAGGCTAAGTCATAGCTGAAATTAGGCTTATTTTGATATTAAACCCACTAATCCTAATCTTAATATTTACTGTTGAGAATCGAGGAACCCAAGCATCAGAGGATTGCAGCAACACCAGAGACTAGTCGTCAATTGCATGAACAAACAAACAAAGGAAAGAAAAACGAGAACACCAAGATTTAACGGAGTTCGATAATTGTTTATGTTATCGGGACAGAATATGAGAGATATCTTATTAATCATTCAATTACATGATACAATTCATGAGGACAATATCCCTCTATATAAAGCCAGATAATTCCTAAAGAAAAAGAAACGGACAGATCAGAAATGAAATCAAAATCACAATAGGAAACTGCCCAGACCGCACATGCGGTCGACTGCACTCTGTGTAGTGTCGAAATTGCGTTCTGCGCGGTCGACTGCTCTGTGCAGAGCCAATTTGTCCACTCTGGTCGGTCGATTGGGCGGATAACCGGGCCTCCTATTGCTGAGCAATTCTTCTGGGCGGTCGACCAGACGGTCGACCGCTAGCTTCCTTCTTCTCGTGCACGTTTTTATGAATGCCGGTCGACCGGCCCTCTGTCTTTGGTTACGTCTGGTGTTTTTGTTGTGGCTAGGTGACAACAACCAACTGAGGATCTTACAAATCTCCAAGCATAAAGAATCACCAGAAGAAAAACACAAACTCAAACACACGATCTAACGAGGTTCGGCCTCAATGCCTACGTCCTCGGGCAATCCAGAAGAGAGATTAATTTCTTGAGGAAGATCACAATTGCTAGCAGCCTCTTTGAATACAAGAGAGCTCTAGCCTACAGATTCTTCAGATACAAAAACCTAGAATTAAACAACAGCCTTAAATACACAGATTTTCGAAACAGCAGATTTTCACCCGAACCCGACTGTCGGTCGACCGGTCGGTCGACCGATCCTTCCTACGGTCGACCGGTCGGTCGACTGGGTGCCCAACAGAGAGTTGGGTGCTTTCAGTCGGTCGACCGACCGGTCGACTGAGATTCAACTTGTGCACGTTGTGCACGTCCGGTCGACCGGGCCGGTCGACCGGATAACCTGTTCTGCTGTTGCTGCTATTTTTCTGCTGCTGTCTCCTTTACCTTTCGTCGTCGATTTCCTTGGCAATCACCTCGACGACCTCTCAGCTATCTTCCTTGATAATAATCTCTCTTTCCAATAATTCTCCACCTCGGTGAAGATTTTTCAAATCTGAGCCGAACATCGACTCGAAAGCGGCTGCACCAAAGTGGTTGCCTACGTACCCCTGCCCAAGGGATCAAGCCATTCGTAGTTCACCCGAATGAGCTTCAGCAAGCTCAAACCACCTGAAGGACATGTAGCAAAGCTTTGCAGTGTGCAAACTTCACTCCCGACATCACCTTTGTAAGCATGTCGGCTGGATTCTCCGAAGTGTGAATCTTCAACAGATCGATGTCACCTTCCTCCAGAATCTCCCGAATGAAATGGTACCTGACGTCAATATGCTTCGTCCTTGCATGATAGACCTGGTTTCTCGCCAAGTAGATGGCGCTCATGCTGTCACAGTAATCTTCAGCAGATCCTGTTCCACGCCCAAGTCATCAAGCAACCCCTGAAGCCAGATTGCCTCCTTCATAGCCTCTGTCATAGCCATGTACTCAGCCTCTGTGGTCGACAAAGCGACGGTAGACTGCAGTGTGGAGCGCCAACTCACCGGTGCCTGTGAGAGTGTAAAGACATATCCCGTCGTCGACTGGCGCTTGTCAAGGTCCCCTGCATAGTCGGAATCCACATACCCTATGCATTCTTGCTTTCCAGTGTTGTCCTTCTCAAACACTAGGCCTACATCAATGGTTCCCTTGATGTATCTCAAGATCCATTTCACAGCTTCCCAATGACCCTGTCCTGGATCATGCATATATCGACTCACCATGGAGACAGCCTGTGATAGATCTGGCCTCGTACACACCATAGCGTACATCAAGCTACCCACCGCACTGGCATATGGAACGTGAGACATATACTCACGCTCTTGAACACTCCTTGGAGACATCTTTGCAGACAGTTAAAGTGAGACGCCATAGTGTACTAACAGACTTGGTATCCTTGCTGATATTAAACCTCTGCAGTACCTTCTCCAAATAGCCCTTCTGAGTCAAACTTACCCTGCCAACTCTCCTGTCTCTAGTGATCTCCATGCCCAATACTTTCCTAACTTCTCCTAGGTCCTTCATCTCAAATTCTGACGATAGATTCTTTTTCAGAGCATCAATAGCAGATCTCGACCTCGAAGCAATCAACATATCATCTACATAAAGAAGTAGATAGATATATTCACCTGATGGTAGCCTGTTGTAGTACACACATGGATCATAATGGCTACGTGTGTACTTTTTCTTCCTGATGAAGCTATCAAATCGCTTGTACCACTGTCTAGGAGACTGCTTCAATCCGTACAGCGACTTCTTTAGCTTGCATACTAACTCTTCCTTCCCTGCAGTCTTGTAACTTGTGGGTTGTGTCATATAGATCTCCTCCTCAAGATCGCCGTGGAGAAAGGCGGTCTTCACATCAAGTTGGTCAAGGTCAACTCATTCTGCGCAACCAAGGCTAATAGAATACAAATTGACGAATGTTTAACTACAGGAGAGAATACCTCGTTATAGTCAATTCCTTCCCTCTGAGCGTAGCCTTTAGCCACCAACCGAGCCTTGTAACGCACTGCATCTTCTTGGAGTGATCCTTACTTCTTAGCAAACACCCACTTGCATCCTATGGCCTTCTTCCCCTTGGGCAACTTGGTGAGTTCCCATGTGTCATTCTTGTAGAGAGATTTCATCTCTTCATTCATGGCCGCTTTCCACATCTTTGCTTCCGAACTGATCTCAGCGTCTCTGAAGGTAGATGGAATAGCCTCCTCGACAACTGGAAGTGCATACGCGATGACCATATCAGTGGTGAGCCAACCTGGTCTCCTAGTGTTCCTTCGTGGTCTTTCAACTGCAGTAGGATTTGAAACAGTACCCATGACCTGCTCTTGACCCTCTTCAACATCTTCAGCATCTTCTTCAACTGCTCGATCACTTCCCTGTGTCACTTCAGGAATAATCCGAACTGATACTGAATCCTCTAGAGATGGTGGATCTGCATCAATCTCCACCTGCTGCAATAGCTCCTTGGTCTTACTGGTCTCCACCTGCTGAGAGACCGTAGGCTTCATCAAAGAAGCCTCATCGAACGTGACATCCCTACTGAGTATGACCTTGTTGTCCTTTGGTCCCAAATCTTGAACCCCTTGGTTCCTCGCTTGAAGCCAACAAACACACCCTTTCTTTGCCCGTGGGTCCAACTTGTCTTCTCTGACATGATAGTAGGCTGGACATCCGAAAACCCATAGCAAATCATAGTCGCCAACAGCTTTTCCTGACCAAGCTTCAAGAGGAGTCTTCCCCCCTATTGCAGACGACGGCAACCTATTGACGAGGAGGCATGCATACGCCAAAGCTTCAGCTCAAAACTTCTTTGACAGTCCTGCATTTGATAACATACACCGGACCTTCTCTAGTAAAGTCCGGTTCATCCTCTCAGCCACCCCATTTGTTGCGGAGTCTCTCGTACCGTGAAGTGCCTCTCTATGCCCTCATCAAGGCATAGCTGTAGGAAAGGATCCGATTTGTACTCTCCTCCATTGTCAGAACGGAGGACCTTGACCTTCCTTCCCGTGCTTCTCTCCAGATTAGCTTTCCACTTCACGAACAGTTCTAGGACTTCATCTTTGTGTCGCATAGTGTAACCCAACAGCGCCTAGAAAAATCACCAATGAACGACACAAATAGTGGTTACCTCCATCGATGCTGTCTTGGTAGGTCCCCATACATCCGTGTGAACATAGTCAAGAATACCCTCTGTGCAGTGTGAAGCTGTGCCAAACTTCACCTTGGTCTTCTTGCCGATGATGCAATGCTCACAGAAATCCATCTTGCAGGTCTCAGCACCCTTCAGCAACCCTTGCCTAGCAAGAGCTTGCAATGATTTCTCCCCTGCATGTCCCAGCCTCATGTGCCACAGCCGGGTTGAATCTTCCTTTTGACTGGTAGAAGCTGCCACCTGCCCTGTCACCGTACTACCCTTCAAGTAGTACAAGTTGTTCCGGCGATCAGCCTTCAACACCACCATCGAACCCTTTGTCATTTTAAGAACTCCCTCCTTAATAGACACTCCAAGGCCCAATGATTCCAAAGCTCCTGCAGAAATCAAGTTCCTCTTCAACTGAGGTACATATCTCACTTCTTTCAGCTCCCTCACCATCCCATCAAACATTCTGATTGAAATAGTGCCAACACCCTCCATGATGCACGGATGATCATCGCCCATGACGACCGAACACCCCTCCAACTTCTCAAAACTGGTAAACCAGTCTCGATTAGGCATACATGATATGTTGCACCTGTGTCCAAGATCCACTCGTTTTCACCCGAGTAGCCTATGACGGGAGTAGTAACTGAAAAAGAGAACACTGAAGAATCTGAGTCCGATCCATCTGCCTATGATTGCTGCTTGCAGTGTTGACCACTTTTGCGAGATTTGCTTCAGACTTTGATTCTTTCTTCTTTCCCTTAAACTTCGGACAGTCCACCTTCCAGTACCCAATCTCTCTGCATAAAGCGTACTGATTTTTCTTGAGATCCCTGAAGCCCGGCCTGGACTTCGATCTTCCTCTAACCTCCTTGCCCTTTCTCGATGAACCTCTGCCTCTTACTTCCAGTGCCTCCGCCGATGAGCTTGACTGAGAAGGATGTCTCTCCTTTCTCCTCGTCACATAACTTATCAGTGCAGATGACACCTCATGGTAGTCCAGTGTCTGCCTACCATTGATAAAGGTCATAGTGAATGTCTCATACTCCTCCGCTGGGAGTGAGTTCAGGAGAATGACTGACTTGTCTTCCTCTTCTATCACGACATGCAAGTTTATCAAATCTGTAAGAAGCTTGGTATATCGGTTTATGTGCTCATTCACTGTGCTCCCCTCTTCATCCGAAACTGGTACAGCTTACTCTTAAGCTGCAACCTGAATTCAACACTCTTCGTGAGGTATTTCTTCTCAAGGGTATCCCACAGTTTCTTCGCCGATGTCTCATGTTACACAAGATATTTTATGTCTTGCGACAAACATGAACGTATCAACCCACAAGCCGACCTGTTCATCTTCGCCCACTCTTCATCAGTGATCGTGCTCTTCTTCTTCTCCAATAGGAGAATGTCCTCGAGGTTTGATGCATTCAACGCATCCATAACCTCGCATCTCCACATATCAAAGTTATTAGTACCATTGAACTTAACAACTTCAATCCTAGGGTGAGTATTCATTGTCTTAACCGAAGCAATTTCCTCTGCCATTTAGATTTCTCTGATCCTCTATCTATGCGAAAGAACAATCAACTGGAAATAGATCTCTACTCAAATAAAAATTGATTTTTACCTTTTCCTTGAAACCTTAGATCGAGTTTCTCTCCGGATCTATTCCACCACAGATTCCACGAGCCCTCCTTGCGTCCTCCTGTGATCGACACACGATCCCACGAACACCAATACCTCTGATCGGAGATCGACACACGATCTCCACCGAATCAGATCTCGAGCCCTCCAAACCTTCAGAAATCTCAAGCCAAACCTGGATGCTCTGATACCACTTGTTGTGGCTAGGTGATAACAACCAACTGAGGATCTTACAAATCTCCAAGCACAAAGAATCACCAGAAGAAAAACACAAACTCAAACACACGATCTAATGAGGTTCGGCCTCAATGCCTACGTCCTCAGGGCAATCCAGAAGAGAGATTAATTTCTTTGAGGAAGATTACAATTGCTAGCAGCCTCTTGAATACAAGAGAGCTCTAGCCTACAGATTCTTCAGATACAAAAACCCTAGAATTAAACAACAGCCTTAAATACACAGATTTTCGAAACAGCAGATTTCACCCGAACCCGACTGTCGGTCGACCGACCCTTCCTACGGTCGACCGGTCGGTCGACTGGGTGCCCAACAGAGAGTTGGGTGCTTTCAGTCGGTCGACCGACCGGTCGACCGAGATTCAACTTGTGCACGTTGTGCACGTCCGGTCGACCGGGCCGGTCGACCAGATAACCTGTTCTGCTGCTGCTGCTATTTTTCTGCTGCTGTCTCCTTTACCTTTCGTCGTCGATTTCTGTAATACCCCTCTCCCGGAATACGTGCCTAGTTACGTATTCAGTCCTTTGACCGTATTTTCCGATGTACCTTCCGTATTTGACCGATTTTAATTTCAAATATCATTTTCCAATATTTTAGATTTTATGTGATTTTCTGGAATTTTCTGGAATTAAAATGAATTTCTCCGAAACCGGTGTCGGCCAGTGCGCTGACCGATTCCAGGATTTTTAACTCACAAACAGTTAGGAATTTCTAGATGGTCCTTTAGGCATTATTCCTTAGAATCATATTTTCAACCTACACTCTTTTTCTGGAGATTTTATAAATTTATGAAAATTCCAACTGAGTCGGCAGGTGACTGATTCCGGGATTTTTAATTTTAAAACTACAAATTATTTCTTCAAACGAATTTCACCATGAGTCTTAAAATCTTATTCTTGATTTTTGGTAAAATTTTCAGACCAATCCGAGATACTTGAAATTCGGACCTTTTTTCAAAAATTGCAAAAATCCAAATTCCACTTCATTTCCACCTCATTTCCCACTCATCACTTCACCTAACCCCACTCACTCTCTCCCTCTCCCACAGCCGGCCAAGTGGCCAAAGAGAGGACACTCACCTCACCCCTCCTTTTGCAAGATAACCCCTCACATTCACCAAAATGTCAACCCCTTCACATAAATCCCAACATATAAATTCCTTCAATTGCAAATTTCCCCTTTCCTTCTCATTTTCTTCATCAAGAGAGGAATTGCAAAATCCCCTTCTTCTTCCTCTTCAACAAACCCTAACTTCAAGAGATCACCCAAATCCCTTCACAACCACCTCTAGATCACAAGGGATTCATCAAGGACTTCATCTAGAGCTCCATCTTCAACCACTACTCCCCAAGGCAACTCCAAGAGCTAGTTCTTCAACCTAGCTTCAACTACAAGTTGTGGATTGGAGCCAACACCTCCATCCTTGGATCAAGCTTCAGATTTGACCCCTCCTGGTGAGTTCTTACTCACCAAGACCTAGTTCACACATCACATACTTGAAGTAGAAATCTTTGTTCACTTGCACACTAAAAATCCTATTTTTAGGTCATCTAAGCTCAAATCCAACCATTCCAAGGGAGTAATTCACTCACCAAGACTTGTATTAGCCTTAGAGCACTGTATTTACACTTCTTGTACACATAGGTCACCTAAAACCAGGAATTTAACCATCAAACACGTTTCCAGAATTTCTGTCCTGTACACTGATTTTCCCCACTATTAGTCGACTTACCATAAGACCTAGTCGACTAGAACACTTAGCTGCAATTTAGTTTTTCTGGAAAACACAGTATTAGTCGACTTGCCCAAAATATCAGTCGACTAATAAACTCTCTGGAAACCCATATTAGTCGACTCCTGAATCCACCTAGTCGACTAATCCATCCTGGACCAGAAAACCCTACTTTCTGTATCAAAGACCTAGACGACCGAAATATCTGTTAGTCGACTAGTGCTTCCTATTAGTCGACTAACCCTCTTACCCTAGTCGACTAGTATGCACTGAAACAGAATTCCAACACTCTGTATCCCAGTTTTAGTCGATCAATCCAAACTCCTAGTCGACTAGAAACCCTATTAGTCGACTAACCAATACCCCTAGTCGACTAATCCTGGCTGTGTGTCATAGTTAATTTCTGTTCTAAATTTAGTACCTATACTTGTTACATGTGTATTATTTCCTGCTTGTTCATGCTTCAATACCAGCACTACATGACATATAACTGAATGGATGCATCTCCTATTGCCTCATGACTTGTTATTGTATATATTCGTTTCATGGCATGTTAAATAGCAACATCACCACCTATCATGCCATCTCTTAAAACAAAGCATGATACACCGGACTTTTACATATAAATGCCCCAACTTACACATGGGTCAGGGGGAAATATGCGAATATCGATATGTGTTCGTGTTTACAGTGGTATTAGGATGTGCACCATGTTCCCGGTCTTACCTGCGGTACTCCAGGGGACCGAGGGGAGTGCTTCCTCCCTTTCCTGTTTACTGTCATGACAAGGGCATACATAAGACCCTCCTGTTAGCCTAGCGGCAGGTTCCGTCTTCAAGCAACGGAACAATACTGGGCCGTGGTCCCGGGCATGCACGGGACACACTGTAAACATAGTTCGTCGATACAACCGCTGTTTCCAATAACGACCTTGTTTCACTTGGATATGGATCTATGTGCTCTGGGACGCTGGGTCACATAGCTAGATATCACAGTAAGACAAGTAATAATAATAAGACATTAATTGTAGATTTATTGCATATGACTTTATCTTTCTTAGTTTACATCTCTGGTCATGCATTGTTACTTAGTACTATTTCATTATCTCTATTCATGATCCTTGCCACTTGGCTATCTTTATTTGTTGTATTATGTCTTGACCCTTTGGATTTGCATATTCAGATTCCGAGGCCTGGGTCGAAGTGGAGCCATCCACCGAAGATCAGGCTTTCTTTAGTGAGCAGGCAGATTAGCTCCGGTCCTCGTGCCAGACTCTTCCTTTTGGTTCACGGGAATCTCCATCCATTTCGTGAGCATTTTGTATTTTTGATTGTATATCGTTCATTTTGGACTTGGGTTGTGATAAAGGACACTTGTAAAGTGATTTTGCTTATCATAACTTGTATAGCTTTGTATTTATCTTTTGTAAGTTGGCATATGAATATACCACGCTGTGTGTTGTACTCTGATACTTGTTGTACTTATGCTTAGCGTATATACGTGGGGGCACCAACTGACCTACGTATATGCGTTGCAGTGACGTTCCCGTATTTTGGGATCGGGGCGTTACAGGTTGGTATCAGAGCCTGGCTCCCAAACCTAAAAGTACAACCAAGTGGCAAATTCTAGTGATTTGCTAATGCCAACTACAATGTACAAAGTTATATAGTCCTTCTCGACTTCGTCCTTGATTTGATCCTCGTATCCTAAACTCCTTCCCTTTGTTTCCAATTCCAGATCTTATCCCTTTCGGTATGGAGAGACGTTCGGGTCGCAACAATGTCGGGCAAGTACCGAATGGACCCGTAGGAGGAGAGGGTGCTGATGTCCTGAGGATCATTCAGACTATGCTGGGAAACCAGCAACAGCAGATGGAGAATCAGCAGCAGCAGACTGAGCTCCTCAGGCAGGAGTTGGCAGCTCCGAAGGAGCAAAGGCCTGGGAACGTGTCAGACTTTCGGCGGCTGCAACCGGCCGTATTCACGGGAGTCGAGAGACCATTGGAGGCTGAACAGTGGTTGACAGACACCACCGATCTGCTGAACGCCGCCAGGGTGCCTAAGGAGAACCAAGTGGAGGTTGCAAAGATACAGCTGAAGGACATAGCCAGGACTTGGTGGCTTGCAGAGGAGGCTCGCTTGAAGGAGCCTATCTCTTGGGATACGTTCTCCAAGAGCTTTTATAGCAGGTTCTTTCCCGCCACTGCTCAGAAGGACATGGAGGAGCAATTCATCAGGCTTCAACAGGGGGATAGATCCGTAGATGAGTATGCTGCAGAATTCCTCAGGCTGAGTCGCTTTGCCCCTTACATGGTGTCAGATGAAGAGAAGAGGGCAAGCAGGTTTCAGCAGGGTTTACAGATGGAGATCCAGATGTTTCTGATGCCCCAGCAGCTGAAGACCTATGCTGAGGTTCTCACCATCGCTCGAGAGGTGGAGCGTGGGTTTCAGAAGGAGCAAGAGAACCAGGCCATGAAGAGGCCGTTTGTGCCGGTGGGCAGAGGAGGACCATCCAGAGCAGCGAAGGTCCAGGCCAGGCAACCATTCAGGGCAGTTCCTTACCAGGTGGCTCGACCAGGTCTTATCTGCAATTTCTGCCAGAAACCAGGACACTCTCAGCAGGATTGCCGGAGGGCAAACGGATGGTGTTTGGTGTGTGGAGCACGAGACCATGCCGTGGAGACCTGTCCTCGCAGGAGAATAGGGTTTGCTAATCAAACCTTGCCGGCACCTCAAGGGCAGAATGTACAGAGGGCACTACCAGGGCCAGTTGGGCAGAGGCACCAGGGACCAGTGATGAGGAGAGCTCTTCCCCTTCCTCCACCGCATGTTGCTCGCCCAGTGCAAAGAGGAGCCCGGACAGCAGCAGGGCGTGGCAGAGGTCAGGCCTACAACCTGACAGCAGAGGAGGCTGAGGCTTCAGAGGAGGTGATTACAGGTAACATCAGAGTTCATTCTATACCTGTTCTCGCTCTCTTCGATTCGGGTGCATCCCACTGTTATATCTCCTACCATTTTGTGGCTGTTCATTCCATACCTGTTAAGGCTTTAGACCACAAGTGGGAGATAAGTACCGGGAATGGGGTAGTTGTATCTTCTAGAGTTTGTGCTGACTGTCCAGTGGAGCTTTGTGGGAAGACCTTGGCCATAGATATGCTCGTACTAGACACCAAGGGGTACGACGTAATCTTAGGCATGACCTGGCTCAGTCAGTACTATGCAGTGATTGACTGTAGGGGAAGGAGGATCAATTTCAGAATCCCTCATCAGCCGGAGTTCCAGTTTAGCGGAGAGGTGAAGCCTGCTAAGAAGGAGATTCAGATGACCACTTCGGAGGTTCTGAAGGGAGTGCCAGTGTGGGATGAATTTCCAGAAGTCTTTGCGGAGATTTCAGGACTTCCACCGGAGAGGATAGTGGAGTTCTCCATTGATACAGTTCCAGGGACAGCTCCTATATCCAAGGCTCCGTACAGGATGGCACCGACGGAGTTGGAGATCCTGAAGAAGCAGCTGCAGGAGTATTCGGACAAGGGATTGATTCGGCCGAGCACTTCACCATGGGGAGCTCCAGTGCTCTTGGCGAACAAGAAGGATGGTGGTAAGAGGCTTTGTATTGATTATAGGGAGTTGAACAAGGTCACCATCAAGAACAAGTATCCCTTACCCCGGATTGATGACTTGTTTGATCAGCTTCATGGAGCCCGTGTATTTTCTAAGTTAGATTTGCAGTCGGGTTACCATCAGCTGAGGGTGAAGAAGGAGGATGTTCCGAAGACTGCATTCAGGACCCGATATGGCCACTATGAATTTCTAGTTATGCCTTTCGGAGTCACCAATGCCCCTGCGGTTTTCATGGATTTGATGAATCGAGTGTTCTCTCCTTACCTAGATCAGTTTGTAGTTGTATTCATAGATGACATCCTGATCTATTCAAGGAATGAGAAGGAGCATGCAGAGCACTTGAGGATTGTGTTGCTAACCCTTCAGCAAGAGCAGCTTCATGCCAAGAGGAGCAAGTGTGAATTCTGGTTGGACAGCATAGCCTTCCTCGGACACATAGTTTCAGCAGAAGGAATTTCAGTGGATCCCAGTAAAGTCCAGGCAGTGCAGAATTGGCCAGTTCCGAAGACGGTGACTGAGATAAAGAGCTTTCTTGGACTAGCCGGATATTACAGGCGCTTTGTCCAGGATTTCTCTAGACTTGCAGCTCCGTTGACCAGGCTCACCAGAAAAGGGAGAGATTCATATGGACGAAGAATGTGATGCAGCATTTGAGCAGTTGAAGCAGAGGCTTATCACAGCTCCAATCTTGAGGACTCCTTCAGGAAGAGGAGGGATGGTCATTTTCTGTGATGCATCAGGTAAAGGCCTGGGGTGTGTGCTTATGCAACATGATCATGTTATAGCATATGCATCTAGGCAGTTGAAGCCTCATGAGAGGAATTACCCAACTCATGACTTGGAGTTGGCAGCTGTGATATTTGCTTTGAAGATCTGGAGACACTACCTTCTGGGAGACAAAGTGTTGATATACACAGACCACAAGAGCCTCAAGTATATTTTCTCACAGAAGGAGTTGAATATGAGGCAGAGGCGGTGGCTGGAGCTGATGGCAGACTATGACATCGACTTGCAGTATCATCCAGGCAAAGTCAATACCGTTCCTGATGCACTGAGCAGGATGCCAGAGAACAGAGTGCTAGTCCACCTCACACAGCAGAGGGAGTTGATTCAGGAATTCATCAGATTGGATTTGATGTTAGTGCAAGGGGGTGACAAGGCCGGGCAGTTCATGGCTTTACAGATCCAGTCATCATTGATAGAGGAGATCAAGGAAGCTCAGATGGAGGACCCCAGATTGCAGACATTCAGAGCTCAGGTGGAGGCTGGATTGAGGTCGGATATCTGCATTCACCCAGATGGTGCATTGTATTTTGGAGATAGACTTTGTGTTCCCCAGGGGAAGTCAGACAGAAGATTTTGGAGGAAGCTCACAGTTCAGCTTATTCTATACACCCTGGGGGAAACAAGATGTACCAGGACCTGAAGAAGCACTTTTGGTGGAATGCCATGAAGAGGGAGATAGCCCAGTTTGTTGCTAAGTGCTTGGTTTGCCAGCAGATAAAGATCGAGCATCAGAGATCAGCTGGACTTCTTCAACCTTTGCCGATACCCGAGTGGAAATGGGAGCACATCACCATGGACTTCGTGACGGCATTGCCTCGGAGTCCCAGGGGTAATAATGCGGTGTGGGTGATAGTTGATCGCCTCACCAAGTCAGCTCACTTCATACCATTCAGGGTAGGCCAGTCAACAGAGGTTCTGGCAGATAAGTATATGAAGGAGGTGGTTCGTCTGCATGGAGTTCCAGTTAGTATTGTGTCAGATAGAGACACCAGATTCAGATCTCATTTCTGGGAGAGTCTCCAAGAAAGTCTGGGAACTCGTCTGAAATTCAGTACTTCTTATCATCCTCAGACAGACGGACAATCTGAGAGGACTATCCAGATCCTTGAAGATATGTTGAGGGCTTGCATGATTGACTTTGGGGGATCTTGGGAAGACCATCTTCACTTGGCTGAGTTTTCATATAACAACAGCTACCAGGCAAGTATTAAGATGGCACCCTTTGAGGCATTGTATGGTAGGAAGTGCCGATCACCGATTTGTTGGGATGAAGTCGGTGAGAGGAGTCTTTTGGGACCAGAGATTCTGATGCAGACTACAGAGAAGTCAGGGTTATCAGAAATCATCTCAGGGCTGCTCAGAGTAGGCAGAAGAGTTGGGCAGACACTCGGAGAAGGCCATTGGAGTTCCAGGTTGGAGATCATGTATTCTTGAGGATATCACCTACCAGAGGAGTGATCCGGTTCGGTGCTCGGGGGAAGCTGAGTCCAAGGTATATTGGCCCATTCGAGATCCTGGATCGTGTGGGAGATGTGTCCTATAGATTGGCATTACCGCCATCTTTGGACGGGGTGCATAATGTCTTCCACGTGTCTCAGTTGAGGAAGTATGTCAGGGATGACAGCCATATTCTGGACCATTCCGAGCTGGAGCTACAACCGGATTTATCATACCAAGAACAGCCGTTGGCCATTCTGGATAGGAGTGTCAAGACACTGAAGAACAGAGCTATTCCATTGGTATTGGTGTCATGGAACAGGCATGCGCCAGGAGAGGCCACTTGGGAGCGTGAGGACGTTATCCGGGAGCGTTATCCTCAACTTTTCACATCTTGATTGGGTAAGACTCTTCCCTTCTACCTTTTTCTACCGTTATCTTTCCTTGTATCCATATCTATCTGTTGCTTTTCCTGTTATCTTTCACCTTATGAAATTTCGAGGACGAAATTTTTGTAAGGTGGGTAGATTGTAATACCCCTCTCCCGGAATACGTGCCTAGTTACGTATTCAGTCCTTTGACCGTATTTTCCGATGTACCTTCCGTATTTGACCGATTTTAATTTCAAATATCATTTTCCAATATTTTAGATTTTATGTGATTTTCTGGAATTTTCTGGAATTAAAATGAATTTCTCCGAAACCGGTGTCGGCCAGTGCCGCTGACCGATTCCAGGATTTTTAACTCACAAACAGTTAGGAATTTCTAGATGGTCCTTTAGGCATTATTCCTTAGAATCATATTTTCAACCTACACTCTTTTTCTGGAGATTTTATAAATTTATGAAAATTCCAACTGAGTCGGCAGGTGACTGATTCCGGGATTTTTAATTTTAAAACTACAAATTATTTCTTCAAACGAATTTCACCATGAGTCTTAAAATCTTATTCTTGATTTTTGGTAAAATTTTCAGACCAATCCGAGATACTTGAAATTCGGACCTTTTTTCAAAAATTGCAAAAATCCAAATTCCACTTCATTTCCACCTCATTTCCCACTCATCACTTCACCTAACCCCACTCACTCTCTCCCTCTCCCACAGCCGGCCAAGTGGCCAAAGAGAGGACACTCACCTCACCCCTCCTTTTGCAAGATAACCCCTCACATTCACCAAAATGTCAACCCCTTCACATAAATCCCAACATATAATTCCTTCAATTGCAAATTTCCCCTTTCCTTCTCATTTTCTTCATCAAGAGAGGAATTGCAAAATCCCCTTCTTCTTCCTCTTCAACAAACCCTAACTTCAAGAGATCACCCAAATCCCTTCACAACCACCTCTAGATCACAAGGGATTCATCAAGGACTTCATCTAGAGCTCCATCTTCAACCACTACTCCCCAAGGCAACTCCAAGAGCTAGTTCTTCAACCTAGCTTCAACTACAAGTTGTGGATTGGAGCCAACACCTCCATCCTTGGATCAAGCTTCAGATTTGACCCCTCCTGGTGAGTTCTTACTCACCAAGACCTAGTTCACACATCACATACTTGAAGTAGAAATCTTTGTTCACTTGCACACTAAAAATCCTATTTTTAGGTCATCTAAGCTCAAATCCAACCATTCCAAGGGAGTAATTCACTCACCAAGACTTGTATTAGCCTTAGAGCACTGTATTTACACTTCTTGTACACATAGGTCACCTAAACCAGGAATTTAACCATCAAACACGTTTCCAGAATTTCTGTCCTGTACACTGATTTTCCCCACTATTAGTCGACTTACCATAAGACCTAGTCGACTAGAACACTTAGCTGCAATTTAGTTTTTCTGGAAAACACAGTATTAGTCGACTTGCCCAAAATATCAGTCGACTAATAAACTCTCTGGAAACCCATATTAGTCGACTCCTGAATCCACCTAGTCGACTAATCCATCCTGGACCAGAAAACCCTACTTTCTGTATCAAAGACCTAGACGACCGAAATATCTGTTAGTCGACTAGTGCTTCCTATTAGTCGACTAACCCTCTTACCCTAGTCGACTAGTATGCACTGAAACAGAATTCCAACACTCTGTATCCCAGTTTTAGTCGATCAATCCAAACTCCTAGTCGACTAGAAACCCTATTAGTCGACTAACCAATACCCCTAGTCGACTAATCCTGGCTGTGTGTCATAGTTAATTTCTGTTCTAAATTTAGTACCTATACTTGTTACATGTGTATTATTTCCTGCTTGTTCATGCTTCAATACCAGCACTACATGACATATAACTGAATGGATGCATCTCCTATTGCCTCATGACTTGTTATTGTATATATTCGTTTCATGGCATGTTAAATAGCAACATCACCACCTATCATGCCATCTCTTAAAACAAAGCATGATACACCGGACTTTTACATATAAAATGCCCAACTTACACATGGGTCAGGGGGAAATATGCGGATATCGATATGTGTTCGTGTTTACAGTGGTATTAGGATGTGCACCATGTTTCCGGTCTTACCTGCGGTACTCCAGGGGACCGAGGGGAGTGCTTCCTCCCTTTCCTGTTTACTGTCATGACAAGGGCATACATAAGACCCTCCTGTTAGCCTAGCGGCAGGTTCCGTCTTCAAGCAACGGAACAATACTGGGCCGTGGTCCCGGGCATGCACGGGACACACTGTAAACATAGTTCGTCGATACAACCGCTGTTTCCAATAACGACCTTGTTTCACTTGGATATGGATCTATGTGCTCTGGGACGCTGGGTCACATAGCTAGATATCACAGTAAGACAAGTAATAATAATAAGACATTAATTGTAGATTTATTGCATATGACTTTATCTTTCTTAGTTTACATCTCTGGTCATGCATTGTTACTTAGTACTATTTCATTATCTCTATTCATGATCCTTGCCACTTGGCTATCTTTTATTTGTTGTATTATGTCTTGACCCTTTGGATTTGCATATTCAGATTCCGAGGCCTGGGTCGAAGTGGAGCCATCCACCGAAGATCAGGCTTTCTTTAGTGAGCAGGCAGATTAGCTCCGGTCCTCGTGCCAGACTCTTCCTTTTGGTTCACGGGAATCTCCATCCATTTCGTGAGCATTTTGTATTTTTGATTGTATATCGTTCATTTTGGACTTGGGTTGTGATAAAGGACACTTGTAAAGTGATTTTGCTTATCATAACTTGTATAGCTTTGTATTTATCTTTTGTAAGTTGGCATATGAATATACCACGCTGTGTGTTGTACTCTGATACTTGTTGTACTTATGCTTAGCGTATATACGTGGGGGCACCATCTGACCTACGTATATGCGTTGCAGTGACGTTCCCGTATCTTTGGGATCGGGGCGTTACAGGTTGGTATCAGAGCCTGGCTCCAACCTAAAAGTACAACCAAGTGGCAAATTCTAGTGATTTGCTAATGCCAACTACAATGTACAAAGTTATATAGTCCTTCTCGACTTCGTCCTTGATTTGATCCTCGTATCCTAAACTCCTTCCCTTTGTTTCCAATTCCAGATCTTATCCCTTTCGGTATGAGAGACGTTCGGGTCGCAACAATGTCGGGCAAGTACCGAATGGACCCGTAGGAGGAGAGGGTGCTGATGTCCTGGGATCATTCGACTATGCTGAAACCAGCAACCACAGCATGGAGA
This sequence comes from Agave tequilana, assembly GCA_038442645.1. Lineage (NCBI taxonomy): Eukaryota > Viridiplantae > Streptophyta > Magnoliopsida > Asparagales > Asparagaceae > Agave > Agave tequilana. The sequence continues at coordinate 875 of JAVJIF010001349.1, read as the reverse complement.
ATCAGCAGCAGCAGACTGAGCTCCTCAGCAGGAGTTGGCAGCTCCGAAGGAGCAAAGGCCTGGGACGTGTCAACTTTCGGCGGCTGCAACCGCCGTATTCACGGGAGTCGGAGACCATTGGAGGCTGAACAGTGGTTGACAGACACCACCGATCTGCTGAACGCCGCCAGGGTGCCTAAGGAGAACCAAGTGGAGGTTGCAAAGATACAGCTGAGGACATAGCCAGGACTTGGTGGCTTGCAGAGGAGGCTCGCTTGAAGGAGCCTATCTCTTGGGATACGTTCTCCAAGAGCTTTTATAGCAGGTTTCGTTCCCTCCACTGCTCAGAAGGACATGGAGGAGCAATTCATCAGGCTTCAACAGGGGGATAGATCCGTAAATGAGTATGCTGCAGAATTCCTCAGGCTGAGTCGCTTTGCCCCTTACATGGTGTCAGATGAAGAGAAGAGGGCAAGCAGTGTTCAGCGGGTTTACAGATGGAGATCCGATGTTTCTGATGCCCCAGCAGCTGAAGACCTATGCTGAGGTCTCACCACGCTCGAGAGGTGGAGCGTGGGTTTCAGAAGAAGCAAGAGAACCAGCCATGAAGAGCCGTTTGTGCCGGTGGCAGAGGAGGACCATCCAGAGCACGAAGGTCCAGGCCAGGCAACCATTCAGGGCAGTTCCTTACCAGGTGGCTCGACCAGGTCTTATCTGCAATTTCTGCCAGAAACCAGGACACTCTCAGCAGATTGCCGAGGGCAAACGGATGGTGTTTGGTGTGTGGAGCACGAACCATGCCGTGGAGAACCTGTCCTCGCAGGAGAATGGGGTTTTGCTAATCAAACCTTGCCGGCACCTCAAGGGCAGAATGTACAGAGGGCACTACCAGGGCC